>JAJVDD010000009.1:3370000-3393751 GCA_021432725.1 Brachionus angularis | reverse complement strand
GATTGATTAATTAATTAATTGATGGTACCATTGATTGATTAATTGATTGATTATTTCAATTAAATTGATTAACTGATTGATTAGTAATTACCATGGTGACAATTACAATTGATTGATTACCAATTACCATTAATTGATTAATTGATTGATTAATTGATTGATTATTTACCAATTAATTGATTAATTACCATTACCAATGGTACCACCAATTGATTAATTGATGATTGACAATTAATTAATTGACAATGGTAATTAATTGATTGGTATTTGGTGGTGATTGATTATTTAATTAAACCCGGTTAGTGGTGATTAATTAATTGATTAATTGATCAATGGTAGTGATGATAATAGTGATTAATTGATTGATTAATTGAATTGACAATTTAATTAATTGATGGTAATGGTGATTGATTAATTAATTGGTGATTAATGGTGGTGATTGACAATTAATTAATGTGGACAATTACTGACACCAATTACTAATTGATTGACGAATTGATTGAGTGTTAATTAATTGATTGAATTGATGGTGGTGGTGATTAATTCAATTGGTGATTAATTGATTGATTAATTGATTGATTATTTAATTCAATTGATTGATTAATTAATTAATGGTGATTATTTATTAATTGGGATTGAATTGATTGATTAATTAATTGATTAATTGATTGATTATTTTAATTTCAATTGATTATTTGAATTAATTGATTGGTGATTGATTGATTATTTCAATTAATTGACAATTGATTGATTAATTAATTGATTGACAATTGATTAATTGGATTGGTGATTGATTGATGGTGGTAATTAATTAATTGACAATTGATTGATTAATTGATTGGGATTATTTTAATAAATAATTGATTAATTGGTGATTGATTAATTAATTGAATTGACAATTGATTGATTAATTAATGGTAATTGATTACCGATTGATTGATGGTAATTGATTAACGATTGATTATTGGTAATTGATTAATTGATTATTTTGGTGGTGGTAATTGACAATTGATTATTTCATACTGATTAATTGACATCAATTGATTGATGATTGGTGATTGACAATTGACAATTAATTAATTGATTGACAATTAATTAATGGTGATTAATTAATTAATTGATTAATTAATTGACAATTGATTGATTAAATAATTGATTGACTAATTGACAATTGATTGATTTGATTGATTGATTTATTAAATGGTGACAATTGATTGACACCAATGGTGTATTGACATTGATTGATTAATTAATTGATTCCATTTAATTGACAATTGACAATTAATTGATTAATTCACCAATTGATTAACTGATTGACACCACCAATTGACACCAATTGATTTATCATTGAATTAATTGATTGACAATTAATTGACAATTGATTGGAATTGATGGTAATTGATGATTGATGAATGATTGATTAATTAATTGATTGATTAATTGATTAATTGACACTGATTGATTAATTAATTGATTAATTGATTGATTAATTGGATTGATTAATGGTGATTGATTATTTAATTAATTGACAATTAATTGATTAATTAATTGATTAATTGATTGACAATTAATTAATTGACAATTGATTGATTAATTAATTGACAATTGATTGATTAATTAATTAATTGATTAATTGATTGATTAATTGACAATTGATTAATTGATTGAACAATTAATTAATTGATTGACAATTGACTATTTAATTAATTGATTAATTAATTAATTAATTAATTGATTAATTGATTGATTAATTAATTGATTGATTAATTGATTAATTGATTAATTGATTGATTAATTAATTAATTGATTAATTGATTGATTAATTGATTGATTATTTAATTAATTGATTGATTGATTGATTGATTAATTGATTGATTGATTGATTAATTGATTGATTAATTGATTGATTGATTGATTGATTAACTGATTGATAGTTTAATTGATTGATTAATTAATTGATTGATTAATTGATTGATTGATTGATTAATTAATTGATTGATTGCTTGATTGATTGATTTATTGATTTATTGATTGATTAATTAATTAATTGATTAATTAATTGATTAATTAATTGATTAATTAATTGATTAATTAATTAATTGATTAATTGATTGATTAATTAATTAATTGATTAATTAATTGATTAATTGATTGATTAATGAATTGATTTATTAATTAATTGATAAATTAATGGATCAATTAATTAATTAATTGATTAATTGATTGATTTTAATTAATTGATTAATTAATTGACACAATTGATTAATGATTGATTAATTAATTAATTGATTAATTGATTGATTAATTAATTAATTGATTAATTGATTGATTGATTAATTAATTAATTGATTAATTGATTGATTAATTAATTGATTAATTGATTGATTAATTAATTAATTCATTAATTGATTAATTGACAATTGATTGGACAATTAATTGATTTATTGATTGACAATTAATTAATTGATTAATTGATTAATTGATTAATTGATTGACTAATTAATTAATTGATTAATTGATTGATTAATTAATTGATCAATTGACTGATTAATTAATTGATTGATTATTTAATTAATTGATTATTTAATTAATTGATTAATTAATTATTTAATTGATTGATTAATTGATTGATTAATTGATTGATTATTTAATTAATTGATTGATTAATTGATGAATTAAAAGATTGATTAATTGAATAATTTGTAAATTGATTATTTGATTGATTAATTAATTGATTAATTGATTGATTATTTAATTAATTGATTAATTAATTGATTAATTAATTGATTAATTGATTGATTAATTAATTAATTGATTAATTGATTGATTAATTAATTGATTAATTGATTGATTATTTAATTGATTGATTATTTAATTAATTGATTATTTAATTAATTGATTATTTAATTAATTGATTAATTGATTGATTAATTGATGGATTAATTGATTGATTAATTGATTGATTATTTAATTAATTGATTAATTAATTGATTAATTAATTGATTAATTGATTGATTAATTAATTAATTGATTAATTGATTGATTGATTAATTGATTGTTTGATTGATTAATTAATCAATTGATTGATTGATGAATTAATTAATTAATTGATTGATTGATTGATTAATTAATTAATTGATTAATTAATTGATTGATTGATTAATTGATTAATTAATTGATTGATTGATTGATTAATTAATTGATTGATTAATTGATTAATTGATTAATTGATTGATTAATTAATTAATTGATTAATTGATTGATTAATTGATTGATTATTTAATTAATTGATTAATTAATTGATTAATTAATTGACAATTAATTGACAATTGATTAATACTAATTAATTGACAATTGATTGATTAATTAATTGATTAATTGATCGATTATTTAATTGATTGATTATTTAATTAATTGATTAATTAATTGATTAATTAATTGATTAATTAATTGATTAATTGATTGATTAATTAATTAATTGATTAATTGATTGATTAATTAATTGATTAATTGATTGATTAATTAATTAATTGATTAATTGATTGATTAATTGATTAATTAATTAATTAATTAATTGATTAATTGATTAATTAATTAATTGATTAATTGATTGACAATTGACAATTGATTGATTAATTAATTAATTGATTAATTGATTGATTAATTGATTGATTTCACCAATTGACAATTAATTGATTAATTAATTGACAATTGATTGATTAATTAATTGATTAATTGATTGGATTAATTAATTGATTAATTGATTGATTGACAATTAATTAATTGATTAATTGATTAACACCAATTAATTAATAAATTGATTGACAATTAATTAATTGACAATTAATTGATTGATTAATTAATTAATTAATTAATTGACAATTGACAATTGATTGATTGAATTAATTGATTTATTGATTGATTAATTAATTAATTGATTAATTGATTAATTGACAATTGATTGACAATTAATTAATTGACAATTGATTGATTAATTAATTGATTAATTTATTGATTATTTAATTGATTGATTATTTAATTAATTGATTATTTAATTAATTGATTATTTAATTAATTGATTAATTGATTGATTAATTAATTGATTTATTGATTGATTAATTAATTAATTGATTAATTGATTGATTGATTAATTAATTAATTGATTAATTGATTGATTAATTAATTAATTCATTAATTGATTAATTGATTAATTGATTGATTAATTAATTGATTTATTGATTGATTAATTAATTAATTGATTAATTGATTAATTGATTAATTGATTGATTAATTAATTAATTGATTAATTGATTGATTAATTAATTGATTAATTGATTGATTATTTAATTGATTGATTATTTAATTAATTGATTATTTAATTAATTGATTAATTGATTGATTAATTAATTGATTTATTGATTGATTAATTGATTAATTGATTGATTATTTAATTAATTGATTAATTGATTGATTAATTAATTGATTTATTGATTGATTAATTAATTAATTGATTAATTGACAATTGATTAATTGATTGATTAATTAATTAATTGATTAATTGATTGATTAATTACCAATTGATTAATTGATTGATTAATTAATTAATTGATTAATTGATTGATTAATTGATTGATTATTTAATTAATTGATTAATTAATTGACACCAATTGACAATTGATTGATTAATTAATTAATTGATTAATTGATTGATTAATTAATTGATTAATTGATTGATTAATTAATTGATTAATTGATTGATTATTTAATTAATTGATTGATTAATTAATTGATTGATTAATTAATTAATTGATTAATTGATTGATTAATTAATTGATTAATTGATTGATTAATTGATTGATTAATTGATTGATTATTTAATTAATTGATTGATTAATTAATTAATTGATTAATTAATTGATTGATTGATTGATTGATTAATTAATTGATTGATTGATTGATTGATTTATTGATTGATTAATTAATTAATTGATTGATTAATTGATTGATTGATTGATTGATTAATTAATTGATTGATTGATTGATTGATTTATTGATTGATTAATTAATTATTTGATTGATTAATTGATTGATTGATTAATTGATTGATTAATTGATTGATTGATTGATTGATTAATTAATTAATTCATTAATTGATTGATTAATTAATTAATTCATTAATTGATTAATTGATTAATTGATTGATTAATTAATTAATTGATTAATTGATTGATTAATTAATTGATTAATTGATTGATTAATTAATTGATTAATTGATTGATTAATTGATTGATTAATTGATTGATTATTTAATTAATTGATTGATTAATTAATTAATTGATTATTTATTAATTGATTAATTGATTGATTAATTAATTGATTATTTAATTAATTGATTAATTAATTAATTGATTGACAATTAATTGATTGATTGACAATTGATTGACACTTAATTGATTAATTGATTGATTGACAATTGATTGACAATTGATTGACAATTGATTGATTATTTAATAATTGATTAATTAATTGATTAATTTATTAACATTGACCATTAATTACCGTTGATTAGAATTGACACCACCAATTGATCAATTGGTGATTGACACCATTAATTGATTAATTGATTGATTAATTAATTGATTTAATTGATTGACAATTGATTGACAATTGATTGATTATTTAATTAATTGATTGATTAATTAACCAATTGACATTTATTAATTGATTAATTGATTGATTAATTAACAATTATTAATTAATTGACACTGATTGACAATTAAATTAATTAATTGATTGATTAATTAATTAATTGATTTATTGATTGACAATTGATCACCAATCAATCAATTAAAATAATCAATCACCAATCAATCACCAATCAATCACCAAATAATTACCAAATAATCAATCACTAATCAATCACCAATCAATCAATTAATTAATCAATCAATTAATCAATTAATTAATCAATTAATTAATCAATTAATTAATCAATTAATTAATCACCACCAATCACCAATTAATCAAATTAAATAATCAATCACCAATCAATCAATTCAATCAATTAATTAATTAATCAATCACCAATCAATTAATTAATTAATCAATCAATTAAATCACCAATCAATTAATCACCACCAATTAATCAATCAATAAATCACCAATTAATCAATCAATTAATCAATTAATCAATTAATGAATTAATTAATTAATTGATTAATCAATCAATTAATCACCACCAATCACCAATTAATCAATCAATTAATCACCACTCACCAATTAATCAATCACCAATCACCAATCAATCAATTAATTAATCAATCAATTAATCAATTAATCAAACAATCACCAATTAATTAATCAATCAATTAATTAAATAATCAATCAATTAATCAATCAATTAATCAATCAATTAAATAATTAATTAAATAATCAATCAATTAATCAATCAATTAATCAATTAATCAATCACCAATTTAATCAATCAATGTCAATTGTAATCAATTAATTAGTCAATTAACACCAATCAATCAATTAATCAATTAATTTAATCATTCAATCAATCAATCAATTAATGAATCAATTAATCAATTAATGCAATAACAATTAATCAATACCAATTAATCAATTAATCGGTGGTGGTGTCAATTAATTAATCACCACCAATTAATTAAAATAATAACCAAATTACCAATCAATCACCAATAATTGAATCAATTAATTAATTAATCAATCACCAATCACCAATTAATTAATCACAATCACCAATTGTCAATCAATTAATCAATTATCAATCACCACCACCACCAATTAATTAATCAATCAATAAATCAATTAATTAATCAATCACCAATTAATCATCAATCAATCAATCAATTAATCACCAATAATTAATCAATCACCAATCAATCAATTAATCAATTAATTAATTAATCAATTCAATTAATCAATCAATTAATCACCAATTAATTAATCAATCAATTAATCAATTAATTAATCAATCACCAATCAATCAATTAATCACCACCAATCAATTAATTAAATAATCAATCAATCACCAATAATCAATCAATTAATCAATTAATTAATCAATCAATTAATCACCAATTAATTAATCAATCAATTAATCACCAATTAATCACCAATTAATCACCAATTAAATAATCAATCAATTAATCAATCAATCAATCAATTAATAATTAATCAATCAATTAATCACCAATCAATCAATTAATCAATTAATCACCAATCAATTAATCAATCAATTAATCAATTAACCAATCAATTAATTAATCAATCACCAATCACCACCAATCACCACCACCAATCAATCACCAATCACCCAATCAATTAATTAATTACCAATCAACCACCATCAATCACCATCAATCAATCAATCACCACCAATCAATCAATTAATCACCAATCACCAATCAATCAATCAACACCAATCACCAATCACCACCAATCACCAATCAATTAAATAATCAATCAATTAATCAATCAATTAATCAATCAACACCACCAATTAATTAATCAATCAATAAATCACCATTAATCAATTAATTAATCAATCAATTAATCAATTAATAAATAATCAATTCATTAATGCATCAATCAATTAACCAATTAATCAATTAATCAATCAATTCATTAATCGATCAATTAATCAATTAATTAATCAATTAATTAATTAATCAATAACTTAATCAATTAATCACCAATTAATTAATCAATCACCAATCACCAATCACCAATGAATTAATTAAATAATCAATCAATTAATCAATTAATTAATCAATCAATTAATCAATTAATAAATAATCAATTAATTAATTAATCAATCAATTAATCAATTAATCAATTAATCAATTAATTAATTAATTAATCAATGAATCAATCAATTAATCAATTAATTAATTAATTAATGAATTAATCAATTAATTAATTAATCAATCAATTAATCAATTAATCAATTAATGAATTAATTAAATAATCAATCAATTAATCAATTAATTAAATAATCAATAAATTAAATAATCAATCAATTAAATAATCAATCAATTAATCAATTAATTAAACAATCAACTAATCAATTAATTAATTAATCAATCAATTAATCAATTAATTAATCAATCAATCACCAATCAATTAATTAATCACCACCAATCACCACCAATTAAATAATCAATCAATTAATCAATCAATTAATCACCACTAATTAATCAATCACCAATCACCAATCAATTAATCAATCACCAATTAATCAATCACCAATCACCAATTAATCAATCAATTAATCACCCATCAAATAATCAATTAATTAAATAATCAATCAATTAATCACCACCAATCAATCACCAATCAATTAATAAATAATCAAAACAATTAATCAATCAATTAAATAATCAATCAATTAATCAATCAATTCAATCAATTCAATTAATCAATCACCAATCAATTAATTAATCAATCAATTAATCAATTAATTACCAATCAATCAATCACCAATTAATTAATCAATTAATCAATTAATTAATTAATCACCATCAATTAATTTAACCACCAATCAATTGTCACCAATCAATCAATTAATCACACCAATTAATCAATTGGTGGTGTCCAATCACCAATCAATCAACACCAAATAATCAATCACCAATCACCACAATCAATCAATTAATTGTCAATCAACAATAATCACCACCAATCACCACCAATCAATTAATTAAATAATCAATCAATTAATCAATCAATTAATCAATTAATTAATTAATCAATCAATTAATCAATTAATCAATTAATTAATTAATCAATCACCAATCAATTAATTAAATAATCAATCAATTAATCAATCAATCAATCACCACCACCAATCAATCAATTAATCAATTAATCAATTAATCACCACCAATTAATCAATCAATTAATCACCAATCACCACCAATTATCAATCAATAAATCAATTAATTAATCAATCACCAATCAATCAATTAATCAATTAATTAATCACCACCAATCAATCAATTAATCAATTAATTAATCAATCAATTAATCACCAATTAATTAATCAATCAACCAATCAATTAATTAATCACCACCAATCACCAATTAAATAATCAATCAATCAATCAATCAATTAATCACCAATCAATTAATTAATTAATCAATCAATTAATCAATTAATTAATTAAGCAATCAATTAAACAATTAATCAAGTAATGAATTAATTAATTAATCACTCAATTATGCCACTAATTAATTAATCAATCACTAAAGCAATTAATTAATCGATCAATTACTCACTTAATTAAATAATCAATTAATTAATCAATTAATTAAATAATCAATCAATTAATCAATTCAATCAATTAATGAATTCAATTAATTCAATCAATCACCAATTAATTAATTAATCAATCAATCACCAATCAATTAATTAATTAATCAATCAATAAATCACCAATTAATCAATCACCAATCAATTAATTAAATAATCACCATTAAATAATCAATCAATTAATCAATTTATTAATCAATCAATTAATCAATTAATTAATTAATCAATCAATTAATCAATTAATCAATTAATGAATTAATTAATTAATCAATCAATTAATCAATTAATTAATTAATCAATCAATCAATTAATCAATTAATTAATCAATTAATTAATTAATCAATCAATCAATCAATCAATCAATTAATCAATTAATCAATCAATAAATCAATTAATCAATCAATTTTTCAATCAATCAATCACCAATAATTAATTAAATAATCAATCAATTAATCACCAATTAATCAATCAATTAATCAATTCAATTAATTAATCAATCTATTAATCAATTAATTAATCAATTAATTAATCAATTAATTAAATAATCAATCAATTAATCAATCACCAAATCAATTAATTAATCAATCACCAATCACCAATCACCAATCAATTAGTTAATTAATCAATCAATAATCAATCACCAATTAATTAACCACCACCAATCACCAATCAATCACCAATCACCATTAATCAATCAATTAATCAATCACCAATCACGAATCAATTAATCACCAATCACCACCACCAATCACCAATCACCACCACCACCAATCACCAATCACCAATCACCACCACCAATCACCAATCACCACCACCAATCAATTAATTAATCAATAATTAATCCACCACCAATCAATCAATTAATCACCAATTAATCAATCAATTAATTAATCAATTAATTAATCAATCAATTAATCAATCAATTAAATAATTAATTAAATAATCAATCAATTAATCAATTAATTAATCAATCAATTAATCAATTAATTAATTAATCAATCTATTAATCAATTAATTAATCAATTAATTAAAACACCACCAAATAATCAATCAATTAATCAATCAATTAATCAATCAATCAATTAATCAATTAATTAATTAATCAATTAAATAATTAATTAAATAATCAATCAATTAATCAATCAATTAATCAATTAATTAATCAATTAATTAATTAATCAATCAATTAATCAATTAATAAATAATCAATTAATTAATTAATCAATTAATCAATCAATTAATCAATTAATTAATCAATCAATTAATCAATCAATCAATCAATCAATCACCAATCAATTAATGAATCACCAATCAATTAATCACCAATCACCATTGTCAATCACCAATCACCACCACCAATCACCAATCACCAACTAATTAATCACCAATCACCAATTAATCACCACCAATCAATCAATAATCAATCACCAATCAATCAATTAATCAATTAATTAATTAATCAATCACCAATCAATTAATAAATCAATCAATCACCAATCATCAATCAATTAATTAATTAATCAATCAATAAATCACCACCACCAATCAATCAATTAATCACCAATCAATTAATGAATTAATCAATCACCAATCAATCAATCCAATCAATTAATTAATCAATCACCAATCAATCAATCACCAAATAATTAATTAAATAATCAATCAATTAATCAATCACCAATCAATTAATTAATCAATTAATTAATTAATCAATCACCAATCATTGACAATTGATTGATTATTTAATTAATTGGATTGACAATTCAATTAATTGATTATTTATTAATTGATTAATTGATTGATTACCATTGATTGATTGACACCAATTGATTTGACATTGATTGACACCATTAATTAATTGATTGACAATTAATTGATTTATTGATTGATTAATTAATTAATTGACATTGATTGATTGATTAATTGATTGATTAATTAATGACTTGATTGATAGCTTGATTAATTAATTAATTGACAATTGATTGATTAATTGATTGATTATTTAATTAATTGATTAATTAATTGACAATAAATTAATTCATTAATTGATTGATTAATTAATTAATTCACAATTGACAATTGATTAATTGATTGATCAATTGACACCAATTGACAATTGATTGATTAATTAATTGACAATTGATCGATTAATTAATTGACAATTGATTGACAATTAATTGACAATTGATTGACAACTGATTGATTAATTGATTGATTATTTAATTAATGATTGATTAATTAATTAATTGATTATTTATTAATTGATTAATTGATTGATTAATTAATTGATTATTTAATAATGACAATTAAATTACCAACCAATAATTGACCAATCAATTGATGGTGATTGACACTGACATCAATCAATGGTGATTGATCACTGATTGATTAATTGATTATCATTTAATCAATTGATTAATCAATTGATCAATTAATTAATAATCACCACCGATTACCAATTGACAATTGACACCACCACTGACAACTGATTGACAAATTGAACCACCAATTGACCTTGATCAATTAATTGATTACTGATTGATCAATTGACGTGGTGACACTGATTGGATTATTTAATTAATTACTGATTGATTACACCAATTGAGTGGTCGACAATTGACAATTGATTGATTAATTAATTGATTAATTGACAATTAATTAATTGATTAAATGACAATTTGATTGACACTTGATTGGACATTGATTGATTACCGACTCAATTAATTAATTGATTACCAATTGATTGATTCAATCAATCACCAATCAACCACCAATTAAATAATCAATCACCAATCAATCAATCAATTAATCACGGTCAAATAACAATTAAATAATCAATCAATTAATCAATCAATTAATCAATCAATTAATCAATTAATTAATCAATCACCAATCACCACCACCAATCAATCACCAATCACCACCAATCAATTAATTAATCAATTAATTAAATAATCAATCACCAATCAATCAATTAATCAATTAATCACCAATCAATCAATCAATCACCACCAATTAATCAATCAATTACCAATCAATTAATCACCAATTAATTAATCAATCAATAAATCACCAATTAATCAATCAATTAATTAATCAATCAATTAATGAATTAATTAATTAATTAATTAATCAATCAATTAATCAATTAATTAATCAATTAATTAATCAATCAATTAATCAATTAATTAATTAATCAATCAATTAATCAATCAATTAATCAATTAATTAATTAATCAATCAATTAATCAATTAATAAATAATCAATTAATTAATTAATCAATCAATTAATCAATCAATCACCAATCAATCACCAATCAATCACCAAATACCACCAATAATCAATCACCAATCAATCAATTAATCAATTAATTAATCACCACCACCAATCACCAATCAATTAATCAATTAATAATCAATCACCAATTAATTAATCACCAATCAATCAATTAATCAATTAATTAATCAATCAATTGTCAATCACCAATTAATGAATCAATTAATCAATTAATTAATTAATCAATTAATCAATCCCTTAATTAATCAATTAATTAATCACCATTAATTAAAATCAATCAATCAATTAATCAATCAATTAATCAATCAATTAATTAATCAATCAATTAATCAATTAATTAATTAATCAATCACCAATCAATTAATTAATTAAATAATCAATCAATTAATCAATTAATCAATCACCAATTAATTAATCAATCAATAAATCACCAATTAATCAATCAATCAATTAATCACCAATTAATCAATTAATTAATTAATTAATTACCACCATCAATCAATCACCAATCACCACCACCAATCAATCAATTAATCAATTAATTAATTAATCAATCAATTAATCAATTAATTAATTAATCAATCACCAATCAATCAATTAATCAATCAATTAATCAATTAATTAATTAATCAATCAATTAATCAATCAATTAAATAATCCACCATCACCAATCAATCACCAATCACCAATTGAATTAATCAATCAATTAATCAATTAATTAATTAATTAAGCAATTAATCAATTAATAAATAATCAATTAATCAATTAATCAATCAATTAATTAAATAATCAATCAATTAATCAATCAATTAATCAATCAATTAAATAATTAATTAAATAATCAATCAATTAATCAATCAATTAATCAATCAATTAATCAATTAATTAATCAATCAATTAATCAATTAATCAATTAATTAATCAATTAATTAATCAATTAATTCAATTGGTGTCAATCAATTAATCAATTAATTAATTAATCAATCAATTAATCACCAATTAATCAATCAATCACCAATCAATTAATCACCAATTAATCAATCACCAATCAATTAATAAATAATCAATCACCACCACCAATCAATTAATTAAATAATCATTCACCAATCAATCAATCACCAATTGAAATAATCAATCACCAATCACCACCAATCAATCAATTAATCAATTAATTAATTAATCAATCAATTAATCAATTAATTAATCACCAATTAATCAATTAATTAAATAATCAATCAATTAATCAATCACCAATCACCAATTAATTAATCAATCAATGTCAATTAATCACCACCACCAATCAATCACCAATCACCAATCACCACCAATTAATCAATCAATTAATCACCACCACCAATCAATTAATTAATCAATCAATTAATCAATTAATAAATAATCACCATTAATTAATCAATTAATCAATCAATTAATCACCAATTAATCAATCAATTAATCAATCAATTAATCAATTAATTAATTAATCAATCAATTAATCAATTAATTACCACCAATCAATCAATTAATCACCAATCACCAATTAATCAATCAAATAATCAATTAATAAATAATCAATTAATTAATTAATCAATCACCAATTAAATAATCATTCACCAATCAATCAATTAAATAATTAATTAAATAATCAATCAATTAATCAATCAATTAATCAATCAATTAATTAATCAATCAATTAATCAATTAATTAATCAATTAATTAATCAATTAATTAATCAATTAATTAATCAATTAATTAAATAATCAATCAATTAATCAATCACCAATCACCAATTAATCAATCACCAATCACCAATTAATCAATCAATCAATTAATCACCAATCACCACCAATCAATCACCAATCACCACCAATCACCACCATTAATCAATCACCAATCAATTACAATAAATAATCAATTAATTAATCAATCACCAATCAATCACCAATCAATTAATTAATCAATCAATTAATCAATTAATTAATGAATCAATTAATCAATTAATTAATTAATCAATTAATCAATTAATCAATTAATGAATTAATTAATTAATTAATTAATCAATCAATTACACATATTTGAAATACACATATTTGAAAACATTCCAAAATCTCTTTTCATTAGGATAAGAAGGATTTGTACTTCTTACATTGATTACTTATACAATTCAAGAAATTTGATCTGTCATTTAGTCAAAAAAGGATACAATTATAAAAAAATTACTGGTATTTGTAGAGAAATTGGAAAATTAAACCGTAAAGATATATTACCTTACAAAGAAAAGTCGAATGATTATAATTCAGATATGAAATGTTTCTTCAAATTTAATAAAAATTTAGAATTTCTGAAAAAACATTTTAACAATACTTTTAATCAAATAAAATCAAAATACAATTATCTCGAAGATAAAAAATTGTTATTTATAAATAAAATCAATAATAATATAGGATCGATTTTAATACATAACTTTAAACTTTCAACTAGCCAGAAAAAATATTTTACCAATTGTTGTAAAGAAACAAACTGCAAAATTAAAAATAATATAGAATCAAGCTGTTGTATTAAATATCAAAATATTTATATACCTTTAGTATCAAATAGTAATTGTTTATCTGAAAATGTAGTCTATATAATTAGATGTAATAAATGTAATATCTTCTATATTGGTGAAACAAGTAAAAATGTTAGAATTAGAATCTTACAGCATTTATATAATATCAAAGCCTTTCAAACAGATTTAAAAAAATCATTAAAAAAATTTGAAAACTTCTCGGAAGTTGCTATTCATTTCTCAACTAATGAACATAACTATAATAATTTAAAAGTAGTAATCTTTAAAAACGGTTTGATTGATAATAATATAAGAAAATCTAGTGAAACAGAATTAATTCATTTATTCATTAATTTAAATATTCCTATTTTAAACAGTAAAATTCCCAGTTTAAATAAAATTAAATCATTATCATTTAAATAATTAACAGTATTTGTAATGTTAACTAACAAATCGGAAAAAAAATTTTTTTATTTCAAATTAAATTCTATTTATTTTTGCTTGGTTATATACTTTTTTATAAAAATTTTTTTTTTTTTTATATAAAAAAATTTTTTTTTTTTAAATGTGATTCAAAAATATTTGAATAAGTATCATATAAAAATATATAAAAAAATTTTCTTTTATTTTTTTATACTTCTTTTTTATTAAATACTAATGTATATTATTATTTTGATTTTTAGATTGCCCTGAAGAAGACCTTCTTTGGTCGAAACCGGTCGGCAGTATTTACTTATATACTTATTTAGATAAAATATTAGTTTTTATTTTTTTATTCTTTAAAATAAAAAAATTTTTTTTATAAAAATATTTTTAATTGATAAGCATTAATTTGCTCCAGCAATGTCTAAAAATCAAAATAACAGTTCTGATAATCAACAACATTTTCAATTAGCATTTAATCTTCTCTGTAAATTTATTTTGGACAAATCAGAACAAAATCTAGAATATTTTTCTTCTAGACAATTTGGTTCATTTAAGAGATATCATAAAAAAGATTATGATATTTTAGATCAACAACTTAACTTTAAATTTAATTTTTCTAACATTTTGATCAATATTACAGATCTTTTTGAAAAAATTCAACCGGAATACATTAAAAATCACAGTTTCAAATTATTAGAATATTTATCAAATGAAAAATTAAATTTTGCTAGTCAAGGTTTACCATCAAAAACGATATTAAATAGATTAAAATCACCATAATAAAACAATCTCAATCTATGCAGCCTTCCATATCGGGCCATTTTAACACACAGTCTATTCACCCTATCGATAACTCAGCCATGGAACATGATAATAATGATAATATTAATGATAATATAAATAATAATGCACAGAAAAACGATAGTAATAAATCAATATCAGAAATTATTTGCACGGTAATGAGCACTAATAATAATTTCTAATAACAACAAAGTCATTTATAAAAATCAAAGTTATATTAAAATCAAAAATATTACAAGAAGAATCTTAAAGAAAGAAAATAGCATAAAAATCTTAAATTTTCATCTTAACAATGAAACAACACCAGCAGAATTATTTTATAATCGTTTTCCAACTCGTTCTCATCAGAGCAATGAATTTATTCTTGAATATAACAATATTATTAAGAAAACACAAACAGATATATTAAATTTAGCTATTGTAACCTTGAATAAACAAATTTTACAGTTAAAAGAAAATCGTGAAAAAATAAAACCTGAATTGAAAGACTTTAAAGATCTAAATAAAAAGCTAAGAGAATTAAATGATAACCTTATTATCGAACTAAAACCTGATTTTGATAATAAACATGAAAAAGCCACTCGTGTTGTTACAAAACCTTTTTCAATAATATTGGAAAATGACAATAATATTAAAAAGAATATTAATAGAGAATCAATAAAATTTCGAACAAGCATGAATAAAATTGGAAGTAATAATATTAAAAATAAAAATAATAAATTTAATAATTACAACAATACTAGCAATAGTAATAATAAAAATAGTAATAATTATAAAAATTTTAATAGTAGTAATATGAGAAACAGTAACAACAATAATAATTATAATAACAATTTTAATAACAATAACAAATTCAATAGTTCTGATTTCTATAATAAATCGATATATTTTGAAAAATCGAAACACAACTCCAAAAATCTTGATTATAACAATCAAAAATATCAATTGAAAAACAAAAAACTTTATAATAAATTTCAAAATCAGAATAATTATTCTAACAATATTTATAATAACAATCATCATTTTAATAGAAATAAAACTAAATTTGATACAAATAAATATGAATTCAATAGACATGGGTTTAATAATTATAGGTATAACAATTTTAATAAATATACAAACTATCATTACCTTAATAATTCTGATGATTTTGATTATCCTAATGATAATCAACGAAATAATATTAGTTACAATAATAATTTCAATACCAAATCATATATGTCAAACAGTCATATAAATTTTCGTCGGACCCATACAATCAAGCGTCGAAACTAAACATTACTGCACCTAAGCCAATTTTTAAATTAAATAATTTAGTTTTTTCCTTTGGAAAATTAAATATTGATAATGAAATTTTAAATAATATGATTTCATTACTTGGTTTAGGTGGTAAATTTGTACCTAATTTAATGAAAAATAATCTAGATCTTTTTTGTTCTTTTTTTACTGATTTAGATGACTCAATACTGAATTTAAATAAAAATTTATTTTTTAAAATGTCAAATTATAAAAAAGAACTTGAAAAAAATCTTTATTCCGATTCCATAAACCATAATACAAGTTCAGATCTCGAATTAAACGAAATAGATAATATAATAAACTTCAACGAAATTATTGAAAAATTTTGTTTAAAAAAGAAAAACAATAATAATAGAAATATCAATCTACCAATATTAACAGAATCAATAGAATTTAAATATTTTTTAATAAATAACATTAATGAAATTCTTAATAATAAACATTTGTTTAATCAAAATCTCACAAATGACCAAATACAAGTTTTAAGAACATATTATAAACATAAACCTTTCAAAATCCTACAATGTGATAAAAATGTTGGTAATATAATTATGGATAATGAAGATTTTTTAAATCTCGCAGAAGAACATCTAAATAATCAAGAAACATATGAATATCTTAACAATGATAGATTAGAATTGACGGTTGAAAAAATAAATACTAAATTACTTGAATTGTTTGATAATAAATTTATTAGTAAAAAATTATACAAAAAACTTCTTCTAGATAAAAATCAGGTCAAAAATGGTTCATTCAGAATATTACCAAAAATTCATAAAAACAATTTCGGCATAAGACCTATTATTAATTGTATAAACCATCCAACTGAAAAAATTTGTGAATTAATAGATTTTTGCTTAAAACCTTTATTAAGTTCATGTAACACTGTCATCAAAGATTCTCAAGAAATATTACAATTAACCGAAGATTTATATTTTGATAAAAATAAGATTTATTTATATTCATGTGACTTCGAATCCTTATACACAAATATAGAACCAGAACATGCCACAAATATAATAACTGACTATTTAACGAATAATACAGATATATTTAAAAACAATATTTACTTTAATAATTATGCTTTTCGAAGCTTTATCAAAATTGTTTTTGAAAATGGAATATTTAAATTCGAAAATAAATACTTTAATCAAAGAAAAGGTTTACCAATGGGGTGCAAATGTGGACCATCTATTGCTAACTATTATCTGTTCATACTAGAAAAACATTGGGTTAATTTAAATCAAAGCATTATTTATAAGAGATTTATTGATGACATATTTATAATTTCAAATGAAGAAATAAACTTAAATGAATTAAAAAAGCAATTTGTTTATTTAAAGTTAAACATTAATTCTGATGATTCAGTAGTTTTTCTAGATTTAAATATCAAATTTGATCAATTTACACAATCGTTATTATTCGATTTATATATTAAACCGACAAATAGTCATTCGTATCTTTTGACTGATTCTAATCATCCTATACACATATTTGAAAACATTCCAAAATCTCTTTTCATTAGGATAAGAAGGATTTGTACTTCTTACATTGATTACTTATACAATTCAAGAAATTTGATCTGTCATTTAGTCAAAAAAGGATACAATTATAAAAAAATTACTGGTATTTGTAGAGAAATTGGAAAATTAAACCGTAAAGATATATTACCTTACAAAGAAAAGTCGAATGATTATAATTCAGATATGAAATGTTTCTTCAAATTTAATAAAAATTTAGAATTTCTGAAAAAACATTTTAACAATACTTTTAATCAAATAAAATCAAAATACAATTATCTCGAAGATAAAAAATTGTTATTTATAAATAAAATCAATAATAATATAGGATCGATTTTAATACATAACTTTAAACTTTCAACTAGCCAGAAAAAATATTTTACCAATTGTTGTAAAGAAACAAACTGCAAAATTAAAAATAATATAGAATCAAGCTGTTGTATTAAATATCAAAATATTTATATACCTTTAGTATCAAATAGTAATTGTTTATCTGAAAATGTAGTCTATATAATTAGATGTAATAAATGTAATATCTTCTATATTGGTGAAACAAGTAAAAATGTTAGAATTAGAATCTTACAGCATTTATATAATATCAAAGCCTTTCAAACAGATTTAAAAAAATCATTAAAAAAATTTGAAAACTTCTCGGAAGTTGCTATTCATTTCTCAACTAATGAACATAACTATAATAATTTAAAAGTAGTAATCTTTAAAAACGGTTTGATTGATAATAATATAAGAAAATCTAGTGAAACAGAATTAATTCATTTATTCATTAATTTAAATATTCCTATTTTAAACAGTAAAATTCCCAGTTTAAATAAAATTAAATCATTATCATTTAAATAATTAACAGTATTTGTAATGTTAACTAACAAATCGGAAAAAAAATTTTTTTATTTCAAATTAAATTCTATTTATTTTTGCTTGGTTATATACTTTTTTATAAAAATTTTTTTTTTTTTTATATAAAAAAATTTTTTTTTTTTAAATGTGATTCAAAAATATTTGAATAAGTATCATATAAAAATATAAAAAAAAAATTTCTTTTATTTTTTTATCCTTCTTTTTTATTAAATACGAATGTATATTATTATTTTGATTTTTAGACGTTGCCTGAAAGGCAGCCTTCTTTGAAGTGAAAACACGGCAGTATTTACTTATATACTTATTTAGATAAAATATTAGTTTTTATTTTTTTATTCTTTAAAATAAAAAAATTTTTTTTATAAAAATATTTTTAATTAAATAATCAATTAATAAATAATCAATTAATTAATTAATCAATCAATTAATTAAATAATCAATCAATTAATCAATCAATTAATCAATCAATTAAATAATCAATCAATTAATCAATCAATTAATCAATCAATCAATTAATTACCAATTAATCAATCAACAATCAATTAATAAATAATCACCAATTACCAATCAATTAATCAATCACCAATCACCAATTAAATAATCAATCACCAATCAATCAATTAATCAATCAATTAATCAATTAATCAATCAATCAATCACCAATTAATCAATCAATCAATCCAATCAATTAATTAATCAATCACCAATCACCACCAATCAATTAATCAATAAAATCACCAATTAATTAATCAATCAATCACCAATCAATCAATCAATCAATTAACCAATTAATCAATCACCAATCAATTAATTAATTAATCAATCACCAATCAACAATTAATCAATAAAATAATCACCAATTAAATAATCAATCACCAATCAATCAATTAATCAATTAATTAATCAATCAATTAATCAATTAATTAATCAATCAATTAATCAATTAATTAATCAATCAATCAATTTATCCATCAAAAAATGAATCAATCAATTAATTAATCAATTAATCAATTAATTAAATAATCAATTAATTAATTAATCAATCAATTAATCAATTAATTAATTAATCAATCAATCAATTTATCCATCAAAAAATGAATCAATCAATTAATTAATTAATCAATCAATCAATTAATCAATCAATCAATTAATCAATTAATTAATTAATCAATCAATAAATCAATTAATTAATTGATTATTTAATCAATCACCAATCAATTAATCAATTAAATTAATTCACCAATTAATCAATCACCAATGAATTAATTAATTAATCAATCACCAATCACCACCAATTAATCAATCACCAATCACCAATCACCACCAATCACCACCAATCACCAATTAAAATAATCAATCACCAATCACCACCAATCAATCACCAATCACCACCACCAATCAATCAATCAATTAATTAATCAATCACCAATCACCACCACCAATCAATCAATTAATCAATCAATTAATCAATTAATTCAATCAATCAATCAATTAATCAATCAATTAATTAATCAATTAATTAATCAATCAATCAATAATTAATCAATCAATTAATCACCAATTAATTAATCAATTAATCAATCAATTAATCAATTAATCAATCAATTAATCAATTAATTAATCAATCAATTAATCAATTAATTAATCAATCAATCAATTAATCCAATTAATCAATCACCAATTAATCAATCAATTAATCAATTAATTAATCAATTAATCAATCACCAATCACCACCACCAATCAATCAATCAATTAATCAATTAATTAATTAATCAATCAATAAATCACCAATTAATTAATCAATCAATTAATCAATTAATTAATCAATCAATTAAATAATCAATCAATTAATCAATCAATCACCAATCAATTAAATTAATTAATCACCAATCACCAATCAATTAATCAATTAATTAATCAATTAATTAATCAATCACCAATCAATTAATCCAATCAATTAATCAATCAATTAATCAATCAATTAATCAATCAATTAATTAATCAATCCAATTAATCAATTAATCAATTAATCAATTAATCAATTAATTAATCAAGCAATTAATCAATTAATCAATTAATCAATCAATCAAATCAATTAATCAATCACCAATCAATCAATTGTCAATCAAATCAATTAATTAATGCAACAATTAATCAATTAATTAATCAATCAATCAATCACCAATTAATCAATCACCAATCAATCACCAATCACCAATTAATCAATCAATCACCAATTAATTAATCAATCAATCAATCACCACCAATTACAATTAATCCAATTAATCCACCAATCACCAATCACCACCAATCAATCAATTAACCAATTAATTAATCAATCACCAATCAATTAATCACCACCACCAATCAATCAATTAATCAATCACCAATCACCACCAATCAATTAATCAATTAATCGAATTAATCACCAATCAATCACCAATCACCAAATAATCAAATAATAATCACCAATCAACAATTAATCAATCACCAATCACCACCAATCAATCACCAATTAATTAATCACCAATCAATTGATTAATTAATTAATTAAATCACCACCACCAATCAATCAATTGTCACCACCAATTAATTAATAAATCACCAATTACCAATAATCAATCCAATTAATCCAATCAATTAATCAATCAATCAATTACTTAATCAATTAATTAATTAATTAATCAATTAATCAATCAATCAATCAATCAATCAATCAATCAATAAATTAATCAATTAATTAATTAATTAATCAATTAATCAATCAATCAATTAATCAATCAATCAATCAATTAATTAATTAATTCATCAATCAATCAATCAATTAATCAATTAATTAATCAATCAATCAATTAATTAATCAATCAATAAATTAATTAATTAATTAATCAATCAATTAATCAATTAATTAATCAATCACCAATCAATTAATTAATTAATCAATTAATCAATCAATTAATCAATCAATCAATCAATTAATTAATTAATCAAAATTGGTGGTGTCAATTAATTAATTAATTAATTAATCAATCAATTAATTAATCAATCAATTAATTAATCAATCAATTAATCAATCAATCACAATCAATCAATTAATTAATCAATCAATCACCAATTAATTGTCAATCAATTAATCACCATTAATTAATTAATCAATTAATTAATCAATCACCAATCAATTAATTAATTAATCAATCAATCACCAATAATCAATTAATTAATCAATCAATAAATCAATTAATTAATCAATCACCAATCAATTAATTAAATAATCAATTAATTAATTAATCAATTAATTAATCAATCAATCAATAAATCACCAATTAATCAATCACCAATCAATTAATTAAATAATCAATCAATTAATTAAATAATCAATCACCAATCAATCAATCAATTGTCAATCAATCAATTAATCAATTAATTAATCAATCAATCACCAATCAATTAATCAATTAATCAATCAATTAATTAATTAATCATTCAACCAATTAATCAATCAATTAATGAATTAATTAATTAATCAATCAATTAATGAATTAATTAATTAATCAATCACCAATCAATTAATTAATTAATCAATCAATAATCAATCAATTAATTAATCAATCAATTAATCAATTAATTAAATAATCAATCAATTAATT
>JAJVDD010000009.1:3330000-3332500 GCA_021432725.1 Brachionus angularis | reverse complement strand
TGAAAATTTTTTTTTTTATTATTTAGCTAAATTTTTTTTTTTTTAAATAAAAAACTTGTCATTTTACGTAAATTAAAGTAAAATTTAAACTTTTTAATGTAAAATTTAGTAAATTAAAGTAAAATAAAGTAAAATTTTGTAATTTTTAAAATTTTATTGTATTTATAGTTTTATACTAATTAAATTTTATTTTTTGAACTTGATCTATCGTTCTTCAAACTATTTGTTGCATTAAACCATGCAGTATTAAAATCGCTTTTGTATGGGATAAATTTTTTTAATTCAGCTAATATAAATTATTAAATAAAATTATTTTTTATAAACAATTTATTAAATATACCTTTAATTTCTAAAAAAACATTATTGTCCTTTTTTTGATAAAACCCAATTGTTTGATTTGCATCATTTGGAAACTTTTCTTGTAATTGTTTTCTTAACTCGTTGGTAAAATCTTTTTGCCTATCTTTAAATAAAATATTATATTATTTTTTTTTAAATTCCGAAATTAAAAGGCAAACATATAAAAGAAATATCTTCATCTGATTCAAATACTGGCTTTTCAGCTTTACGTTTTAATCTTGGTGATATTAATGCTTCGATTACTGATTCGTCACTGAATGTGTTTTTTTGTGCTTTGCTCGAAACATCCAGATCGGAGTTGGGCTGATTAATTTTTTCGCTAATTTTATTGAGTTGTTCTGAAATTTCTTTTAAAGATTTCTCAAGTTTTTGGTTAGATTCATAATTATTTTCTTTAATGAATTTTGTTCCCTAAATTTTTAAAACTTATGAAAAATTATACAAAAGTAAAAATTTTAAAATTAGTTAAAACTTTTTTTGGTACTCTAAAAATCTTGTTATTAGTGATAATAGCATCAACAAGAACATATTGATTGTTTTCTTCAAGTAAAAAACTAATTCTAGTGTTTTTTATTAACTAAGCAAATTAATATTCAAAAATAAAAAACAAAAATTTTATGAATTTATAGTTTATTTGATAGATTTATTTATAACTTTAAAATACCTCGTCTTTATCTAATTTTTCACAAATTTTACTTATTTCAACACTTGAATGAACTTTGTTTAGATGATGAAATGGATGCTTCTCATCTGGGATATCATAAACGATGGCTACAATTTCTATTTCATCATCTTTGTTCTTAGATATTAAAGACTTTTTTATTTCTTGACGTTCTTCAACTTCAGTTTCACTCGATTCTTCAGTATAAACAGTTTCGAATTTTTTTTTTGATTTTATTATTTTGAGAGGTGTTTTTTTAGAATTTTTTACAACTCTGCGTGGCATTTAAATTTAACTAAATAATTGCTTGATTTAAATGTTTTTTAAAATTTAAAATTCATTTAAAATGAAAAATAAAAAGAAAAAAGCACGATTAAAGAAAAAAAATAAATTTTTAAAACAAGTTTTGTATTTAAATAAAAGAAGATTTACAGTAAAAAAAATAAGAACAACATTAAAATTGTCTTATTCTAAATTTTCCATCCCATCAAAAAGCGTAAATTGTTTATAATTTAAAACTTTTTGTTCAAATTTTTGGTTTTATATTTTTTAAGTATGTTCAAAAATTGATATTTAGACATTCAAAAACGAAAAAAAGATCTAAAGTGATAAAAAAAAGATGTATTCCTGATTTTATAATCAAATTCATTAAGGTTTTTATTTAAAACGAAATTTTATTTTACATTAATATAAAATATATTTAGGAAAGAACATTAAAAACAAGTGGTCTTGAATCTTCTGAAAAAACTGCGCAAAAAATTCAGAAGAAATTTGGAAAAAAAATCAGCTGTAGTGTAATTAGGAAATATAGATTTAAATTTGGTAAAACTTATACCTTTTTAAAACAATATATAATTTTAATATGTTTTTTTGTAATATCCTAATCCAGGTTATAGAAAGAGACGTATAAGAAAATGTCCCAAACTCTCAGATTTCCAAAAGCTACAACGTTTACTTTGGTGTCAACGTCATAAGGATTGTGATTTTAAAGATTTTATATTTGTTGATGAGACAACAATTGTTGTTTTTGATAGGCCAATTTATCAGTTGAGGCTACCATCATCTAGACCAAAATCAATTCCAACTAACTCAAAATTTGAAAGCAAAATACATGTATGGGGTGGTATATCGTACAAAGGAGCTACTGATTTTGCAGTAATTTTAACCATTCACTTTTACAAAATTAAAATAAATTAAAATGGTTATAGCTTTTTAAGTGCAATTTAGATTCAGAAATATATAGAGAAATTTTAGCAGAATATTTATTACCCTTCGGTTGTGAAAAATATAATTTCAACTTTAAATTACACCAGGATAATGATCCAAAGCATACATCTCAACTTTGTGCTGGGTTTTTGAGAAGAAATAATATTAATTGGGTTACTATAGATCAAAATAAATTTAAAATTATCCTAATTGAAGATTGTTTTTAATAGATTAAGTCTCCACCTAAATCTCCTGACTTAAACCCAATCGAAA
>JAJVDD010000009.1:3002500-3320000 GCA_021432725.1 Brachionus angularis | reverse complement strand
TCAATTAATCTATTAATTAATCAATTAATCTATTAATTAATCAATCAATTTATTAATCAATCAATCAATAAATTAATCAATTAATCAATCTTTTAATGAATCAATCTATTAATCAATTAATCAATTAATTTATCAATTAATCAATCAATCAATTAATAAATCAATCAATCAATTAATCAATTAATTTATCAATTAATCAATCAATAAATTAATGTATCAATTAATCAATTAATCCATCAATTAATCAATCAATCAATCAATCAATTAGTTTATCAATCAATTATTCAATCTATTAATTAATGAATCAATCAATCTTTTAATCAATTAATTAATCAATTAATCAATCAATCAATCAATCAATTAATGAATCAATCAATCTTTTAATCAATTAACTAATCAATTAATCAATCAATCAATCAATCAATTAATGAATCAATCAATCTTTTAATCAAATAATTAATCAATTAATCAATCAATCAATCTATTAATCAATCATTCAATCAATCAATTAATTAATCAATTAATCTATTAATTAATCAATTAATCTATTAATTAATCAATTAATCTATTAATTAATCAATTAATCTATTAATTAATAAATTAATAGATTAATTAATCAATTAATCTATTAATTAATCAATTAATCTATTAATTAATCAATTAATCTATTAATTAATCAATTAATCTATTAATTAATCAATCAATTAATAAATCAATCAATCAATAAATTAATCAATTAATCAATCTTTTAATGAATCAATCTATTAATCAATTAATCAATTAATTTATCAATTAATCAATCAATCAATTAATAAATCAATCAATCAATTAATCAATTAATTTATCAATTAATCAATCAATCAATTAATCAATTAATTTATCAATTAATCAATCAATAAATTAATGTATCAATTAATCAATTAATCCATCAATTAATCAATCAATCAATCAATCAATTAGTTTATCAATCAATTATTCAATCTATTAATTAATGAATCAATCAATCTTTTAATCAATTAATTAATCAATTAATCAATCAATCAATCAATCAATTAATGAATCAATCAATCTTTTAATCAATTAACTAATCAATTAATCAATCAATCAATCAATCAATTAATGAATCAATCAATCTTTTAATCAAATAATTAATCAATTAATCAATCAATCAATCTATTAATCAATCATTCAATCAATCAATTAATTAATCAATTAATCTATTAATTAATCAATTAATCAATCAATCAATCTATTAATCAATCATTCAATCAATCAATTAATTAATCAATTAATCTATTAATTAATCAATTAATCTATTAATTAATCAATTAATCTATTAATTAATCAATCAATTAATAAATCAATCAATCAATAAATTAATCAATTAATGAATCAATCAACTAATTAATCAATCAATCAATCAATCAATTAATCTATTAATTAATCAATAAATCAATCAATTAATTAATCAATTAATCTATTAATTAATTAATTAATCTATTAATTAATCAATTAATCTATTAATCAATCAATCAATTAATAAATCAATCAATCAATAAATTAATCAATTAATGAATCAATCAATTAATTAATCAATCAATTAATCAATCAATCAATCAATTAGTTTATCAATCAATTATTCAATCTATTAATTAATGAATCAATCAATCTTTTAATCAATTAATTAATCAATTAATCAATCAATCAATCAATCAATTAATGAATCAATCAATCTTTTAATCAATTAACTAATCAATTAATCAATCAATCAATCAATCAATTAATGAATCAATCAATCTTTTAATCAAATAATTAATCAATTAATCAATCAATCAATCTATTAATCAATCATTCAATCAATCAATTAATTAATCAATTAATCTATTAATTAATCAATTAATCTATTAATTAATCAATTAATCTATTAATTAATCAATTAATCTATTAATTAATCAATTAATCTATTAATTAATCAATCAATTAATAAATCAATCAATCAATAAATTAATCAATTAATGAATCAATCAACTAATTAATCAATCAATCAATCAATCAATTAATCTATTAATTAATCAATAAATCAATCAATTAATTAATCAATTAATCTATTAATTAATCAATTAATCTATTAATTAATCAATTAATCTATTAATCAATCAATCAATAAATAAATCAATCAATCAATAAATTAATCAATTAATGAATCAATCAATTAATTAATCAATCAATTAATCAATCAATCAATCAATTAATCTATTAATTAATCAATAAATCAATCAATTAATTAATCAATTAATCTATTAATTAATCAATAAATTAATCAATTAATTATTCCAATCGATCAATAAATTAATCAATTAATTATTCCAATTGATCAAAGCTGTGTCATATGACATATTCCAGCTTAGAGCACAAAGCTTTTAAGTCGATCAATTGCATTTATTGAATAAAATAATTAATAATACAAAAATAATATATACATATGAAATCGAAAATGTAAAAATTTAAAATAATTTAGGAAATTTTTCTAAAAAAATTGGATAGAAAATATTTACATTATTTTTAGCCCAAAGTTTGAACGAAATAAAATTTTTTTTATAAATGCGAAATTTGTTTAAAAATCTACTGAAAAAATACACAAAAGTACATTCTCCAAAGTCATTTAATTTTGATAAAGAAGGTTCATTTAAATCTTCCAAATTACGAAAAAAATACCTATTGTTTTTCGAAAATTTATTACTTAGTTGATTTCTTAGAAGTTCCGGTGAATCATAGTTAATTAATTAATTAATCAATCAATTAATCAATTACTTAATCAATTAATTGATCAAACAATCAATCAATCAATTAATCAATCAATCAATCAATTAATCAATTAATTAATCAATCAATCAATTAATCAATTAATTAATCAATCAATCAATTTATCAATTAATCAATGAATCAATCAATCAATCAATTAATTAATCAATTAATTAATCAATCAATCAATCAATTTATCAATTAATCAATCAATCAATCAATTAATCAATTAATTAATCAATCAATCAATTTATCAATTAATCAATGAATCAATCAATCAATCAATTAATTAATCAATTATTTAATCAATCAATCAATTTATCAATTAATCAATGAATAAATCAATCAATCAATAAATTAATCAATTAATGAATCAATCAACTAATTAATCAATCAATCAATCAATCAATTAATCTATTAATTAATCAATAAATCAATCAATTAATTAATCAATTAATCTATTAATTAATTAATTAATCTATTAATTAATCAATTAATCTATTAATCAATCAATCAATTAATAAATCAATCAATCAATAAATTAATCAATTAATGAATCAATCAATTAATTAATCAATCAATTAATCAATCAATCAATCAATTAGTTTATCAATCAATTATTCAATCTATTAATTAATGAATCAATCAATCTTTTAATCAATTAATTAATCAATTAATCAATCAATCAATCAATCAATTAATGAATCAATCAATCTTTTAATCAATTAACTAATCAATTAATCAATCAATCAATCAATCAATTAATGAATCAATCAATCTTTTAATCAAATAATTAATCAATTAATCAATCAATCAATCTATTAATCAATCATTCAATCAATCAATTAATTAATCAATTAATCTATTAATTAATCAATTAATCTATTAATTAATCAATTAATCTATTAATTAATCAATTAATCTATTAATTAATCAATTAATCTATTAATTAATCAATCAATTAATAAATCAATCAATCAATAAATTAATCAATTAATGAATCAATCAACTAATTAATCAATCAATCAATCAATCAATTAATCTATTAATTAATCAATAAATCAATCAATTAATTAATCAATTAATCTATTAATTAATCAATTAATCTATTAATTAATCAATTAATCTATTAATCAATCAATCAATAAATAAATCAATCAATCAATAAATTAATCAATTAATGAATCAATCAATTAATTAATCAATCAATTAATCAATCAATCAATCAATTAATCTATTAATTAATCAATAAATCAATCAATTAATTAATCAATTAATCTATTAATTAATCAATAAATTAATCAATTAATTATTCCAATCGATCAATAAATTAATCAATTAATTATTCCAATTGATCAAAGCTGTGTCATATGACATATTCCAGCTTAGAGCACAAAGCTTTTAAGTCGATCAATTGCATTTATTGAATAAAATAATTAATAATACAAAAATAATATATACATATGAAATCGAAAATGTAAAAATTTAAAATAATTTAGGAAATTTTTCTAAAAAAATTGGATAGAAAATATTTACATTATTTTTAGCCCAAAGTTTGAACGAAATAAAATTTTTTTTATAAATGCGAAATTTGTTTAAAAATCTACTGAAAAAATACACAAAAGTACATTCTCCAAAGTCATTTAATTTTGATAAAGAAGGTTCATTTAAATCTTCCAAATTACGAAAAAAATACCTATTGTTTTTCGAAAATTTATTACTTAGTTGATTTCTTAGAAGTTCCGGTGAATCATAGTTAATTAATTAATTAATCAATCAATTAATCAATTACTTAATCAATTAATTGATCAAACAATCAATCAATCAATTAATCAATCAATCAATCAATTAATCAATTAATTAATCAATCAATCAATTAATCAATTAATTAATCAATCAATCAATAAATTAATCAATTAATGAATCAATCAACTAATTAATCAATCAATCAATCAATCAATTAATCTATTAATTAATCAATAAATCAATCAATTAATTAATCAATTAATCTATTAATTAATTAATTAATCTATTAATTAATCAATTAATCTATTAATCAATCAATCAATTAATAAATCAATCAATCAATAAATTAATCAATTAATGAATCAATCAATTAATTAATCAATCAATTAATCAATCAATCAATCAATTAGTTTATCAATCAATTATTCAATCTATTAATTAATGAATCAATCAATCTTTTAATCAATTAATTAATCAATTAATCAATCAATCAATCAATCAATTAATGAATCAATCAATCTTTTAATCAATTAACTAATCAATTAATCAATCAATCAATCAATCAATTAATGAATCAATCAATCTTTTAATCAAATAATTAATCAATTAATCAATCAATCAATCTATTAATCAATCATTCAATCAATCAATTAATTAATCAATTAATCTATTAATTAATCAATTAATCTATTAATTAATCAATTAATCTATTAATTAATCAATTAATCTATTAATTAATCAATTAATCTATTAATTAATCAATCAATTAATAAATCAATCAATCAATAAATTAATCAATTAATGAATCAATCAACTAATTAATCAATCAATCAATCAATCAATTAATCTATTAATTAATCAATAAATCAATCAATTAATTAATCAATTAATCTATTAATTAATCAATTAATCTATTAATTAATCAATTAATCTATTAATCAATCAATCAATAAATAAATCAATCAATCAATAAATTAATCAATTAATGAATCAATCAATTAATTAATCAATCAATTAATCAATCAATCAATCAATTAATCTATTAATTAATCAATAAATCAATCAATTAATTAATCAATTAATCTATTAATTAATCAATAAATTAATCAATTAATTATTCCAATCGATCAATAAATTAATCAATTAATTATTCCAATTGATCAAAGCTGTGTCATATGACATATTCCAGCTTAGAGCACAAAGCTTTTAAGTCGATCAATTGCATTTATTGAATAAAATAATTAATAATACAAAAATAATATATACATATGAAATCGAAAATGTAAAAATTTAAAATAATTTAGGAAATTTTTCTAAAAAAATTGGATAGAAAATATTTACATTATTTTTAGCCCAAAGTTTGAACGAAATAAAATTTTTTTTATAAATGCGAAATTTGTTTAAAAATCTACTGAAAAAATACACAAAAGTACATTCTCCAAAGTCATTTTAATTTTTGATAAAGAAGGTTCATTTAAATCTTCCAAATTACGAAAAAAATACCTATTGTTTTTCGAAAATTTATTACTTAGTTGATTTCTTAGAAGTTCCGGTGAATCATAGTTAATTAATTAATTAATCAATCAATTAATCAATTACTTAATCAATTAATTGATCAAACAATCAATCAATCAATTAATCAATCAATCAATCAATTAATCAATTAATTAATCAATCAATCAATTAATCAATTAATTAATCAATCAATCAATTTATCAATTAATCAATGAATCAATCAATCAATCAATTAATTAATCAATTAATTAATCAATCAATCAATCAATTTATCAATTAATCAATCAATCAATCAATTAATCAATTAATTAATCAATCAATCAATTTATCAATTAATCAATGAATCAATCAATCAATCAATTAATTAATCAATTATTTAATCAATCAATCAATTTATCAATTAATCAATGAATAAATCAATCAATCAATAAATTAATCAATTAATGAATCAATCAACTAATTAATCAATCAATCAATCAATCAATTAATCTATTAATTAATCAATAAATCAATCAATTAATTAATCAATTAATCTATTAATTAATTAATTAATCTATTAATTAATCAATTAATCTATTAATCAATCAATCAATTAATAAATCAATCAATCAATAAATTAATCAATTAATGAATCAATCAATTAATTAATCAATCAATTAATCAATCAATCAATCAATTAGTTTATCAATCAATTATTCAATCTATTAATTAATGAATCAATCAATCTTTTAATCAATTAATTAATCAATTAATCAATCAATCAATCAATCAATTAATGAATCAATCAATCTTTTAATCAATTAACTAATCAATTAATCAATCAATCAATCAATCAATTAATGAATCAATCAATCTTTTAATCAAATAATTAATCAATTAATCAATCAATCAATCTATTAATCAATCATTCAATCAATCAATTAATTAATCAATTAATCTATTAATTAATCAATTAATCTATTAATTAATCAATTAATCTATTAATTAATCAATTAATCTATTAATTAATCAATTAATCTATTAATTAATCAATTAATCTATTAATTAATCAATCAATTAATAAATCAATCAATCAATAAATTAATCAATTAATGAATCAATCAACTAATTAATCAATCAATCAATCAATCAATTAATCTATTAATTAATCAATAAATCAATCAATTAATTAATCAATTAATCTATTAATTAATCAATTAATCTATTAATTAATCAATTAATCTATTAATCAATCAATCAATAAATAAATCAATCAATCAATAAATTAATCAATTAATGAATCAATCAATTAATTAATCAATCAATTAATCAATCAATCAATCAATTAATCTATTAATTAATCAATAAATCAATCAATTAATTAATCAATTAATCTATTAATTAATCAATAAATTAATCAATTAATTATTCCAATCGATCAATAAATTAATCAATTAATTATTCCAATTGATCAAAGCTGTGTCATATGACATATTCCAGCTTAGAGCACAAAGCTTTTAAGTCGATCAATTGCATTTATTGAATAAAATAATTAATAATACAAAAATAATATATACATATGAAATCGAAAATGTAAAAATTTAAAATAATTTAGGAAATTTTTCTAAAAAAATTGGATAGAAAATATTTACATTATTTTTAGCCCAAAGTTTGAACGAAATAAAATTTTTTTTATAAATGCGAAATTTGTTTAAAAATCTACTGAAAAAATACACAAAAGTACATTCTCCAAAGTCATTTAATTTTGATAAAGAAGGTTCATTTAAATCTTCCAAATTACGAAAAAAATACCTATTGTTTTTCGAAAATTTATTACTTAGTTGATTTCTTAGAAGTTCCGGTGAATCATAGTTAATTAATTAATTAATCAATCAATTAATCAATTACTTAATCAATTAATTGATCAAACAATCAATCAATCAATTAATCAATCAATCAATCAATTAATCAATTAATTAATCAATCAATCAATTAATCAATTAATTAATCAATCAATCAATTTATCAATTAATCAATGAATCAATCAATCAATCAATTAATTAATCAATTAATTAATCAATCAATCAATCAATTTATCAATTAATCAATCAATCAATCAATTAATCAATTAATTAATCAATTAATTAATCAATCAATCAATCAATTTATCAATTAATCAATCAATCAATCAATTAATCAATTAATTAATCAATCAATCAATTTATCAATTAATCAATGAATCAATCAATCAATCAATTAATTAATCAATTATTTAATCAATCAATCAATTTATCAATTAATCAATGAATCAATCAATCAATCAATTAATTAATCAATTAATTAATCAATCAATCAATCAATTTATCAATTAATCAATCAATCAATCAATTAATCAATTAATTAATCAATTAATTAATCAATCAATCAATCAATTTATCAATTAATCAATCAATCAATCAATTAATCAATTAATTAATCAATCAATCAATTTATCAATTAATCAATGAATCAATCAATCAATCAATTAATTAATCAATTATTTAATCAATCAATCAATTTATCAATTAATCAATGAATTAATCAATCAATCAATTAATTAATCAATTAATTAATCAATCAATCAATTTATCAATTAATCAATCAATCAATTTATCAATTAATCAATCAATCAATTAATCAAAAACATTTTAATTGCTTCAATTCCAACCTTTTTTTGCGCTCTATATTAAGTGGTGTAAACACCTTTCTAAGGTGTTCAACAAAGTCAACCCATCCTTCCAGAGGGTGATTTTTTCTAAATGCTTTGAACTCCTGTAATGCATTTTCCTTTAACAACGGTAAAACCGCAAATAGAGCCTCTACTGGGTTATATTTTGTGTATTAATTACACTAGCTCTCTTTTGTGTAACTATTCAAATATTCCTCTGGCAATTCTAAAGAAATTTTTTTCTCAGCCATAACCTTTAAATTTTTGTCGCAGCTACCAATTGTTAAGGCTTATAACCAAGGAAATAATATAATTAAACAAATAAATGCTTTTAAAATATTTATTAGAATAATTAAACTCTTTATAAATTATAAATTCAAATCCTAATACAAATCCTGTCTATCCTGTCTATCCTGTCTATTCTTCAAACAATTATTTATTCTAACATCGAGATGTGATTAATAAACGTCATTTTATTACTTAATCGTAATAAAAGTAATATTAAAATAATATCTAAGTACTAAAGCGCAATTTAGTTTACTTTTTAGAAAAATAGATTTTCTAGAATATTTTTATTGTTATTGTTTTGAGTACTTTTCCAGAATTATCATGAAACGCTCCACTTCTCCATTTGCTCTTGAACATCTTGGCATAATCTTTTGATGAATAAACCCCTTTTGCTTGGCATATTCAGCCAATTCATACAAGTTGAACGGTGGGCCATTGTCTGTTTTGTATTTAGATGGTACTCCGAATGTTTGAAAAATTTCATCAAGAATACGCTTAGTAGAATTGAAACAATTATTACGTGATAGGCCCTCGGCTGTAGTCGTCGTGATTGACAAAATAGTATGTTCCATCTCTCATCGGTCCAAAGAAATCGCCACTGATTTCTTGCCATGGTCCGTCTGGCATTTTCGATGGTACAAGCGGTGCATGTGTTAATTTAGTCGAGTTCGATTGGCAGACTGTGCAGTGCTGAATCATGTCCTCCACCATTCTATCTATGCTATAAAACCAAACTTTTGATCGAATGAGCGCCTTCATTTTGACTACCCCTTGGTGTCGTTGAAGTTGTCATCATTTTTTGGTTTTTTGATAGTTTTTTCAGGAACATCATCAGCGAAAAGATCATAGTCGCTCTCATCTAATTCTGGTGATTTTCTTTTTTTACTTGACTTGTTTTTTTTTTTGGGTGACTTATCTTCAATGTCTGTATCTGAAAATACATATTCTTCTTGTAATTCTAAAGCTGGTGCCTTTAATCGTGGTCTTCCTCTTTTTCGATTTTTGCCAATACCAATTTGCCTTGATTGAACTGAATAATTAAAAAACTTTTTCCGATGACACAATGACAACATGTGTTTGCATACATAATTTTTTGACCAAAACCAGCAACTACATTTGCTTAACTTCCAATTGTTTGAGTTTAAAGTTACAAATCTGATTGATGTTGCTGCATGCAGATATTCATCAAAACTCGACCACTGACAATTGACTTTATCTTTAAAAAATTTTGTACAAACTTTCTGTGAGAGTTGTTTTAGTTTATCTGAGCTAGGCGTGCAATAGAATTTTTCCCCATCATGTTGATATTTTATGAAATCTTTTTCTAACTTGTTCCATTGATAGCTGGTAGTATAGTCTTTTAAGTCAAATGAAGGTTCAGTATGGAACACTTTTAAATTTTTATTTGTCTCTTGAATTAGTTCACCTTTGTTATTAATGATTTCTACAACTGGGTTTCTTTCTACAGACCACTGTTTTATAAATCCATTTTCTAATTGGCTTAAAAATTGTTTTAATGTTACTCGTGATCTGTATGTACCTTTTTCTTTGACATCTATTTGTGGCTTCTAATGCATTATTAGTAATAGGAACATGATCTACGTAATGATCGAACCAACCCAATCGTTTTGGACACAGCCACAGCCATTTCATGAAATATTTGATAAATGAGTTCACAGGTTCATTGTTATCAAAGTTTGTTTGCCATTTTAAAATCATTAACTTAGCTACTGGCTTATACGAATCTATATCAACATAATAATGAAATTGAACTATATCATTTCTAATTTTATTTCTAATATCAGCTATTGATATTTTGTTAAGTTCTTTGTCTATTGCTTTTTTAACATGAAACCAGCAAAATACACGATTATTTAATTTGAATACTTGCTCGAATCCATTTGTTATAGATGAAGCACAATCGGCTAATAAAATGGATGGCTGATAATCTACATTATGAATTTGTTTAACTAATTCTTTTAATTTTCTAAACATGAATGCAAAGTCATCTTCGGTTTCGTTTTTAGTAATTAGAATACGAATGGATGATATTTTTTATTATAATCAGTTGTCCCAACCATTATTATAGGAAAACCATTGAAATTTAATTTATATGTACTATCTGTAGCAAGATGATCATCTAGAGTTAAAAAAAATTTAAAAATATTTTTTATTTAAGTCAAGTGTGAAAAATTACATAAATACCTCTTAATTGAGTTATTGATATTAGCCGCTTTGTTGTCACAAATACACACAGAGAAACAAATTCATTATCTTCATCTACATTGTAATGTAAGCCACCACAAAAAACTTGATCCAGATCTTCAGGAATTTTTTTTTTTTTTCACACCAATCCATAATCTCGGATAAATTTGATTGTGATGTGCCATACTCTTCTACTTTTATTCTTGCTTTAAGATTATTGAGCTGCATAATTGTTAGTTGAGGTAGATTATTAGCTTTTATTTTATTCAATATAGTTTGATTCGATCTAATATTATCTTTTAAACATTCTCTAACAAGACTGTTGTTTTTGGAAGTTTTGTTTCTTTTTTTTGGTGATTGTGATCTATTTTGGATTGCCATATTTAACAATCTTGAGATGTTGAACGCTTTTAAATTAAATAAGATTAAAATATTATCAATAAAGTTTCTATATTTAAATTTCATAAGACTTACTATTAATACATAAATTGTTTTAGAACATTTATCGTATCCATTACAAGAATAATACTGCTTATTACCTTCAGAAGTATTTCTGTTATACCTATGATGATAATCTTTTAGATTATTTTTCAAATGATCAATTGTGGTTTCATAGTCGGGAAAACGAATTATTTCTTCATACTCCCGATTCTTTCCTCTTGTATTGTTTACTTTCTCTTCAATTACATCAGCTAATGTTGCGTCTGGATCTATTGATATTCGAGGTGCAAGGTTACTTGTACTTGGAGTGTTATCATCGCATGAATCAGTTTTACAAAGGATCGGATTAGATACTAATATTCAATTTTTTTGTATTAGTTTTTTTCTTTTACTCATTGTCAACGATGATTTTTATATAATGTTCTAAATTGACATTTATTTGACATTGAAATTAGCTCAAAAGTATTAATTTTATCTTTGATTAAAAAAGTTTTTTCTTTAATTTAATAATTTTTGATCTAAATTGACATTATTTTCTCTGATACAATATTATTAGCACCTTTTTAATTAATTAATCTCTTATATAATTTTTTATCTCTTATATAACTATTTTTTCTCTAAATGAATTAAGTTATCTTAATAATTATTATTTTATATCGAAAAAAAAATTATTTTATCTCCGGAAAAAAATTATTTTAGAGCAAAATAAAATTTATTCTCGTTATAAAATATTTTTAAAATAAATTTAGGTTTTTGATCAGATATATCTCATTAGGTGATTTAGGATATAGCCTATTCTTATTATATCCTTTTTCTACATATTCAAGAGTATTTAATCCTAAATTTTCAGGTCTAAAAAAAATTTACGGATCATATCTGTTTCAACTCAAAGTAGCCGATTTATACACTTTTTTATCACCTTTTACCTGTAATATCTTAACAGGTAATGGTGACACAGTAAAACAAATCATATATTCTAAATCAGCACATTCTGTTTTATAAGAATCAACATTAAAAAGTAAATGCTAATTTAATATCTAACAAAAACAACTTTGAAATTTAATTTCAAACAACTACAGAATAGACTTAAAAACTAAAAACTTATTCAACGAGTGAACAGTAAGACATCACAGCTAAGAGTATTTTTGTTATTCCAAAATTTTGCCAAAAATTTGCCAACTTTGATCAGCTATAGTACCACTAAGGCAATTAGGATATAGCTAACCACTATTTTTCTGCAACCCTACGCGTCTAGAGCTATCGAATGAGCCCTTGTGTGCAATTTTAGCACGCTCCTATCAAAAAATAGCAATGCTGCATACATAGTTGATATAGTATAGAATATAGAATATAGATTAAGTCTTCGAGCGTCCTTGTTGGGTGTCGGACCCTTTTGAGCGATTTTTTCATTTGTCGTGAGTCACAAGTAGGGCGAACGTTAATTTCTCCATTTGTTGAACTATTTTTGTCTTTCTTTGGAACCACTACCAGATTTGAGATCCACGGCGTTTGACCCATAGATGAGTTGACTCTCTCTAGAATGTCCTCATTGACTTGTTTATCAAGCTCTTTTGCCACGGCGTCTTGAAGGTGAACTGCTCCTGGGCCCAGTTTTTGCTTAACTGGCCTGACATTGGGGTCGATTTGAAGCTTCACTGTTTAGTTCTTTATGCATCCCATTTTGTCTGAGAAGAACTTTGGAAACGTGTTCTTAAGCTCTTGCTTTAGCTGCGTCTCGTCTTTTGATGTAGGGTATGTCGGCTTGTGTTCGATTTGGTTCAGTATCTTGATGATTCCCAGACGCTGTCCGATGACCAAGTAGAAGCTCTGCTCGACCACGTATTATAATAAACTCGACTTGAGTGGCTTCGATTTTGTTGGAGCGTGTGTTAGCTACAAATTGTCCGAATGGTTGCCGTTTAATCGGTTGCCACTGGTTTTCAAAGCGAAGAGGCCATAATCTATTGCTTGTGCTTCAAGGATCTCAATTTCGGCATCGGAGAAGCTTAGCAGGATTGTGTCCGAATCTTCTGATGAGTCAGCGCTTTTTTGATTCGACACGCTCATAAATTACCGATCGGTTTTGTCTTTTTTTTCTTTTTGTTCCTCGTCTCCAATTGTGAGATTCTGGGTTTGGGGGTTGCGGAGAATAAAAACGTTTTATTTATTTTATCTAAATATTTTATTAGAAAACGGCCGTTCTTATGAAATTTAAAATATAAACGCATTGCAACTGTTTCATGCAAATATAATGTTACTTTGTGGTTGCAACACCACACATACGGTATGTCATGTAGAAATGGGCTTAAGTCTACTTCCAGTGGCGTAGTGTCCATATGCCAAAACAGGGCTAGAGCCCTCCCAAAAAAAATTATGGGATGGCTAAACTAAAATTTTGGCTTAAAAATGTTTTTTAATTTTTAATAATTTAAGTTCTGAGCCCCCCATAAATAAATGCCTAGCTACGCCACTGTCTCTTTCTATACCTTCAACTAAACGGCATGATATTTTCGCAGAAGAAGATATTAGGCTTTTACTCCATCTACTACTACTACTACATCTCCAGCTACTGAATCTACATCTAGTTCTTACTCAACATCAGAGCAAATTTACATACATAATGAATATCAACTGACATACTCTAGGAGAATAAGAAAAATTCTAAATTTACGAGAAAAGGATTCTCAATCTACAAAAAAACAAGCAGAAGGCATGCTTTAACGATCAAAAAAGTACCTCCCACAAGTTTCTACGTTTGAATCTTAATTTACATTTGTTTCTATAACGTCTTATTCTATTGTCAAGTTTCTTCTTTGTTTAGAGTCATTTGTCAAATTTTTTTATGACAAATGCCACAACCATATTTAAAATTTGCCCAATCAATTCCCAAAGATTAAAGTGAAACTTTAATCTATGAAGACGATATTCCTACTTTATTTTTGTATAGTTTATAATTTTTATCAAAACGAGAACCTCAATAAGCACAATTTATTTGAAGATTGCTCATTTTAGTTAAAAATAATAAAAATGAATTAAGTTTAATTATTTTATATCATTATTTTAACTAACAAAATTTGAGAAAGTACTAAAGTAAACGTTTTTTTTTAAAAAAAGCATATAAAATGTATTAATTTAACTAAATAAATGAAAATCTTTTAGATTATTGTTATAAAGTTTAAGAACTTTTTTTCAGCAAGAACTGATTTTTTAAAATAATTTTGTCATTCAGTTAATAAAAAAATATTTTTTTTGAAATTTCAAATCTTAGAATAGAGGTACTACCGAGACCTTAAAAAGACCTATTATTTTAGTTTTTATTTAATTTCATGAACAATTTTAAAAAATTTTTGGCAAGTTATAATAAATACATGATCCTCGTCATTTTCTGAAAAAAAATATTAATATGTTGGACCTTTAGGAAAAAAAATGACAAAGATATTTCTTTAAAGAAAAACATTCATTAAAACTTTAAACTTTATCTTCTAATCGGATTTTCAGATTTTTAAAGTAAGGATATATTTGGAATCAGCACATTAAAATCTATAAGAAAATGTCTAAAAACACAATTTTTCGATTTTTTACTTGTTTTGTTTAAAATTCATCAGGTTAGATTATAAATTAAAACAAAAACATGATAATCGGTTTTTAATGTATAAATAAATAAATTCCAGCGTGTTGAAAGACTTACAAGTTTGCAATTTAAATAGCTCGTTTTATGTTAAGTTTGTTTTTAGATATTTCTCCGTGTTTTTCTTTAATATATATCCTTGAATTTTTCATTCTTGTCAATTAAGACAGACTGTCCTAACCTGATTATAATATTATTTGTAATAAATGTATGAATTAATTATTATTAAATTTAATAAAGCTAGTTTAATATTGAATTCAAAGTTTTTTTTTAATTTCTGTATATTTGCATTTTATATATAGAAGACTATTATTATTATTAAATAATAGTTATAAATCTTTTTCCAAGGCTTCCTTATTTGAATACGGAGAAAACCTATTTTTTTCAAAAATAAATCTATAAAAATTAAAAAAAAATATTAACATAAACATATCAAAATAAAAATTTGATGTGGTTTTTTATGATTGGTTGTTAATTTTCAAACTCTTTTTAATAACATGTAGACAATTAAAATAAATTTTTTTGTTGTAAAATTAATTTTTATATAATAATAATAATTTTTGTATTTTTTTGAAAATCTTTAATATAATTGATCAAATGTCCGCTAATATTTTATCAGAAGCTCATTCAACAAAAAAACTTTTGGTATCTTTTTTGGGAATATTTTCCTCTTATTTTTTATTTGGAATAATTCAAGAATGGATGTAATTAATTAAAAAAAGTAGATTTTTATATATATTTTTTATTTTTAATCATTTAGTACACGAACTTATTACGGTGAATCAAAAGAACGTTTTACTTTTACTTATACTCTTGTATTTTTTCAATGTATTGCGAATACTTTGTTTTCAAAAACAAGTAAAAATCATTTTTAAATAAAAAATTTACAAATAAAAATGCAACTTTTGTTGAAAATTTTCAGTAATTGGATATAATCGGGAATCAAAAGATTCAACAAGAAAATGGATGTATTCAGTCTGCTCTTTGACATATTTATGCGCTATGTTAGCCAGTAATGAAGCTCTACAACATGTTTCATATCCGACACAAGTATTGGGAAAATCTATAAAACCTGTTCCTGTAATGTTATTTGGTGCTCTAATAGCTCGTAAAAGATACCATTATGTTAAATATATTGGAGTACTTTTAATTGTAATAGGTATTGTGTTATTTATGTATAAAGATGATAAGCAAATCAAGCCTTTAGATGATCCTCTGCCAAATAGGCCATATGCTTTATTAGGCTTTGGTGAAGTTCTTTTATTAATTTCATTAGCGATGGATGGATTTACAGGTGCAATTCAAGATAAAATGAATGGGTCTCACAAAACTAACCCTCATATAATGATGTATAATATGAACCTTTGGTCGTGTTTTTATCTTTTTATTGGTAATTAATAGTTATTGAAATATTTGCAATTTTTATATTTATATTTACATCTTAAAAGCTGTATTGATTACTGGAGAAATTTTTGAATTTATAATTTTCATTACAAAATTTTCATACGTTATTTGGAATATGATCTTACTAAGTATTTTGGGATGTATTGGTCAAGTAAATTATTATTTTTTTGGTAATTTATAGAAAATTTTAAAAAATTTTTGTATCAAGCATTTCATTTTTACTACTATTACAATTTTTGGCCCATTAAAATGTTCAATTATTACTACCACTAGAAAATTTTTCACTATTTTGGGATCGGTCATTATATTTAAAAATCCAATGTCAACAAAGCAATGGCTTGGTAGTGTATTTGTTTTTATCGGTTTAGCTTTAGATAGCAAATATGGTAAAGAATTGAAAGAAAAAAAAAGGAATACTTAAGATAAAATTTTAATATAAATTTTAAGATAAATAAAAATTTAAAATAAATTTACTAAAATATGTTTTTAATTGTTTTGATTAATCAAATTTTTTATTATATCAAATCAAACTAACATTTTATATATTTTATTAAACAAATATTTAAATAAATTTTAATTTGATCGAATTATATAAAACACAAATAAATAATGGTGTTTATTTCTTTCAAACCTAACTTAATAATTGTTTTTTTAATGTAAATAATAAAACTAATGTCTATATTATAAATTTGAATGAAAGAAATCTTGAAAAATAATCAAAATTTTTAAACGATTTATTATCTTGTTAAATCAAAAATTTTAAATAAAAAATAATTTTTTTAATAAACAATGCCTGACAAAATAAAATTGTTAATTTAATAATAGTTTAATAACAAATTTTAAATTTTAATTAAATCACGTCAGATGTTTAAAAAATATGTAAGCAGGTTTATTTGATACTTTTTCCTAAATAAAAATTATGCTTTAATTTTTGTTTATATATTTAAATAATAAGCTTCTTATAAATGATTCTAGATCTAAAATAAATTATATATGATAATTAGCTTTATATTTTTTGAAACTATGAAGACTGAATTATTTTTTCTTTAAAATTTTAAAAAATTATAATAATTTTAGAATTAAAAAAATGAAGTGATGAAATGAAATGTAAAATTAAAATTATAATAAAAAAATTTTAAATTTTATTCAGACAGAGTTTTTTTTTTATTTTTAAGTAACATTATATAAACTTTTATAACATAAGCTAATTTTTTGTTTCAAAAATGATTTTCCTATGTTTTAAAATAGAATATTATAATTTAAAAAAAATATAGGCATTTAAGTCACTTATTTTATTTTACATTTTACAAAAATGAGTTAATAACTTTTTTAAATTTAAATTCATTTTAAATTTTAATCTTTTATAAGAATTTCTTAAATAATTTATGTTTAATTAAAATGAGAATAATATTTATTTACCATTAATTTCTAAAATTTTTATCTGATAAATATAATCAACTAAAATTATTTTGAATTAGGTAGTCAATATATTTTTTAAAGTAAGTTTGTTTTAAACATAATTGGATGAAGATTTATTTTTTTAAATTTGATTCTAAAAAGTTTTAAGGTTATGAAAACAAAATTTAAAAAACTCTTACTAAAAAAATCAAGAAATTTTTTTTAATAGTTGCAGTAAAAATCTTACTCTTAGGAATGAACATACTTAGAATATTATAAAAATATTATGAAAATTTATTTTAATGTTACTTAATTTATGAAGTTTAGTTTTATAAAATTTTTAGTACTTAAATTTAAATAATTCAGTTTTTGTTATTATGCCAATAAAATGTGACTAATGATATAAACAATATTTTTCCCTTTCTAATTTACAGTAAATTATTATTTGAATTGAAAAAAACATTATTTAATAATATTAAATCGTTGGTATATTATGTGAAATTTCAAAAATTAATATTAATAATAAATTAAAATTATTTATTTAAATAAATTTACCTTTAATCAAAATCTAATCTTGATTTCATTATAAAACATTGATAAGTTAAATGATTATTCAAATTTATTACAAAAAATATTTTGATAAATGATATTAGACAAAAATATCTAGGTGGTTTTTTGTAAATGATAATTATGATAATAAAAAATGTAATATTATGTGTAAAATTTATTACTTAAAAAAGAATTTTTTCTTTGAAGTAACATGTTCTTTTTTTAAGACATTTAGACTAAATTTAATTATAATTTTAGAAAACTTTTATTTTAGAATTTTTTGCATTTTGAAAATAAATGTAAATATAAATTTTTTATTATTAAATTATTACATATTTTATAATAATATATTTTATTAGTGAAATGCCATGCAATCCATTTTATATAAACAACTCTACTCGAAAAAATTAAATTTTTTAAAAATTATTAAATTTTTTACAGAAATATTCGATATTTTTACAAAAAATTTTCTTTTTTTAAATTACTTAATGATTACTAAATGTCTTTTTTAATTAAGACTTCATTTTTATTTAAAAACACTTTTTTGAATTTTATACATTAGGTTTTTTATAATAAAATTCATATTCAAATTTATAACTGAAAAATAAATCATTCACTAGATAAAATTCAAATAGTAAAGACTTTGAAAAGCGAAGAAATATTTAAAATGTTTCATATCTTTTTTATTAATAAATTATTTGTATCATGTGTCTTAAAAATAAGTTTCATTTTTTTTTAATTGGAAATAATGTAAAAATTATAATTTTTTCAAAATTTTTTTTTTTAGGTTGGCTTTTTTTTAACTGATTCATATTTAAATACAGTAATATCATATGAAATCAAAGCGTTATTTACTTTTTTAAAAATTTCTTATTAAAAAACTTCATTCATTTAATTATACTTTAAACTTTTATTATTTTTTATTAATAAATCTAGTTATTATGAAATAGCTTTGTATTTTAAACTAAAATTAAAAATCAAAATTTTTTGTATTGTATATATTGAGTTTTAAAATTAGTTTAATTTGGCTAATTTTTTTAAAGTTAATTAATTAAGTTGAATTCTAATTTCAATGATTTAAAAAAATAATTTAAAAATAATTTTTCTAAATTATATTATTATTATAAAAAAATAAACTGAATAATTTTACCTTTTCAAAAATTCTTTAAAGTAGAGCTGTTGTTTAAATGAAATATTTTCAAATTTTTTTTATTGTTATTACATTTTTTTTTAAATAATTATAATTTTTGATAATTTTAAATTATGTTTGATATATTTTATTTTCAGAGATAATAAAAGGTTAATATCAATTCAAAATAGGAACAGCAAAAAATAATTTTTAAATTAATATTTATGATTTAAATCATAAAATTTAACAGTTTTAAAAGTTAAGTATTATTAATTTTTAATCAATTTATGATAAATTTTATCTAAATTTAGAAAAAATGTCATTCCGAGATTTGATTCTAATAATCTAGAACTTTGATTAAAATTATGAATGAATTTAGAACTTTTAAAGGAATTAAATTATAATATATTTCCAATTTAAAATATATAAAACAGCTGAATTGCAAATTTTTTTTTTAATTTTTTTCATTGCAATTTTATAATAAGTTTAACTTCTATAATAAATTTTTGTTTATGAAATCTTAATAAATAAAAAAATTTTTTTTTTTCTAAACAGATGATTGGTTTGATTCATAAATATTTTTTTATAATATATAATGTTTTTTTTATCTAATTATAAATTTCTGTATGAAGCATATTTTTTTAAGATACAAAATAGACATATTCTTTTAGATTCATTTTAATAAGACATTTAGTATCATTTTTATAATTTTTTAATTCTCATTGAATATTAAATGTCATTGAAATTTTACGATGATATATGTTAAAATTTTAAAAATTATTTTCATAATTTTTATTAATTAAAATAATTTGATAATAATTTTACCTATATTATAAAATGAGCAAATTTTAAACAATTTTATTGTTCAATCTTTTTTATGTTTTACATCAATTTTTAATATTAAATGATAACCAATATTTTTTTTATAAATTTTAAAACAAACAAACTTAATATAAAAAAATATCTAATTTAGTTCTCAAATTTTAAAATTCATATTTATAATTTTTAATCTAATAAAATATATTACAAATTTTATTTTGACAAGTTTTGATTTTAAATATATTTAGATTTAAATAATTTGCTATATTTGAATTATATAATAATACAAAAAGAACAAAATCATACGATTAATTTTAAAAAAGATCAAATTTGTTGTTATTATTACTATTATTATTTCAATTATTAAGCATAAGCAAATATATTAAGGTAAAATTTTTTAAAATTTAATGTTTAAATTGTTCTATAAAATCTATTTAAAGAAAAACAGGCTATTGATGAAAACTTTATTTTTTATTTATGTCTGAAAATTCATAATCAAAACCGATGTTCGAGCTTACTTATTTTTAAAACAGAATATTTTAATAAAATTTTTGTCCATTTAATTTTTTTAAAACGAATCCAATTAAATGAAAAAAATATATAAAGTTTTCAAAAAGTTTTCGAAAAGTAAAAACTCAACTTTTTATTAATGTGTTTAAAAGTAATATGTCGTCGTTGTTGCTTTCATTATCGTTTTTTGTAATAAGTTACTGCTATTTAAATCATATTGTAAAATTAATATATTCAAGTCTACAAATAACTAAACATATTAATTACAAAATAGAAAAAATAAATTTTCGAAAAACAATCTTTTTATCATTTGATTTGTTTCGAATTTTATATAAAAAGAATAAAATTAAAGAAAATTATAAAAATCAACTAAGCAACAAAAAAATAAGTAAAAACATTGCTAATTATACTGGAAATTACCTTTTTAAAAAGATAAAATTCGATTTAAAAAAATTTGAATACAAACTCAAACAAATATCAAATATTTCGAAAATAAATTTTGTTTTGGAAAAAATTTTATCCATTACAAACTTTTATTTTGTTGTGAACGAAATTAATTTTATAGGATTTGATTATATTTCAAAAAGTAAGATAATTTATCAATAGAAATTTAAATTTTTAATTCCGGTGATATAAAAAAATAAAAAAAAATAAAAACATTAATATTTTCTATCTTATATATTATCAACTAATTCTTTTTTTTGAAATGAAATGAAGAGAAAAGCGCTTGAAAATCCTAATTTAAACTCAAATTCTAATAACAACGATATCATTATAAACGATAATAACAGAATAAAAGAAGATAAAAACAATACTACTACTACTACTACTACTAATAACAATAATAATAATAATAATAATAATAATAATAATAATGATAATAATAATATTAATAGTAATAATAACAACAATAAAACTATTTCAAATGAAACTAAATTTTCTAATATAAATAATTTAGATCCTGCAACAGCTTCTAGGTTAGCAACAGAAATTTTATGTAGCTTGACTGGAATTCATTTTCAGCATAATCCACCTTTATTGACTCCTTTATCAGGTGGTACTTTTAATATTCCTTCAAATTCATCAACAAATATTACAAATAATAATTTTATGTCATTTCCGTCAATTAATAATATATTTACAAAAAACCCATTGGATTTAACTTTAAATCAAAATAATAGTAAACTATTTTCTCAAGACCATACATCAAGTCTTTCTAAATCCATACCACAATCTTTTATGCCTTCTTCATTTTTAACAAACTCAAAAAAAAGCTTAGAATATTTTAATTTTACAAATACTAATTTAAACCACTCAAATAATGCTGTGAATGCAATTTTATCCTATCAAACTCAAGAGCCATTGACAACCCCATTGCAGACACCAACAACACCATTAGCGCAAGTGAATACTCTGCGAGACGAAATGCCTAGTCATTCGTCTAGACCTTTAAAAAAAAGAATAATTAATACTGAATCATCGAGCCCACATTTTAACCAGAACTTAGCAAATGATTCAATTAATCTAACACCTTGGCTTTTTCAACGGGTACTTGTTTTTAAAAGAACTTTGTTTAAGACAAATGATGAAATGGATGATGATTCTAACTATATAAATTATTATGTTGCTACAATTGAAAATACATTAAGCACTATGGTAAGTATACAATTTGAAGATGAATACATCCAAACTAATCAGTCATCAAATTTAACAATTTATGATATATCCAAAGATGAGGATAAATATTCAATAATAGAAGATGCTGCTCCTCAAGTTGATCAACTTGATAAAGGTGTATTAGTTCTTTATAGATTAAATACTAATCAAGCATCATCTTCACATTCATCTACACCAACACCAACACCGACAACACCAACCACTCCTGATAACCAAAATAGTATGCAAACAAATAATAATTCGATGGTTTCAACACCAATTCAGAAAAATTCCAATCGATTTACAAAGTATAGAGTTGGTAGGATAATTGAAAAACAAAAAAATTTCCTTATACAACCGCTCAATTTGGATTCTTTTTTAAATTCTAATTCAATTAGTTCAGATATGAATAGTTCTGAATGGGTTGGTCGTCCAAATCTACGCTTATTACAGGCACCTTGGTTTAGTGAATATAAAAATGAACTAGCTTTAAAAGAAGGCAAAGAAGTTCAATTATCATTTTTGTTATTGAATTCAAAATCAAATAACAGCTTTTCAAAAATTCCAAATTTTTCAAACGCTAATTCAATTTCAAATGTTAATCGTCTAACTAACAACAATTTAAATTTAAAACCTGATGAAACACTTTTCCAGCAATTACCAAATAATGTTCTACTGCAACAAAAATTTAAAACTAATTGTAATAACTTAATGGACAAATTAGAACAAAATATAAAATTACCTAATGAAAGTAACTCGCTTTTATTAAAATCAGAAAACTCTCAAAATTTAAATTTGCTATGTAAAATTAATTTTTCTCAACAAAACCTTGCATCACAATTAAGCTCAAATTCTAACAATCAACATAATTTAGCTAATTGTTTTTCTCAGAAACAAATTTCTATATCATCCAATTCGACGGAATCTAGTTTTAATAAATCTTTATTAAGTAATAACATGAGCTTAAACAATAACAACAGCACGTCCTCTGTAATTAGTTTGAGTATTAATAAAAATAGTTCAAATACTTATCAAAATATAAATCCTAATAAAAAGTATGAAAAAGGAGATGTTGTAATCGCTTCAAATGGTATACGTAAAAAGTTCAACGGTAAACAATGGCGTCGTTTATGCTCAAAGGAGGGCTGTTCTAAAGAATCTCAAAGGAAAGGATTTTGTTCTAGACACTTAACACAACGATCTGGAGGAAAAAAAGCATCGTCTAATTTAAATTCTAATGTAAATCAGATTTCAACAACAAATACAAATAAAATTAATTTAAATTTAAACTCTAATATGTCTTTGCATCAATCTACTCAAAATTTGTCTCAAATAATCGAAACAAAAGAGTTATTACCACAAACGAAATCATTTAAATCTTTGAATATTTCTAAATTTTCTATTTCTGAATTAAAAACGCAAGAACATTCGAAAAATGACTCAATAATATCTAACTTTCCACTTAAGAAAGAATTAGATCTATCGGAACAAAACACCCAAAAAATTCGAACAGATGACGAATTATGTGCAGCTAATGCTTTAGTAGGTATTAATTTCGGTCCGAATTTGAATACAAAGGAGGATCAATTTTCTTCGATTTCAAACCAGTCGACTGAAGAAAAACTAAGAAGAATAAGTGAAAACAGTGTTGACAGTAGATTAACTTTAAGTACCAAAAGTATTATTTCAAATGAAACTGATAGAGATTATGATGATAATGACGATGAGCAAAACGATAAAAACGACGATAGTGATGATGATGACGATGATGATGTAATTGATCAAAATTTTCCTGATAAAAACCAATATTTTAATGATAAAAATGACGGAGCTGGAGGAAATAGCTCTCAGAATCAAAATCAAAATCAAGAAAATAATCAAAAAAGATCTAACAAAAACCAAAATAATCAATCTAAAAATAATGAGAAAGAATCATACAAATATGAGAACAATAATAAAAAAAGGAATGAAAAATCTAATATTAAACTTAGAGACAGAACTCTTGCAAATTTTCCTTCAAATGAATTATTCATTAGAGAAGAAAATGAAAATGAAGATGATGAAGTTTTTGATGGAAATGATAGTTTGGTAGTCAACAATTACTCTGAAATACAACAAAAGAATATGATTTTGATTGATTCATTATTTGTGGAATCTGATCCAAAAATAATAAATAAAAATGAAAAACTTTTCAAAAAGAAAAAAATGACTTATTTAAAAAGAACAAGTTTTTCAGCAGGATATGAACAATTTACTGAAAAAGATAAGCAAGATCAAAATTGTTTAAATAATAGTTATGCATCTAATCAAAAGCAAAATCATCATATTCGAAGGCCTATGAATGCATTTATGATTTTTAGTCAAAGAGAAAGACCGCTGATTCATCAGCAATTTCCTAATTGTGACAACAGAGCTGTAAGTAAAATGTTAGGAGAAAGATGGTATTCCTTAAATAGAGATGAAAAGATTAAATATCATGAAATAGCATCCCAACTTAAACAAGATCATTTCAAAGCTAATCCAGATTGGAAATGGAGAAATAAGTTAGAAAGACAAAAAAGTGAGCCCATAGATTTTAATATAAAGAAAACTAGTTCAAAAAAAAAAAAAAAAACCTCAAGCACAGAATTGGATTCTAAAACTCTATTAATTGAACCAATAAATCATTACGATTTGAATTCTTTTTCAATTTCGAATAGACCAAACGAAATTTCAAAGAAAAACGACAAAGTTTTATTTAAAAAACAAACAAGTTGTACCATTGATGATTTGGCGCCAATCTTAATTGACACAAAAACAAATGCCCAATTAAGACCGACTCCAATAAAGCCAGAAAATTTTAGTCACAAAATATCAACTGATTCTCCGTTAACTATTGACGAAAATTCGGTTTCATCACCTGAAAATTTACTGAATTTTAATAAAAAAACATACTTAAGTTATAAATTTAAACCAACAGGAGCTGTTTTTAAGCCAACTTCTAGCCCTTGCTTATCTTCGAATTCATTATCGTTTTCTTTAGACTCATCTTCTTCTTCATCTAACACAGCATTATCTTTGACAGATGATAATAATGACCGAGTATCTCAAAAATTAGCATCGATTACAATGAATAAATCAAGTTACTTAAATGTAGGACATGTATCTAATAAAATAGAAAACCAAGAATTGATTCAATTCAATAAAAAAGAGAATATTACGGACAAAAATGAAAATAATGTTAAAATATTGTTTCATCAGTTAGAAAATCAACAGTTGACTAATCTTATTTTGAAAAATCAAATCGCTGCCGTGCTAGAACAAAAAACACAAAGTAGACTAAGTCCACCACCTCCAGATAACGCTTCAGATCATCGGTTTAATGATTCATTTATGCTTATGAATTCATCAATGTCATCTTTATCAGCTTCTACTGTAAATTCTCTGTCAACAATCACATCAACCTCAAGTTCGATTAATACAACCCCTATTCTTCATCAAAATTCTGAAGATCAGAATATTGAAAACTTTCCAGTCTCGCCAAATAAATATTCAAATTCTATAAAAAAAATTATTAAAAAAGATAATAAAATCAAAATTAAAGCAAGTAATAAAATTTTAAAAAATATTAAAGCACATCTACATAAAAATATTGAACATAAAAAACACAAAAACATAGAAAATTTTATATCAACTAAATCAAAAACAAGTTTTATTTCTAATGTCAAGACACCCAAATCTGCTTTACTTGAAAAAAGACGCAAAGCAGTTTTCAAGCTTCTGACTAAAGGAATTTATCCAACTGGTAATTTTTTTATGATTTTATAATTTTTATCTCTTATTTTATAATATATTTTAGAAGAAACCATGAATGAGTTTTTACATCAAAACAAAGATCTTTTTTCAAGTAAAAGAGAATTTTTAACAAAACTACGTGAAGTAAGACAAAAGTTTATGAATAATTCAATCAGTCAAACTCAAAATAATGACTTTACTGGTTAAAGAAAATTAAATGGAAAATAAATATTAGATTTAATTGAAATATGGAAATTAAATATTCATTTGGATTCATCTTAAATTATTTTTATCATTATTGTTATCTTCAAATTAAGTTTTTCTCTTAAATTTTTGACTTTTTAAAAGCTTAATTAAAATAACGATTTTAAATTATTATACAAATTAACAACGGTGATTAAAATTTATCAATTTTTATTAGTATCCCGGTTTTTATTTTTTAAATGTTTTTATATACCTTTTCAAATTAGCCCAGTGATTATTTTCAATAAGATAATATTAACGTCCAACAAAACAAATGAATTTTTCTTTTTGGTTTTTACTATACTTAAAAGTATTGTTAGTTTAAAATATAAAATATATTTTTTAGTTTAATTAGCTTCCGATCATAAAAATTTTGATGATGTAAATTTTATTTAATTATATATATCACCGTTGTTGTTATATTATTTGTTGTCTTATTAAAATTTTATAAGCTAAAAATTTTGCTTGATTATTTAAAAAAAAATTATATAAATTATCTATATATTTTAAGCTTGTTGGAAAAACATAAAATTAATGATATTTAAAAAAAAAAATTATCATATTTGTTTTCGAAATTTTTAATGGTTGAGAAGTTTTTTGAAACAAAAAAATACCAACACGATTGTTTTTTTAATGTTTAAATATAATTTAAATATAAAATATAGAATATTTGCTACATAAAATCTAATTTTTTTAAGATCGTGTTTTTTTTTATTCTCAATCATTTTATTTGCAGCATGTTTTATTTTTAAAATAAAATTTACAAAAATAGTCTTTTATATTAATCAATTAGAAGTAGAAAAAATTTTAAATATTTTTTGTAATTTTTTTAGTTTTTTTTTATTTAAAATTTCAAAACTATAAAAACCAAAAATTAATTATAACTTAGAAATTTAGCTTCTATGAATGCAATAATAATTTAAATAATATTATACAACAAAAATAATTCTAGATCAGATAAAAATTATTTAATTTCGATAGGTGTTGTTCGTAATTTTTTGTTGTCTTATTAAAATTTATTTTTTTATTTCAATAAAATAAATTTAAAATAAAAATTCTTTTCTAATTTATTTTAAAACAAGTCATGATTTCACTCCTTCCATACCTTCCCCATTAAAGAATTATATTTTAGGGATTGAAAATTATTTTTGAATTTTTCATTTTTAAATTTCTGATTAAAATAGAATTAGTATTATTTCCATTTTCATTTTTTATATCGTTTGGTATATATTTATTAAATTTAATAAAATAAATACACTTATATTTTCTGATTCTAGCTTATTTTATTTTTCTGATAGCAAATTTAAAATAAAAATGATATAAAATTTATTCTAATGATATAAAAAAATTTACACACATGGTATAAAAATTAATTTTGATGATAAAATAATTAATTTTGTTGGTATCAAAATTAATTTCGATAATAAAAATGTCTCGAACGGCATCCAAATGCTCAAGATGTACTTCTTGGACAAAATACTAAAAAAGAAGGCCAACCAAAAATAAAGAAGCTCTTCACGTTCAACCTTGCGATTGCCTCATCATGAAAGTTTTTTTATCTAGAGATTGATGATTCTTTTATAATTGAAAGAAATTAAGGGTTTAAACAAGAGCAGATAAATCCAGAACCAATTTTTCAACAGATTATTCAAGAGCAGACAGAAACTAATAATACTGTCACAATCCAGTAACTAAAAGATCTAGAGGAAAGACTTCCAAAAAACCTCCGAAATTTTTTTATATCATTGAAATAAATTAGCTGTTATAAAAATAAAAATTTAATTAATTTTTTGCTACCAGAAAAATAAAATTACGAAAAATACAAGCCAAATAAATACTTAAAATGAGAAGAATTAAATAATTTTTAATTAAATATTAGTTGGAATTTCGGAATATATTAGTTTTACTAGATCGAATTGGCTTAATTTTTCTGAATTATGAATAGTTTCATATTTTCCTCGTTTCATTCAGGTAGTTTTTATTTATCAACTCGAAAGATCCGATTTGACAGAATCAAGTTTTTATATAAAATAACTTTATGAGATTTGATTGTTTTGTTTCCAATATTTAAAAAATAACAAGAATATCGCAACCTAATAAAAAATGGCTTATATTTCTCGTAGTAGAAAAAATATTTTTCACAGTAGAAAAAAAAATTAATTAAAAATAATTTAAATTAGTAGAAAAAATATTCCTATCAGTAGAAAAGTTAAAAAACCAAATTTTTATTATAAAAATATTCCTTAAATTTAATTCATACTAATTATTAACTTAAATTAAATGTGATTAAATTTCCATCAAAGCATACTTATAGGTCAGCGTTTTTGAAAACTATTTTTATAATCCAAACTGTCAGTAAAAAATGGAAATTCTAACACCTATAATGTCCTACGAGACGATTCAGATTCATTGATCACATAAATTATCAGACGATAAACAATAAAGGATCAAGACGATAATTATTCCGATGAATTTGTGCCAAAAAAAACACATTAAGAAATAAAAAATATGAAAACATTTAATCTGCATTGGCTTTAATTATTCTTGTTAGGGTTTCCAATTCTTTATTTAAATTTAGAAAAATATACTCAAATTTTTAGACCAATTGTAACATATTTTAATCCAATATAAAAGACATTAACTTCTTGTAGAAAAAGTATCGAAAGAAAAAACCAACCATCAAACAATACTGAAATTGCTAATACTAAACCAGAAAAACGTAAAAGACATAGACTTAGAAAAAATAACTAAAGTAATATTAAATCCTATTTTTGAATATTTTTCTACCACAAAAAATATATTTTCTATAAATTTAGAATATTTTTTCTATTTTTAATGAATATTTTTTCTACTAAAAAAAAATATTTTTTCTACTACCAAAAATATAAGCCATAAAAAATATATCATTTTAAAAAGATTTACTACTTTCGATCTCAACAGACCTTCTTCAGATCTAAAATACAATATAAAAATCAATGTTTTTTTTAATTAATTAAATAAAAATAAAGATAAAAAGAAAACCATTTAAAATTATTTTTAAATAAATGATAAAGGATATGGGGAAATTTGGATCGATATTTAAAATATAATTTTTTTTTCATATTCTAATAGAACTTGATACACTGATTCAGAAAATATATAACATTTTCAAATTTTTTTATATTCAAGATTCTTAAGTTTTTTTTTTAAATAAATACCGATTTTATGAATAATAGCCATACATACTAAACAAAAATAAAAAAAAAATTTGCCGCATCTTTTTTAAAAAATATCTTGTCAGATGGCAAAAATTGAGGTAAGAGATAAACCTAATTTTAAAAATAAACTTTTAATCGATTTGTTGAAACATGATACCTTCCCTGCCTTTTTTAATTTAAATTTCAAATTTTTTATCAAAAATATAAAAAAAAACAAACCGTTATTGTTTAATTTTTAAATTAGTCATGTTTATGAAATTTTTGAAAACTTTTGACTTGAATGTCATTTTAAAATTTACCTTTTTTTCTATCTAAAACACTGTTATATATTTATTTGAATCAAATATTCGCGGAAAAAAATAATATTTAATGATAATTCAATAGTTTTAGAATTTTGAATATATCTTTTGAACCAAATGACTTGAAATGATGATCTTGGTATTATTTTGATCCTTATCAAAATCTCTATTTAATATACTAAAATACTTACATACAAAAGATCTTAATCCAGGAGGAAATTTTACGTTTTGAGTAACATCCGAAGATGACTGATATGTTAAAGATTTTAATAACTCAGTATTAAGTAAAATAGTGATTTATAAAGGGGAGAGTCTATAGATTATGTGTACAAAATTTCATTTGTTTTGGATAACTATTTCCTATTTTTTTATTCAAAAATAAAAGCGGTCATTACTTTTTGAACACCCGTTATAATTCTAATTTTTAATAGCCTTACTTTTTTGAGTTTAGTGATAAAAAGTAAGCAAAACTTGTTTTATTTTCATTTGAATTTTTAAAAAAAAATAAAGAAAATCTTTAAAAAATTAGTTGTTTAGCAAAAAAGTTTTTTTGGAAGTAAGCATTTTTGAAATGTTTTACTAAAATTTACTTAAGATAGTGTAAAATTACATCAGTTAATGTACGTTTACATCAACTTACATACAAAATCTAACGTAAGCTTACGTAATCTAACGTAAACTAAAATTACGTAAAATTAAGTAAATTTACTGTTTCTGGACTTTTCGTAAAAACACTGTGGATTTATGATCACTTAGATTATTTACATCTTCAATAATATTGCAGTGTAAATTTGGTATTTTCTCATTTAATCTCAAATGAATCTAATTCCATAATTTAATAGTCAATGAAATTAACGCCAAATTTTTTATAGCCAAAAAAAATAGAAAAAAATAATGCCAAAATATTTTATAGCCGAAAAAAATAGAAAAAAAAGTTGATATGATAAGATAATTGAGTAACATCCGAAGACAGCACATTAATACAAAAAATTAAATGGACTGATTTATTAAATGGAGGGCCGTATTTAGCGAGAAATTTATTAGCCATTTGAATCTTTACTTTTTCAATAATTTGCTTACGTAAGTTAACCATAGTATTTTCTCGATCTTTTTTTGATATACGTGGCCTTGATTGATTACCATTACTTTCCTAAATACGTTTTACCTCATGATCAATGTCAACTAGTGTAATTTCTCATAAATATTTAGATATTAATTGCTGTTTTCTTTCTTCCTCAGCCTGTCATATTATCTAAAGAACTTCTTAATTTTAGCTTTGTCTTTAATTTCTTAATTTAAAATTAAGGATTTAATTCCTAAATTTTATTTTGGGTTTAATTTCCTTATTTAAAATTTAGAACTAATTTCGGTTATTAATAAAAAGCAATAATTTCTTTATTTTATTTTTGGGAATTGTTTCATAATTTTAGATTTGGCATTAAATTATTTAGGATTAATTTTTTGGGATTAAATTCATTTGAGATTACATGATAGTGAATCGTAAATTTATTATAAGGTCTGTTGATTGCTTAAGTAGCAGGTTGTCAATATGTGCTTTATTAAATAAGTTATTTTATGTACGTTTTTGTGTATTTAAAAGATTTAGAAGTATTCTTTCTCGACAAGTCTGCATTCAAGTCACCTATGATAAGTATATCGATATTCTCATATTTATTAGCAATCATATTTATTAATGTTTCAAATTCTGCTTTATAATTTCCTTTGTTTTTACTATCTTCAAAAATTATAATTTTAAACAATTTTGTATTTAAAAATTAATAACAATTTTTGTAATATAAAATTTTATTTTTAGTTTTTTATTAAAAATACTTGTTACCTTAAATTGACAACTATATAAAGTTTTTTTCTGAAATTCTGGATTTTTGAAAAATAAGTTTTAAAATTAAAAACAAAAATTTTTTACTTTTATGTATATCAAAAAGTCGTGTTAATTTTGAAATCATAATTATCTTGAGAGAACAAAATGTTACATTTGCAATTAAAACTTCTTTTTTTTCTTTTATACGTTTTATAAAAGGTTGTAACACATTTAAAATAATTTACAAAATATATAAACAGATATTAGTTTTTTTAAAAGACTGTTTTTTGAAAACAACAATAATCATAAGCTATTGAAAATATTTCTAATCTTAAATTTTATTGATATTTCTTTCTAAAATGTCATCTAAGCTTTATGAAAAGCTTAAAGCATATAAAAACTACGCAAATGATTGCATTCAATTTAAGATAATATTCAGTGAAAATGATTTGAAAGAAAAACAAATGACGGATTCTCAAGAAAATCTAGATTTAAAGGAATTTAAGCCTGAATTCACGCATCAAATATTTGGTGATGACGAAGAAATATTTGGTTATAAAAATTTGAAAATAGATTATTACTTGACTCCAGGCTTATTAGATGCTTATATTGGCTTGAGCTGTAAAGAAAAAATTTCTTCTCAGCGTTTTGAAGGTATTGAACCAGATGACGTATATTCAGCTTTCATGAAATTTGGATGTTCGCCTCATTTTACCCGAAATTTAGATACATTTTTATCCGAGAAAATAAAATTTGACAAGGAATTTAGACCGTTTGGTGAAAAAATTTATCAATATAACAGAGAAATTAATGGCAAATCAGATAAATACGAAATATTTAAAATGGACTCCTCTTTAAATGAATATACAAATCAAAAATTTATTGACTATTTACTAAATGTTCAAACAATGTTAATATATTATATTGAAACAGCCAGTTTTGTTGACACAGATGACCCTCAATGGACTTACTATTTATTGTATCAGAACAAAAAAATTGATACAGATAACCGTTATATAACAATAGGTTATTTAAGTGTCTATAACTATTATGCTTATCCAGATAAAACACGTTCAAGAGTTAGCCAAATTTTAATTTTACCAAATTATCAAAAATTTGGACATGGTGCTGAATTATTACAAGCGGTTTATAAAGATGCATGTGAAAACTCGAAAATAATTGATGTCACAGCTGAATCTCCATCACAAGAATTTATTACTTTAAGAGATTATGTAACTACTAAAATGCTTTGTAATTTAAAATTATTTAGAGATAAAAATAAATTAAAACGTGGTTTCACAAATGAAATGGCTCAAGAAGCTATGAAAAATTTTAAAATACCTAAATTTCAATCAAGGCGTGTGTATGAGATTTTAAGGATGTTCTTAACTAATGAAAATAATTCAAATGAATGGAGAGATTTTCGTTTGGATATTAAAAAAAGACTGTATTTACCATTTATTCGAAAAAATAAATATGTTAAAAATTCCGTTTCCGCGACCAATGGAAAAAATATAACAGAAACAATCAAACAAAACAAGTTAGAAAATTTTGAAAAAAGGCTGAATGGAGAAAAATTATTCAATATTTGCAATCAGGTTAAAGCTTTAAATAGTAAATTGGATTCTATTAATCAAAATTATTTCGTTGAGAAAAAAAATCCAATAAACTCTTTTTGTCAAAAAGCTTTTGAAAAATTAACACAGAAAAAAAATGTATCTTTCAAATCAACATCATTAAATAATTCAACCGCTAATAGTAGCGAAATGAATGAAGATGAAAATATAAGCGAAAATGAAGCAATGCATAACATTTTTGTTTGTGAAGAAGATAGAAAAAAGTATTTAGAAGAACGATTTCAAGAATGTGTTATAGATTATCGAAAAATTTTAAAAAGACTCGAAAATGAAGGAATATTACCTTTTTGATTTAACTATATAAATATATTATTAGACCTATTTTAATTATTGTAAATAAACTTATTTCAAACAAATAAAATTAAAATTTAAAAATGATATTTTTATTTTAATAAATAATATATTGAAAACAAATTAAGTCAAATTTTTATAAATAAAAATTTTTTAAAAAAATAATATTTTTAATTAAATTTAAGTAAAATAAAAATAGATCATTTATGATATTGTCAAAATAATTCTCATATTATGTGAAATAAACAATTTAAAAATCATTTACTAAACAGTACAAATTTGGTATTATAGTAGTAAAAAAATATTTTTAACCCTAATTAAAAAACTTAGTTTCTTTGATTTTCGCATATGAAGATTGATAATCTAAAGTCTAAAATATAAAATTAAGATAATGCTGTAGTTTTGGATTGCGCGAACCTTGTAATTTATTTATGAAAAAATTAAAAAAAAAAATAACGTTTTTAAGCTTAAAATTTATAATTCTAAGCAGAGGTCTTGAAAATTAACGATAGAACTTTGTATTTATTTATTATGTGATATGTGATATGCTCGGATCAATTTTGATCAGAAACTTGATATAAATAAAAATTGCATCTATGGATTTCAAACAGTGTGCAAAAATGGTAATGAATCTGAAAAAATTTCATTTAATCTTAATCAGTAAGAACAAAAAACTGAGATGTTTTGGTAATTTTAATCATAATTGTTTTGTTAAGTATTATACAAACCAAAAAACTTGGATAACTTCTATTATATTCAAAGAATGGTTAAAAATAACAAAAAAGAATCAAAATAGATATGCTTTGTTGTTGCTCGATAACACATCTAGTCACCAAGTTAAAAACAATAATTTAAACTTTCAGTTTTTACCTATTACATGTCTATATTGCAGCCTATGGATGTATATAGCATAAGATCACATCAGATATAGGCATAGATCAATTTGCTAATTATTACTCAAATCACTTCTCCCACTTTGACAATCCATCTAATGATGATCAAAAATATATTGAAAAATATCCTCTTGTAGTTTGCATATTTAATAACAAATTTGCGATGATTAAAGATACAATTATGAACGAGGTGTTACTGTCATATGTAGATCTAATAGGAGCAATAAAGGCTTTAAAGGTAGGCAAAGCAGCTGGACATGATTATGTAACATGAAAATATGAAATGATTAAATATGCAAACTACAAGCAGTTAAATGATGTGCTATTATTTACTTTCAATAATATGATAAAGTATGGATATACTCCCAATAATTTTAATGTAGCATTAGTAACACCTATACCAAAAAAGGTTAATTAGAAACACCAGCTGACTACAGACCAATATCAGTCTCGAGCACATTTGCAACTTTATATGAAATATTAATATTAAACAATGTAAACTTTAATGACTTAATAAGCAGTAATCAATTTGGTTATAAGAGAAATACTTTTGTAAACATGCATATTTCGTAGTTAATGAAACAATCAACTATTATGTTAGTGGTAAATCGAAAATTAAAATTGTAAGCCTGGATGCGACAAAAGCCTTCGATAAATTGTGGAGGGCTGGTTTATTCTATAAACTCTTTTATAAAATAGATATTTTCATATCGTGGTCCATCTATAGTTATTACAAACAATCAAAAATAGTAGTATATTTGGTAGCAAGGAAATTGATGATGTCTACATGGAAAATATTAGAATTAATCATGTTAATAACTTCATATATTTGGGTTTACCAATTGATGACGAAGACGTAAAAGCTAATTATGTTAAAGACAGATTTGGGAAAGTGGAAAATCATTCTATTCCCTATATGGTCTTGGTTGTAAACCGTTTGGTCTAAATCCTAAAAAAATAGCTTATATATACAAAACGTATTGTCAATCCATTTTAAAATATGGTCTGGAATTCATATATCTAAAAAATGATGTGTTGGATAAACTTAATATAAGACAAAATATACTTATTAAACGGGTGATTGGCTTAAACAAATTTGCTAAAACAACTCCTCTATTCAACTGTCTAAGTTTTGAGAATATTAATGAATTATATTACAACCATAAAGTATTTTTGCTAAAACAAGTTAGGAAAAATGAAATTACATTCCAAATATTTGAATTTTTAAATAAAACTTATGATTTGAAACTGTTGAAAACTAATAAAGATACTCTGTTTAATCAGTTGGAAATTGTCCAGAAAGTAACTAAAAAAACTTGTGACTTAAGTGGTAATCTGAAGAAATAGTGTGTAAATATAAATAGGATTTATGAAATAACAAATTAAGGTTTAATAGATAGTTTAAATTTTTTAATAGTTAATCTTTACAAAGATAATTTTTACGCAGAGAATCTTAAATTGATTAATAATTATTTAAATTATAAAAACTATAGCTAGCACTAATTTTATAATAACAAATTATTTTAAATTATTTAAGACGAATTATTATGAATAAAAATTTATCTTTTATTTTATTTAAAATTTTTATATTTTTTACTTCTTTTCTTTTTTTTATGTCTAATTGTCATTGTGACACTATATTATTAAATAAATAAAAATAAATAAATTAGAATTTTAGAAATGATAAATTAAGATCTTGAATGATCTTTTAATTCTTGAATATTCGGTCAAAAAAATACTCAAAATTCTAACAAGAATCATAAAACTTGCACATAAAAGTCTAAAGATCATGACTCTGGATCTTTGTTTTTTGTTGTTTTTATTTTGATTAAATAGATTCTATACTCATTAAATATTAATTTTTTAATTCATCAAGTTCATGATTATCGAAAGTTGGTAATTTTAGATAAATTGGCATAATCCCGTTGAAATTGGTCTAAAAAGATAAGACTGTAGTCCAAATAAGCTAGCTTAAAACAAACGAAAGCTATGAATCAAAAAAATAATAATAATAGTTCTACAAGTTTTTTATCTGGATGTTCAGAATGTATTTAAGTTTCTTGGTTTAAACTAGTTTATAATATTTAGAATCATATTAAGAATCATAATTAAATTTTGATTATAATTTTTTTATTAAATTATTCAAAACTGATGATGATAATTATTTAATTGAATACATTAAAATACATTTAATAAAAAATCAACCTCTCCTTTCATTATTTTTCTAATTAAGAAAAACAACCATATCTATTATAACAGGCGCATTCGAAAAATTTAATCTATTTCTAAATAAAAATAAATTTAAAAAGGTTTTAACATAAATATTAGAAAAAAAAAAAAAACAAAAATATTTAATACATTTAAATAATAAAAATATAGCAAACAGTTTTTAATATATTATTTTTTTAACTTGAAAAGTCAATTTTCTTAAATTTCTGGTTATTTACAATTAAAATTGAAATGCAAAAAAAAATATTGTCTTAATAAATGACTATGAAAAAATTAATTTTAATTTTCAGTTTTTTTTGTTTTTTACTTAAGGCTTTTATCTTTTAAATTTTGCTAAATCCCATAAATTATATAATTAAAATTAAACTATGAGTGAATTAAAAATAAGCATTTAAATATATGTTATCGAACGATTCCAAATCTATTTTACTTTATCGACTTAAAAAAATTTATAATAAATTAAATTAATTGCCAGTAAAAAATAAGATTTGGAATGAGAGTATTGGGCTGAACTTGTATCTGTTACATCATTCGTAGATAATTTCTTTTGAACATCATTTTCTAATGAATTTATGGTTATATTTCTTTCAAGATTTCCTAATCGTAATGTATAAGTTTTTAAATCTTGTTGTCTAATTTCCTTTAATTTAAGAATTGCTTTGTATAAACCAGATGAATGTGGTGTTCCATATTCTTCAATACTAGCATGATAATTTGAAATTGACTCCCCGTCTTGAATGGTAATAAATTCAACGGATGATTCTTGATTTATTGATGTAGTTTCTGAGGTTGTCATTTCTGATTCATTGTCTACTTGTTCTGAGTTTGTTTTAATCTCATCAGATGTTGTTTTCCATTCTCCTGCTATCTTAGGATTTGAAAAAAATACGCAAACTAATTTAAAATCTTCTTCTCCCATTCTGGTCACAACTGATTCCGGACATTCATTTTCTATTATTTGAGAGCCATGAACATGTAAAAGTAAAGTTTTTGTAATTGTATTATTTTGAATACCAAATGAAGTAACCGAGCATGACAAATTTTCATTATTATCTCTATAACTCGGTGTAAAATTAATTGTGGAGGATATAGAGTATGGATAATAATCATTATGTTTAGTATTTGAAATGTCTTTTTCGGTAATTAAATCTGATAAATTTTTTTTATTCGAATGATTGAATTCAATTTTTGGCTTGGGATAAACATCATTTGCTTTGCAAGTTAAACTAACTGGTTGATTTAAGGTCAATTTCTCAATTTTATTAATAGGAAAATTTACGTGTTGAGAAGTAGCTTGTTCTTAATTAAATTAATTATTTTAATTTTGATAAAAATAATAAGTTATAAAGTAGAAAAAATTAAATTATTACTATATACAATCGTATTTATTTTTTTTATCATATTGCTATATTTACATGTATAAATTCCATTATCTTCTAATTTAAGATTTTTTATTAATAAAGAAATTCTTAAAAATCTTGCAGTTGGGTCTAAAAATGTGGGTTCTGAATATTCGATAAAAATTCTATTATCTTGAATGACTCGATTTCTGTCATAATCATTAGGATCAATCAAATCAATCGGAGCATTTTTTTCGCCATCTTTAAAAAAAAAATAGAAAAAAAATTAAAAAAAAAAAAAACAAAATTTTAATTACTATTAAATATTTGTTCCTTGGTCATTGTCAGTTTAAATTTAAAGCTAGGATGTTTAATAGTACATGTAAAATTAAATAAACTAGAATCAACTGGAAAATAATAATCTTTAATTTCTGGATCATGAGTATGTGATGATGGACCAAAGCCTGGATTTGGTTCTACATCCAATGTTAATTGTGGCAAATTTGAAGGTTGTTGTCGTTTGTTATGATGAGAATGACCAATACTGTAAGCAGATTCAAATTGACTTAACTCAAATAAAATTAAAATTGCATATTTAATTTTAAAAAAATTCTTAAAATTCATGTTATATTTTTGAATCATTTTCCAAATTTTTTTTTTCAAACAATATTTAAATTTTTAAATTATCTAAAATTCAATATAAATTTTGAACTAAAATGAACAAAAATTTAAGTAATAACCAATTATTTCTTTGTTGTATAATATATGTAAATAAAATTATAATTTCAAAAAAAGGAATTATTGATTTTTTTATGAATTGTATTTAATTTTATGTATAAATTTTTTTTATTTAAATAAACAATTTTCTTTCTCTTAAAAATATTCTCAATAGGTTATCGATTTTTTTGTCAAATATGATAATTTATTATTATCTTAATTTTTTTTTATTTTTAATTTACAAAAAACTAGTAGCTTAAACATAATAAAAATATTTCTTATTAAAAGAAAATAAAAAGAACAATTTTTAAAGAAAAGTTAAAAATATTATTTTTACAAATTTTAAGCTTAAATCTAATAAAAAAAATTAAACAAGAAATTTTTTATAATTCATTTTTTTTTATTTAAAACTAATATTATAGTTAATTGTTATTTTTATTAATTAAATTTAGAAGAACGTTTTTGTAGAATAATAAAAATAAAAATTATATTTTATCACATTTGTGAATAAATAAAAATAAATCTTTTTTATTTTATAAATATTCAATAATTCAATTTTTAATCCATTCCAAAAAAATCGATATTATTGATTTTTTTAAGAATATAAAAAATTTGATTTTATAATTTATACTAAAATATGCTTGTTAATGGTCACATTTTATCTTATGAATTAAATATAGATTTCCACTGAGAATTAAGTTAAATAGAATTTTAGAATTTGAGTTTGTCATTAAAACGCGTATAACACTGTATGAATTCAAAATTATATGTATTTTTAATTAATTAATTAATTGATTTAAAATAAATCCAATATACAAACATTTAAATATTCAAAAAAGTTTTAATTTATTCAAAGAAGCTAAAAAATAAAAAACAACAGTTTTATAAACATCAATAATCAATTAAAATAAAATAAATGCTAATTTTTGAATAATAATAATAATAATAATAAAAATAAGAATCTTGGTTAATTATTTCTATAAGAATTATTTATGTATTTTAAAAATAATTTGTATTCCATTCTAGTAAATGATAATGATAAAACATGCAGTCTTATTTTCATTTTTATTAAATATAAAATTTTTTCTTATAACTTAAAAAAATAAATATAATAAATATTTTTTGATAAAACCAATGAATATTGGTGACTAATAATTTTTTAAGCAATTATATCACTTAGTTTTGAAATTTTGGTTTTATAAGAGATGAGCAAAATTATAAATTTAATATTGAATTTTATAAATTAAGATTGCTTAAAAAAATCGTGACAAATTTTTTTTTGTAAGATTAAACAGAATAAATATATTGAATTTACTTTTAAAAATGAAATAATTAAATACTCATTCAAAATGATAAATTAAGAGTTACTTTTTTTTTATAAATAAATTGAACATAATTTTAAAATAATCCTAAAATATATAAAAAGATTTTATTAAAATATTTTATATAATATAAATATATTATTTTTTACTTAAATTATTTTTATATTAACTTAAACAATCTCAATATTCATGAAATATTTTGATTTTGATTTTAGTATCTATCTATCATTAAAATTCAATTTAATTAAAATTATGAAACTCAAAGATTTATATATAAATCACACAAATTCAACATTCGAAAAATATATATTAATAAGATACTATTTGATGTTTATTTTTTTAATATTTTATTGGGATTTATTTTAATATTCTTTCGTTCTTTTTATTTTATACTATTAATAATTAGATTAAATATTCTTTTTATTTTTATTCTCTTTATCTTCTACCGGTCGAATGCATTTTCGATCATTTATTAATGTTTATTAGACATGACTACTAATGGTGTTTCTAATAATAAATATATCTATACAAATTAAAAATGATGAATAGAAATACTAAACACCACTGACTAGTATTTTTTTTAGTATTTTATATTTCAGATTTAAAAAAAAACTTTTTTATTGAATTTTGCAATTGTTGGCATATTTAATATTAATTATATTAAATTAGAAATAAAATCTTAATTATCTTCAGAAAAATTAACACTATTTACATATTTAATGTAAATAACCTGTAATTTTTTTTTAAAGCTAAAAAAAAATTTTTTAATATTCAATGATTTGGGTATAATTTAATAAAAAAACTAATTAAATTAAATTTTCTTTTTATTTATGACTTTTTACATAATTTTTTAATATTTTATTTATTAAAATTATTCAAATGAATAGATTTTTTAAAAGAAAAAAATTGAATAAATAGGTTGTATACTGGCATAAGAATAAAAATTAATTCAACTTGTTAACTATAAATTAAAGTCTAATATTTTTTAAGTGCTGCTAAACTAATGAAAACAAAAAAATTTAAACTCATGCTTTTTCAAAAATTTTAAACTATTAATTTGCTTTTAACGCAAAAAAAAAACAATTATTTATAAATATTTTTAAGTTTTTCAATTATTAAATTTAAACAATGAATATATTTTTAAAAAGTCTACAAAATATCTTAGATACTAATTAAAAAATTTTAAAAGTTTCTTTTAATTTAAAACTAAATTAAATCTTTTATATTTAATAACTTATTTTCAAAATTATAAGTAACAGCTTATTTATCATATTGAATTTGAAGTTAACGTCTAAATAATACAAAATAATAAAAGCTTTAGAAAAAAAGTTATTTTTTATTTTAATTATAACTGATGCGTTTTTTCAAGTGAATATAAAACTCTTGATATTTTTAATATTAATCAGATAAATGAAGACAAAACATCTGAATATATATACTTGAAAAAACTTATTTTTTTTTATAAAATATCTTATTTCAAATTAAATTATTTGCTTCTATTATATAGTAAATATTTAAAATAACTAATAATATTTGTTTTCTTAAAATTAAAAACTATTTTTTCATTTCTTTCCAATCATGAAGCTAGAAAAAAGTCGAATAAATGAATATAAATAACCAGAGAGGCTATCTCCAGACTGTTTAGAATGGGCCTGGTCCTTCTTTTCAGTCACTTGATTGCTCTGTCGATAAGCTAATAAATAGAAATTAAGATTCGTAAAAGTGTCTATAAATGAGCAGATCGTAAAAAGAAAATGAGTCAAATTGAAAAAAATTGAGTGGGTAGATGGTAACAAAAATTGTCAATGATCATTGAATGACAAAAAAGTTTTAACGAGAGACCGAACCTTTATTTTTAAAAAGTTTAAAAATTAAACAAAATTTATTTTATAATAATTTGTTTTTTCTGACAAAAATGAAAAAATCTCCTAGTACTGTAATTTTAAAATTCTAAGCTATTAATCAAATTTTTGTTGAAATGTTTAGGAAAGATAGAGTTTTAAAAAAATTGGTTCCTTATCACTGATTTATGATTTATTTTGTGTCTTTTTTGAACAAAAATTAGCAAACTGGCTTCATTTATTATATTTGTTGTTCAATTATATGTTCTCATAAAGTTTTTATATAAATAGAACTAAATGTAGCTAGAGATTCTATAAAAACGATATTTCGGTTTTATTTATTTTTATTCGTTATTTAAGTTAATTATAAATGTTATATGGAATCAATACATTTAACAATAAGCAAAGGAAGCAGGTCAGCTTCCAAGCAGTCAGTCAAACACCCTTATTATTATTATTATTATTATTATTATTATTAAACATTTAACAATAACATAATTTTAATATTTTTATATTAAAAATTTTTATATATTTAATTACTTAAAAAACTTAAAATTATAAAATAGTTCTTATCTTCAATAATATTATAAAATTATTTAGCAAATTAATTTTATGTTCGTTTTTTTATTATCTTAAATAATTTAAGTTAGAAAAATTCAAAATAATAAATAAATAGCTTAAAATTTAAACGATTTAAAAAGTATTTTTTGTTAAATTAAGATTAAAATAAGATTAGATTTCTATTTTTTATTGAAGCCAACTAAAAAAAATATTCTAAAGTAAACTAAAAATGTTATAACTGATTAAAATTAAACTATAATTTTATTTTGTAAAAATAATTTTTTTAATAATGCTGGTTTAAAAAAAAAACTAAAAATGATTGATTATATAATGCCAAAGCTATTTTGTGAGACATTTATTTAAAAAGTTAATTATTAAAAAACCTAAGCTTTATGTTAAATTTTGAAGTAATTTTTTGTATACAATTTAATTTAAAATAATTAAGTAGAATTTTTCTTTTAATTTTAATCTTTATTATCTTATATATTAAAAATATTAGATATTAAATTAACAATTATTTAATCATTTTTTCTTTCTTTCAGATTTACTTAAAAACAAAAAATTCAATTCAAAGGAAAAAATTTAGCTTGTTATATAATTCTAAAACATACAAATTTTTGATTCAAATATAATTGACTTTAATATTTTATTTTCTATTTTTTTATAATTTATTTATATAATATAATAATTTTAAATAATCATTATAATTTTATTGAATTAAATAATATGTTATTTGTTAAATATTATTTAAACTCGTTTTTATAATCAAAATTTTAAATTCTTAAAGCTCGTAAAATAAAATGATTTAAAAAATAATAATAAATTAATTGAACCTTGTTTAATTTTTTTTTAAATAAAGCAAAATAATCATTTATTCAAAAATAAAATTTCTCATTTGAAAAAGTTTGATTTTCTACTGGTTATATTACCATTTAATATTTAATTTAATTAATTTGAATTGAACAAAACTTATAGAACTACGAAAAAAGTCTAAATAAATTGTAAAAGAAAATGAAAAATTTCTTCCCAATTGGGCTAACTCAATATTATTATTATTAATTATTAAATTCTTGTAATCTTTTCAATCATTAAAAGTTATTACAAATTCCTATCATATATTCTTTATTAAACTAAATTATCTAAAAAATTATAGAAATTGAAATTTTAAAAATAAATTTAAAAATGTATTATTATGAACTCAATTTAAAGAAGCTATATTTTATTCTTATTAGATATTTTTTTTATAATACTCTATGATTTTATTTTTTATTACTCTTTCTAATTATTTTTATATTCAGAAAATTGATTATTATCTATAAATTTATATATCTCATAAAAACAAAAATAACGTTCGTTCTTGCCATAATTTCATTAACATTAAAATTCTCTTATATTTGAAATTTTAAAATGTGACAGTTATAAAAATTATATATTTATAATTTTTAAGAAAATTAAAAAAAATTATTTTGATGAAAATACAAAATTATGATAAGAAAAAAAATTAAAATATAATATTTTCGTCAAAATTATATTTAATACTTCAAAAAATATTTTCAAATGAAATAATTGGCTCATTTCTTAATAATATTTTTTGTAATTTATGAATTTTTAAGAAAATTATTGATTTTTTTTAAATAATTTTTCTGTTTGCTTTGTTCAAAAAATTTTTTAATTTATATTTTGGATAATAAAAAATAAATTTCCGCATTTATTAAGTTTCATTTTTTGTAATTTACAATTGATCATGTCTAAGCTCTATAGACCTCACATAATTATAAATTGTTTTATTCAAATAATGACTACTGAAATTAGAAAATCTAATAATTATAAAGAAATCTCTGAAGCTCTAATTTAAAAAATAATAAATCAATATTATTCTAACTATGGCGTTTTTTTTCTTTGTTTATCAACAATTTATTAGATAATAATCAAATTAAATTAAAATGTGAATTTCCTAAATAAAATTATTTTATAAAAAAAAAAATTGTTTAATATTGTCTTGATTAAAAGGAAGAGAGTAAAATGCTTTTTAATTTTTTAAACAATTTTTTCTTTTATTTTTCTTTATATCGATCAAATAATATTGAGATTAAGTTTTATATATATAAAACTTTATAGTGTTCAAATAATTCGATAATTCTCAGAGGACATAGCAATTAGCTAAGACGAGAATTAATAAAGAATTCAAGTCGTTTCAACTTCCTACTTAACAGAATTGTGAACTTATGGAACATGCCACCAACTGAAGCATTAAAACACAAATCAGTTTATTTTTTATTCAAAAAATAAAATTTTTGGATTTAAAATTTGAAATTTGTATTTAAAAATGTTACTAAAATATTTCAGAATCTAATTATTAAATAATATTCGTTGTTAAGCTAACAAAGGCGAATAAGAAGACAAAAAATTTTTTTAAAAATCATTTTTTTTTCAAAACTCAATATCTAACGTTTTGATTTTTGAACACACCACTATCATCAATTTCATACGTTTTCTAACAGTCTTCAAATAAAACGAATTTCATTTATAAAATTTTATTTAATTTTTTATACTTATCTTATCATGGTTTATTTTTTTTAGTAAAATTCAAACTTGTTAAAAGTATAGGTATTAAAGTAATTTAAATTTATATATTTTCTGTTTTTTGTTAATTTTCAACATTAGTTTATTAAAACACTTTTATTTTTTTTATATATCAATTAGTTATACTGTATATTCATAATAACTCGTTTTATTATAATAAGATTGAAAGCCCAAATATTTAGATAAATGAATTTGTTGATTTCGCTTCTAGAAATTCACTTGGTAGCGCGTTCCAATCGTTTACAATTCTATTATTGAAGAAATTTTCTCGGATTGAATCATCTGTATTGAATAATCTGTATTTGTGACCTCTAGTACTAGCTTTTGTATTTACTTCTGTTGCTTCTAAATCTGATAAAAAAGTTGGCTTTTTATACCAATTTATTTTATCATATCCATGCAAGATTTTGTACAGTATACTTTAATTTGATGTAATAATTTCATTAATTTAATTAACTTTTATTAAAAAAATTAACTTTTCAAAATATTTTGTATTTTATACTAGAACCAGAATTAGTACCAGAGTATTAAAAATAAACGAACAATAAAACAAAAATATTTTATAATTAGTAACAAATGTATATATTGGTAAGATGCTTAAATAGCGAAAAGAATCTTGGGTTAGATGGTTGTAGAATTTCTTTTTGTTTGAATGAGTCGAGATATTCTTTAATTAGCTCGTGATTCAGACGTGAGATCATGAATTTCCTCAATAATTTTTGAGATCGTTAATTATTTCTAATTTGAGCTCAGAATGAATTCAATAAGAAGGGAATATAGGCGTAATCGAAAATTGATCTGATCAGACTTTTGAATATTGATTTGCATATTTCTATTTTGTTCGAGGTTTTAAAAGAGCGAATTTTTTTGATTAAGTTTAGTTTGGGCAGAACTCTTCTGCTGATTTGATTAAGATGATTTTGGTATGACAGCTTTGGATCTAGTTTTATTCCTAAGAAATTAGGATTGGTCTCTAGCGGAGTCATCTAAGTATAGTTTTAAGCCATACTTTCCTTCGTAGTTGCTTCTTACCCCTTCAGTGGTGAATACACTATAGTTCGTTTTTAGTTTGTTAATCGTTATGTTCCATTTTTTGAAGAAGGTATTGATTTCATTTATACCTTTTTGAAGTGCTTTTTGAATTAATTCGATCGATTTCGCGCTGAACCAGATAGATAAATCGTCTGCAAGTAGTGCTCTCGAAATTTCATTTGAAATTATTTTGATAAAAGAATATTTAGTAACAAATATACTGTATATAAATTATTTAATTAACATTTTTAAGTTGAATTTTTTACGTTTTTCAGTCTTTCTTACATTTTTGGCGGTGGATAATTTGGTTCTGAATTTATATCATTATTTGAATTTTGATATTTAGCTGGATAGTCTCTTTTCTTATAAGGAATTCGAGCATTATGACAATTTGTAGAACTCGTAGTTTCTTTTTTCCACTTAACTAGACCTTTTCATATATTTTTCAAGAAATAAAAAGAATTATTCCAATTCTGATTTAAAATTAGTTCCATTTGAAATAATAATATTATATTTAGTTTATCAATTAAATCTTTTTTACTTTCTTATAAATATTTAAAATTATTATACAATTTTTCTGAAATGAGGGTTCAAATCCAAAAGATTCATTTAAAGAAGATTCCCCTAACTTAGAGTAATATGTTTTGTATTTGCTATGCTATTACTGCAATATTGGTAAAAATTTAAGTATTATCATTATGAAAGAATTCATTTTCTTAAAAAAACCGATAATGATTTTAATATTGAATATTTAAATACTTTGATAAAAATTTGTTTTTAAAAATTTTAGTTCAAATACTATTATAAAAACCCTTTCAAATTATATATTTTTTTAATTTTTTTAAATTTGATTATACAAAAAACAATATCAATACATTTTTTAAAAACTTTTTATTTCAAAATTTATGATTTATGAAAAAAAAAATATTTTACAAAATATCAAAAAAATTACTTGAAATTGAAAATTACAATTTAATAAAATTACAATATTTATTATAAAGAAAATAAGGTTTTTGATTTTGATTTTCTAATTAATACCTGAATACCGTATTACGGTATGTTTATATAAATTTATATTGATATATTTGATTCAAAATGTTCGAAAAGTTTGGATTAATAAATACTGTATAAATCGGAAATGTTCCTTGGTTTAAACAAAAATAAGCATGACTAGAATCAAAAAAAAATTTCATTAAATAATTCCCTTTTAAAGAACAGTTTGAGGCTTAAAAAATTAAATTGAATTATTTGATTTATATATTTTTATAAATTTTAAAATACCATTTCATCCGATATAAAAATATCATTAGAATTTGATGGGTGGTTCTTAGAATACAAAAAACAATTAGTATCATGGTCACTTAATTTGTTCATAAATGATTGTCTTAACTCCACATTATAATCAATAGTGTTATCAATTGGCTTATTTGGATTGTAATTTGAATTGTGAGCTAAGTCGTCATTTAAATTATTATAACTACACGCAGACATTAATATAACATCATTTGTAATATTTTGTTTGTTAGATTGATAATTTTTTTGCGATTTATTCCAGGAACAATTGTAAGTGTCGTGCTTTAATATTATGTGATATTGAGACTGATTATCTTGATTTTGAATATACTTAAAATCATCAGTAGCCATCTCATCTTCAGGTGAAATAGAAGAATATTCTTGTTGTTGTTGTTTTTGATGATTAAGATTAAGATATAAGTTTAAATTTTTATGATCAATATTATCAAAATTAGTTGTTCGATTAATATACTGTTGTGCTGTAAATGTTGAGCTTAACAATTTACAAGGACTAACCGAAATCTGATTGTTTCTCGATAAAGTTGAATTTCCTGTAAAATTACTAATTATACTGCTTGATTTGCTATTAGACGAGTTGGAATTAGATGTAGTAATTCTTTGTTTTTGATTTTCTAAATAATGATTATTTTGATTTTGGCTGTTTTGTTCTGTGCTAAGCAAATTGTAGGGGCTATTATTAATTATATTGTATTCATGTTGATTTAAAATACAATGAGGTAAGGCTGGTGGGGGTCCAGTAGGTAAATTTGGTTGATTTGGTTTCTGAATTATAGTGCTTTGATGTGTTTGTTGTAAATCAGGAAAATAATCAATTAAGTCTTTTTGCTTAGTAATTATCTTTTGTGCGTTTGAATTAGAATTGTTTGAATCTAAAGGAAAATTTTTTGCTTGCTTATAAGATGAAGTTTCAACCGATTTAACTCGATTTTGCAAATTTTTAACTTGCATTTTAGGAGTATTTGTTTGACTTTGTGTAGCTTTTAAATATTTTATCAGTTTTTTCTTGTCAATTTGCTGAATATTACTTTTTATATTTGAATCATTTAACAATTCGATAGTATAAGATGAATATTTAGGCCCAGCGTCTATAATATTTTTATTTGTCCTATCAGCTTGATAATTCAAAATATTATACATATTGAAATCATTTTTTTGTATGTGGTTAAGGAAAAGTCCAGTAGATGCATATGGATTAGTTAAAGGATTAATTGTATTGGAGGCATATATTTCAGCATATTGAGGACCTGGAGATTGTGATTTCACGCTTTTTATGGTTTTTTTATCCAATGAATGATTGTTATTTAAGCTTGAAACAAATATTTTTGAATTAGCCAAATCAGGCACAAAGCAAGAAGGGTCTTGATTGGAATGATTAGAGCTTGAATGAAATGTATCCAACCATATTTGAGTATCATTACCTACAAGATTATATCGATTGCCTTTTTGATCGATTTTGTGATTAGATAATGTAGAATTGTTTGAGAAATATTTTTTTGAACTTGATTTATTTATCATTGCTCTTCGTTTATAATAAAACCAAATTGAATAAGCTATACAAGTTAATAAAGTAAACCCGATCAATATTGACATCAAAATAATAAACCAACTTTCATGGATTAATTTTTTTAAATTCTGTTTTTTTTCTTGTATTAAAAAATTTTTTGGCTCTTTCACCGTTTCTTGTCCATTTTCAATCAAATTTGAGTTTGTCAAGTGTAAGCATTTAGTTAATGTGTACGGGCCAATGCCTACTTTAGTATAAGCACTAACTTTAATACAGTATTTCATATTTTCAATTAAATTTCCTAAAATAATTGCTCGTGTTGTTGAATTTGTGTTTAAGTTAATAGTATTTTTTGTTTCATTAACCAGACATAATATTTTATAGCCTAATATAATTCCATTAATGAAATTCTGTGGTGGTGGTTGCCATTTAATCGATATTGATTGTATGCTATCTATTTCAACTTGTAAATTGACAGGACTATGGGATGGTATATCTTCTTTTGTTTTAGCTTGAATTGTATTTGATTCAATTCCTTTGAAAGAACCATAAAATGGTTCAATTAAAATTTCATACATTGTAAATTTAGCTAAATTATTTAATAAGTAATAGTTTTGCTTATTTGTATTTAAAGTATCAATTTGATATTCTTTAGAACCGATTGGCTTGTATTTTATAAAATAGCCTTGTATTAGATAAACTGATTTAAACAATTTCCATGTTATATTAATAGATGTTGAACTAATCACATCAGCAGGCTCAATCAATTGAATTATTTCACCAGTTAATGCTTTTTCAATAAATTCGTTATATTTTTTGTTTGAATATACAAAAAATGGCTCGAACTGAGTTCTAACTAAATCGGATACTTGACTTGGTGGACCATAGCCTTGATCATTTTGAGCCCGAACAATAAACATATAATATGTATCTGGATTAAGATTTTCAGCAACATAAGAGTTCTTATGAGATGGTATATTATCTGTTAAAACAATCCACCCTGATAAATTATTTGACCATTCGGGGCTAAAATATTCGATCATATAATTGCGAATATGTGAATGGCCACTATGTGAACTTGGTTGCCAAGATAAGCTAACACTTTTTGAAGATATTTTAAAAATAATTGGTTGTGTGGGGGCAGACGGTAGAGCTGATGTATCGTGATTACGCTGAAACTCGACATATTGATTATTAGGGCTTTCCACATTTAAATATGCTGTTAATGAGCTTGTTTGCCCAAATTTGTTTGTAGCAACACATTTATAAGATCCGGAATCAGATTTTTGAACTGAATTTATTGACAAAGATCCTGTTTCTGTTAAATGATATTTTAAGTTATCATTTTTTAACAAATTGATTTGCTCTTCATTTTTGAACCATCTTATTTGAATTTTGTCACTTAATTGTAAATCATCATATTGGTTTAAAAAACTAGTTGACATTGACGATAAACATTCTAAACTAGCATATGTGTTAATAGGTATTGTTTGGTTTTGCGGTTGATACACAATCAATGGCGGTGGTTTCAATTGAATTGGTTTTACTTTTAAATATGTTTTTGTTTCAACATTACCATATTCATTACTTGCTTGACATAGATAAGTTCCTTCATATTTTTTGCTTAAACGCTCTATAAACAAGTTACCATTTTCTAGTATTATAAAATCATCTTGAGTTATTGTCACTTCTTGATTGTTTGAGTTACTTGTTGCCGATTTGGCCCAATAAATAATTGGTTGCGGTTTGCCTTTCGCATTGCACTCAATTATTAACGATTTTGTTTCGATACCAACAGTTAAATTAGGCATAATTTTGGTAAATATGGGCTTTTCGTAAACGACTAAATATGATTTAGTTTCTACACTTGCTAATTGATTGGTCGCAACACATACATACTCACCTTCATCTTCGATTTGTATATTTGGGATTATTAATAAGTCTTCCTTTATTTGTGATTTAGTTGGTAAATTTTCATATAATAAATTTTTTTTCCACTCGATTTGTGGTTTTGGAAAACCACTGGCTTCACATTTTAGCTCAACTTGAGTGCCAATTTGATACTTTGACGATTCTGGTCGTATTAAAAAATTCGGCTTTTCAAACACATTTAGATATGCCGGACTAGAACGTTTTGAGCCAGCATCATTTTTAGCTATGCAAACATATTCGCCATTGTCGTTTAATGTTGCATTCTTAATTATGAGTGTTCCATTAGGAACTATTTGATATTGAAACTGGTGTAAATAATTAATAGGCTCGCCATTTTTCTCCCATTTTAAAATAGGTTCTGGATAGCCTTTTGGAGCTTTACAGTCCATTATGACTTGTGTACCTGAATTAACCTGACGACTTTTTGGTATCTCTCGAAAATCGTCTCTTAAATAAGTAATAATCAAGCTTGCATTTGAGCTGTAAACAATACCGTGTTCGTTTTCTGCTTTGCAGTAATAAACACCAGCATCTGTTTTATTTGATTTTCCTAATGTTGCCGAAAAAATAAACAAATTTGAATCATGTATTAATGTATATTTAGAAAATAATGATGAAATATTTAATTCGAGTCCATCTTTAAACCATTTTATATTAGGCTTAGGATCACCAGTGGCACGACATTCAAGTGTAACTGGATCACTTGCGTTCACAATTATACTGTTTGGACTCGATTCAATTTTGGGAGGTGCCGATGAATTAACATTAAATATGAATGGTATAGCAAAAATTAACCTAAAGATCGTTTGATGCATTTTAAATATTAAATTTTCATTTTTAATTTTTAACAATTGACTAATTTAATTTGATTCTAAAACTAATTGAATAAACGAATATTCTTTTTATTATTAAATATTATAAATTTATATTAAAAAAATAAAAAAGACGCTTTTAATTAATAACGCGCCATAACAATTTTTTAAAAATTAATAAAATGAATTTTAATCATGACTAACAGATACAGTATAATGACAAATTAAATCATTTTTTTTTTTTACAATTATTATTCAAACTCACAAAATAATTAAAACAATAAGAAACAACAATAAATTTTACAGTGAGAATTTTATATTTTTATAAGGATTAACTTTAAAATCGTCCAGTTTATATAATAATTGATCCATTTTAAAATACTGTATAAATAGATTAACCATGTAGTATTTTTAATAACGTAAATTTCTAAAATAAATTTATTTGTTAAAGATTATAATGTTTACAAAATATTTGTTAAAGATAACCAACGTACAAGTTCTTATATTCATACACATTCTTTTAGCCAACAATTAAAAATTGATATTTATAAATAAACATTTAAAAAAAAATAAAAAAAGATATTTTTCCGTTGTTTATTATTTTTCGGTATATTTTTTTTTCTCATTTATTTAATGAATTGAATTGAATTAGTTTAAAGTATTTTGTATTTACTGGCGCAAAATGGAAGATAGAAAAATTATAAAGAGATAAAAAGAAAGGTAATTAACAAATAACAAAGTCTTATGGTGAATTAAATTCTTTAAAAACATTAAAAAAAAACATTCATTATTATGGATTCAAAAACCTGACTTTTCAAGATTGTTTTTTTTTTTCTCGATCGTCGTATATTATTAAAATATATATTTTAATAATCAATAAGATTAAATAAATTATAATAATTAAAATCACTTATTTATTCAGCCTGAAAGATTTTTTATTTAGAATTCATATTAGAGTATTTAATTAAAATATAACATTAAATCCAAATAAAAAAATAAACTACTTTATCTTAAAATTAAATATAATTTTTTTTTATTAATAATATTTGGATATTGATTGAAACAAATAAAAACTTTTAAAACTTTTTATTAACAAAAAATATTTTTTTATCCAAATCATGAGAGTTTTTAGAGAAAAAAAAAACATTCATGATGATATAATAATAATAATAATAATAATTCTTTTTATTGGTATTTCTGAGAATTTATTAATACTAATTGGATTGAATTCAATATTGAAAATATTGAACGTTTTTTTTTTATATTAACTAAATAATAATACAAAATTAATATTATGTAATTTTTAAGGGTTAATTAAAATTTATCAATAGAATCCTAATAAAATAAAAAAAAAATTCAATTATATAAAAATAAGAGCAGTTTGATTTAAATAAATTAAAAAATTCTTTAACTGGAATTCATTTACTTCTTTTAAAATAAAATTATAATTTGTATTATTAACTACATAAATTTTTAAACACAGGAATTCGATATTTAAAAAAAAAAGGTTGTACGTTAACTATATATTATATTTTTTATTTTTTAATTAAAATAAAAGTAAAAATAAGAAAAACAAAAAATCGATATAAAAAAATATGAAAAATAGAAAAATAAAGCCTTATATATTTATTTTTAAATTTGTTTCAGTTGATTAATTTTAGATTAACTCTTTTAAATTCTACTAATTTAACCATTTCTGAATCAACTTTGTCGATTTTTAAATAATAAAAAACAATAATAATTTAATAATTTGTTTACATTCAAATCAATCAATAATATATTAATTTGTTATTAAATAAAGATTTATAAAAGTAAGAGAAACTATAATATTAATAATTTTAAAAATAAATACAAAAATTTTACTTCCATTTAATATAAATAAATAAACTATATGTGGTATTTATTATAAGATTAATCAGATATCCAAAATATGTTGTTTTTTATTTTTTTTATTTTTTTATTTCTTTTCATTCAGAATTAAAAATAATTTTAAAAATTCTAATAACAAACATTAAAAATTAAGGCTTATAATTTTAAATATCATATCATATCAAATGAAATATAATAAAATATAAATTATTTTAATAATTGATTTGTCTTGAAAAAATCATTAAAAAAACATGCTTATATCCTTTAATGTGTCATTAAACATCTAATAGATCTAAACTATAATTAAGACCTTGAAAAATCATCATGTTATGTTTAAATTAGTTTTATTTTCAAAATTATAACGTTTGAATTGAATTAATCCAAGAAAACTAATAGGTCAAAAAAAAAATGATTTTTTTTTCTAAAATCACGTAAATTTTAAAAACCAATAGGTTTAATTTTTTAATTCATTTTCTATTAAAAGTTTTCGTTACTTTTATCAAAATTGTAATATGACTCATTTTTATATGAATTCAAAAGATTACACAATTTAATTTAATTTCCTCACATGTAAATCAAACAAAATTAAATTAAACATGAACTTAATTTTTCTTCTTTATTATATGTTTATGTATAGTGAAAAAAAATAATAACGCGAATATTATAACTTATATTTTAGCTCAGTTGGAATTTATTTTGACACAATCTCATACTGGTTATTCATTAACACTTAGTTTATAAATTTAGCTTAAATTTTTGTCATATACTGTACTTATTTCTGAAAAAATAATCTAAATCGAATTTGATTAACATTTAAAAGAATTAATAATTTAATTAAAATAATCTATTGATCGTAAACATTCTAAAAAACGACCAGAATGTTAGTTTGATAAAAAAACAATTGAGATAAAATCCAATTCCTATGGCGAACGAACCAACTTGAGTTTCAAATATTATTATATCCTTTAACTTTTAAACTCTTGTTTTTTAATAAAACAAACTTATTCAGTATAGTTGTAAATTAACTTTATTTAAAGAACAAAATATTTATTTATTTATTTAATAAGTTTAACTAAAATTTTTGTTGTATTTATTTTTGTTCTGCATTCGCATGAATCTGATTGATTGATAGATTTAAATTTTTTTTTTATTAAAAACATACATAAAACATAATTTTAATGATTTCATGATCAATAAATTTATAAATAAATGATTGATTAAATATACTTATTTGATTACTCACTGGCAAAAGTCTTATTTTATTTATTACAAATTCAATTTTTCAAAAATATTTTTCTATTTTAATTTTATAAAATATAATAATAATAATTAAAAAGATCATATGAAACTTAAAAAAAAAAAACATAAAAAAAATGGCTAATTATTTGCATGCCCTTAACAAAAAAAAATAATGATTGATTGAAATAAATTTTGATTACATTGAATAACTTTAAAATAAAATAAAATATAAATAACAGTAATAAAAATAAGATTGTTATGGCTAGGAGCGGAAAGAAAATTTTATTATAATTTAAATATACAGTATTTTCTTTAACAATCTATTTCATCCTTCTCTTTTTTGTTTCATTTACAGGATTATATTAAAACTGTATAGTCAATTTGCTGATGGGGAAAGTTCTATATTCTACCCAAAATTTGAATTTAGAAGGCCCATATCATGTTATAAAGTTTATTTAAAAAAAAATAATAATATTAAAAAATTTATATTTTTTACTTATTTCATTTACTTAATTATTATTATCATTATAATTTTTTGCATTATCCTTTGATCATTTACTGAAAAAAATAAAAATAAATTATAATAAGTCTTGAGCTACAATTTTTTTAATATATTTTTCGATAAAATAATTTTATTTTATTTAATTAAAAATAATTATAGAAATATAAAATTAATATAAAATAAATCAGACTATTTTTGTTCATTATTTAAAATTATGAATGATCAATATTACAAGTTAGAATAAAGAGTAAAAGTAAGTGAAATTAAGTAATTTAGCAGCTGATCCTACAGCCTAATGTGTAATAATTTCGAAAAATCTTATCTCCTATTATAATTTGAGAAAAATATTAAATTTTGTTTATAAATGTTTTTAACCTAATTGAAATTTTTAATATATTTTTTATTTCTTTAATAAAATTTCAAAAAAATATTTTTTTTTTATCTATAAATTAGATACTTAGAACTTTCAAATAAGGGTTTGTCTAAATAAAAAGATTAATTAGTAGTTTTATATAAGCATTTCTAAATTTAAAATATTCACATAAATGATAAATTTAAATTTGAATATTACAAATATTACATTTATATAATTATTGCAGTATAAAAAAATAAATTCAAAAAAGAAATAGTTTACAGTTCATTTAATTTTTAAAATAAGTATTTATAATTATATTTATTACAAAATAGACTTATATTACTCTAATACTTAACATAAATTATTTTATAAAAATAGTACAGTACGTATTATTTTAATTAATAGCATTTTTATTTTTATTTGATTACATAGATAAAATTTACTCACAAATAATTTTAAGATAATAAAAATGATAAAAAATCAATTTTTAACTTTATTTTTTAAAAAAAAAAGCTTTGGTGATCATAAAAGACATTTAAAATTATTGTAATAATAAACTATAAAAACAATTAAAATTATAATATTTTTGATTATTATTATTATTATTATTATTATTATTAATAAAAATTTATATGAAAATTTTAAAAATATAAAAATAATTCAATTTATTTTTTAAATTAACAAAAAAATAAAAACAATTCTTTCATTTTTAAGATTAATTTCAAAATAATGTAAAAATTCAAATGAAATTTTTTAAAAATTTAAATTTAACATGATTTATTTCACAATGATTATATGAAATATTATATGAAAACATTCGATTTTATTTGAAGTCGCTTGTTTCGTATCAAATCTTATTTTGATTGATTTTTTTTCAAATACTTAAAAAGCATTGTTGAAAGATCTAAATTATCTTTTAAACTATAGGCTGCACTTTATATCTCATCTATATCTTTAATCATTTTCATATGTTATCATTACTTGTTATAAAAAATATATACTTGTCAGAAAATATGTCTCTAACATTTATTTATTATTTTTTCGATATTACAAAAATTTAAATAAATAATTTAAATAGGTGTATATAGTGTTAAATAAAATTAATAATTTTATTTTTTAAGATTTGGTTCTAGTTTAGATTTTTTTTTTTTTTATCTAATTGAATATTTTCTTAACTTAATATAACTAGCTTGAAATTTATGTTGTTTAAAAAACAAAATTTCGGAAATATAAAAATAATTATTTTAAATAAACAAAAAAAAAGCAATTTAGTCAATTAAACGCATACAAAGATTATTTAGGCTAAGAAATTCTTTAGGCTTATCTATTTTTAAAATCCAATAAATTTAATAAACAAAAATATTATTAAATTAGTTTGTAGAAAGCACTTTAATTAGAAATTTTATTTGTACCATAAATTTTATTAAATTTTAAGTTTAAATTTATTTTTATAACCATTTTTATTACTTTGTTATAAAAATTTAATTATTTTAAATTATAAATTAAAGATGAAAATTTAAATATTTTGTATTTTTAATTATCCATATTATGAACTATTATTTTTAAATAATCGATTTATTTTTGAATATAAGTTTAAACGGCGATTGGATAAAAAATGGAACCAACAGCCTTTGATTACTACATTTAGGAAATGATATATCATACTAAAACACTTCCTTTTCAACTTATAGATTTTTAATTTTTATTTTATTTTATTTCTCAACATAATTTTTTCCTTATTTTTTTCTTAATTAATATTGCTATTTGAAGTTAATTCTTATTTATATTGGCTAAAGAATTACACCATAATTTTAAAATTATTCAAATTTTCATAATTCTCTATTTAAAATACTATCTTAATTAAACTTACTTATTCACAAATTCTATATTGATTATCATATTTTTTCTTATAAATTCGAAAATTTAATTATTTATTTATCTTATATCATTTAGTTCCATTTTGTGTAGTCTGGGACACTCTCAAATTATATTTTTTTAATTTATAAAATTATAGACAACGTTTTTTATTATTTAAATAAATATTTAAAAAAAAAAATATTTTAATTTCTAGAAAAGGGACTGAAAGGAAGGAGTTCACTTCCAAACGGTCCATCAAAAAACCCTTTTATATTATTATTATTATTAATAAAAAAAATCAATTTATTACTTAAAATGAATATGTTATAGCGGTACATAATTTTAAAATCATTCTTATTTTATAATTTTCAGAATAATTTTACTAAATGCATACTTGCGTCTGAGGTGTTAATTTTTGAGCTTTTTTTTTTTTTAATTTAAGCCTTTATGTCCAGCATTAAAAAAATTTGACTAGAAAATATAAAATTTATTATATATATTATCATAAATTATAAAGAAAATTCAATAAAATAAAATTATTCCTCTTGGCATTTTTTCGTATTAGTATTAAACAACTGAAATTTACATTATAAAAAGTAATAATAATACAATTTTTTAAAACTCAAAATATTAGTAAATTAATACTTTCAGAATATTGATTTTTTAGGGGTATTAAAAATCAGATTATTTTATTTTAAAATCAGATTTTAAAATAAACAGTTTTTTTTCCTTAGATGAATATTTTGAAAATTAGAATTTGAATAAATTCAAATTAAAAATTATAATTTTTTCAACACAAATAGAAATATAGATAGTCTTTACGGACAAAAGAATTATAATTATTGAATTTAGGCAAAAATTATAAAAATTTAATTAATTAAATGATATAATATATCTCAGTAAAACTGAAATAATTTTTATTTATTATGAACAAATAACAAAATTGAATACTAAATATAAAAATAAAAAGCATAAAAAATAAAATAGAAAAAATTCTATTCTAAATATTCAAAAAATTTCTAACAAATAAACCTAACATAAAAAAAACGCTATTATAATTTAATTATTGATTTTTTTGAATTTTACACTTATTTCTAATTTTTTTTTTGCCTTTTAATAGCTTATTAAGGTTTTAAACTTAATTATAAATATTTTGAAATAAAAAAAAATCTAAAATCGATAATTCATATCAGTATGAAAACAAATAGGATAAAAATTAAATACAATTCCCAATAAAATATTTTTTATTGATTAAATTTCTAATATTGGAATATTATAAGAGGCTTTAATTTAAAGGATATGGAACAAAATAAAGTAAAAGACCAAAAATTATATTTTTTGTAATATTCTGGTAGATTTTCATGAACTGATTTCTTATTTTGAAAAACTGACCATCTTTTACTAAGATACAAGCTTTAAAACATTAAATGATTGTGTTGTTTTAAAAGCTTTTATTTTGGTAATTTTTATTCTTGGAGATAAAATGCTACTATCTTGTTAAGAAAAATACAAATAATCAAAATATACTATCATCTACTTAGGATTAATAAAATTTCATTCTGTATCAGATAATCATTCTTTGTTTTCTTGTATTAATAACAAGTCACTATCTATCAAATATTCTTTGTTACAATTAATACATGAGGTATTATTAATACAAGAAAACCAAGAATCATTATCTAATACAGAATAAATATTGTATCTAATACAAACTTGATTGATTTTTTTTCGATAAAATTTCCTTATTTTAGAATATATATATGTTATCGTATATTTTGATAATACGTAAATATCAAAAGTTACGTAGTTACCCGTAAATATTTACAAAAATAAAATTATCAAAATTTCCTAATTTATTTTTTTTTTTAGTTTTTTACTTAAAAAAGTTTAGGAAATTTCTAAATATACGTAAATATTTAAATAAAATATTATTTTAGATCATTTGTTAGTACACAACAAGTTTGATCCGTGGCATCTTGAATTGCATAAAAGATTGGATTTTCGACATCCACAACGATTTGTCATACATTGACTTGTACAATTACATTTGACCATACCTTGACCACCACCAATTGACATTTCATTTACAGCTTGTCTAATACTTTTAATTGTTTTATCAGTTCTAATGCTGACTTCAACTTGGCAATTTTGTAATAAATCGAATGCATTTCGGGAAAATAAATCAGAAAAAACTCCCACTTCACATGCAAGCTCATACAAACTAAAATCATAATCGATATCAATTACTCTGCAAATTATGTTACTGGCTTCGGTTAAACTCTCTATCAACGTCTGGAATAGGTAAACTAACAAAATTTCCAATATTTACTTCGCAAATACCTTTACTTCTGGTTCTCATGACTTCAGCTTGTTTTTTTGACTTTGTCGTACATTATCTCTTATTCCCAATAATTGATTGGCAGCTTTTTCTATTGAATCGGCATTCTTGATTGTATTTTGGTCTTCATTTACATTATTTTGATCTACAAGTTCTAACAACTCATACTCTTTGGGATCAAATATATCTATGGGACCATCATCTTCATCTTCTTCGCATCCAATTTCATCAGGGCTATACTCATAACCAACAGCATCAAATAATTGCTTAGCAGTTTCAAGCTGTGACCATTCTTCAACTGGTATTGTAGTTGAAGTAAAACCAAGCGGAGTTTCAATACCAAACACTGCCTTGTAAGGTGAACATTTGTTTGCTGTATGATACGAATGGTTCTTTTTTAACTGGACAAATTTTATTCCGATCGACCATTTGGTTGATTTGTTTTCTCTCATCCAAGTAGCCAACATTTTTTTATGTCAGCATTTGCTCTTTCGACGCTTCCTTGTGATTGAGGATGTCTAGCTCTACCATTAATCAAAGATAATTCAGGCCACATTGATTTAAGAGCTAGAATTATTTGATTCCTAAATTCTTTACCATTATCAGATTGTAGAATCAAAGGAACACCAAGTATTGTAAATATATCAAAAAGCGCATTTGTAACTTCTATAGCTGATTTGGCTTTGATAGCTCTGAGTTGAATAAATTTACTAAAATGGTCTTGATAAACCAAAATCCATTTAAATTCACCGTCTGGTAGTGTCTGCATATCTATTAGATCCATTTGTGCACGACTATTAAATGTGTGACTTAAAATTGGCTTTACTGTTAAACCTGTTGTTTTATTTCTTTTTTATTCATTAAACATTGTTGACAACAATTAAGATAAACTAAAAAATTTTATTGGTTAATTAGTAAATTAATTTAACAGGTAAAAAGGTAAAAATATTACTGTTAATCATATCTACTGTTAGATTAATATGATTTTTTACATGCTTGAATCATTAGATCTCTGTTTATGACCAAGCAGTAAATGTATTCGTTGAATTGTTTCAAACAATTGTTCATAAGGAACTAAAAACCTTATCGGATCATCTTGTTTTTCCTGTTTTTCGATGATTTATTTAGTTTTCACGACAACATTAATATAATATGAACGTAGTAAAATTATATTCAAACGTTTCTTTAGTTTCTTTTTTGGATTTTGCTGTTTCGATCGTTAATATAAGTTGATCGTATTCGTTTTGTTTTGTATAAGTTCTTGTTTTTTTATTTTTTTTTCTTTTTTTTTAAATCATCTTCTATTTTTAAGGCTTCGATTGCAGCATAAAACTGTTCTTTTTGTTGTCGTTCAATATCTACTTCAATAACAGGGCTCTCAAAGTCAGTTACCATAGATAAAATTAATAATAATATAAAGTTTTTCAATTTAAAACCAAACATTTTTAATTTAAATTATTTAATTTTATTTTTTTTTAATTTAATTTTTTAAATTTAATTTGAATAATTATCAAAATTTACTGAAATAATTTTTAGTTATTAACTAGAATACATTTTAAATTTTTGATAATTACGTTGACATACGTAACTTTACAAATTTACTAAGTAAAATTTGATAAATAAAAAAAAAATTATTATTTTTCAAAATTTACGCATGAGACAGTTTTTTTTAATATTTACGTTTTTTCAAAATTTACTATTACATATATAAATAATTTTAAGTTAAAAATAAATAACTATTCACCTTTTTTTTTCCCTAAACTGATTTTTGCTAATATTAATTAGTTAAACTTTAAAGTAAGTTTTTTTTTGGAAGGTTGGTCACATTTCATGAATATTAGCTTACATATGGTACTTTTTTCTAGTTTTTCATTAAAAACAATCAAATTTTCTAATAATTCTTATTAGATGATAGCATATTTGGATTACTCGTTATTTTCTTAACAAGATAGAAAAAAACCTTTTATCTCCAAGAATAAAAAATACCAAAATAACACAATCATTTAATGTTGTAAAGCTTATATCTTGGTACAGGATTTTTTTAAGAACAAAATTGTATTAAAAAATAAAATCAGCATAAATAATCAAACATTTTTTTTAGCGCTTTATAAATTAAAATTGAAAAATTGTATACAATATGTGTATTTTGTTTATTTTTATTTTTGAAAATGAACCTTGGTTACCAGTCAAAATTTATAATATATTTTCTAGTTATAATTGGAATTTTTGTAATGTGTGTAGAGACATATTCTGAATATAAGAAAAAATATTTTCGATTATTTATTTTATTTGAACAGCTATGTTTAGTGATTTATTTTATTGAATTCATAACTAAATTTTATTACCAAAAAATATCGTATTTTAGAGATGTTTGGAATCTAATAGATTTTTTTACATTAATAATAAGTTTATTAGAAACATTAATTTATCTTGCGAATTTTTTTACTAATTATCATATATACCAGTATGAAAAAAATTTAAAATTTAACAACTATACAAATAAGTCAAATGAAGAGTTAAACAATGTTTTCAACATATTTAAATTGCTCAAAATTATTAGAATTTTCAGGGTCTTCAAAAGCCTTCATTTATCAAAAACTATTAAGTTAATATACAGCTTAAAAATAATATTAAAAACTTGTGGTAAATCATTCAAATCATTGGGCGCTATTTTATTTCTTATTATTTTAAACTCGTTTAATTTTTCTGTAATTGGATGTGGTTTGTTTTATAATTTAGATGATAAAAGATTTGGAGGATTTTTTAAATCAATATTTACTTTGTTTCAAGTTCTAACTCTTGATGATTGGTATTCAATTTATAAAATAAATAAAGAAAATAAAAGATTTCAACAAACAATAAAAAAAACAGATCTAATAAACCAAATAGAAAAAGCAAATTTTTATTTTATAACATTTAAATTGAATGTTTTGATTGTATTTTTGTTAATCTACTTAATAATTGAATACTTCATAATGCTAAATTTGTGTATCGCTGTTCTTGTAGATAATTTTAACTTAACTTTAGAAAATACAAAATATTTCAATTTAAGTAAATTCAATTACAAACCTAGTTTAAAAAAGAGAACCAAGTTATCTAAAAATTTGAAAATTGACAAAAAAAATGACAAAAATTTTGATTATAATTCTGATATTGATAACGATTTAAATTTACATGAACTTAGAAACACTTTAAAAATTCAATTCAAAGAAAATTATATATTACAAGAAGAACTTTTGAATAAACTATTCGAATTATTTTATTTGTTAGATTTTAGTAAATATAAATTAAAAAAATTAAGTAGTTTACTTTTAAACTTAATATATTTAATTCCATCAGATTACAAAAGTAATTTTGAAATTTAAATTTTATTGTACATTATAACATTAAAAATGTGATTTTAGGCTTTATTTTCTTCATTAATTAATTTTAAACTTAAATAAAATTTAATTATTTTAATTAATAATTTTAAGATTTTTTAACAATTGAAACTTATTTTTTGTTTTTAATTTAAAAAAAAATTTAAAGCTTTATTTATAAATTGCATTTAGAAAATTTATCTAAATTGTAATTTTTCATTCAGTCAAATCGCTACCTTCTTCACATAATTTATTTATTATTAGTCTTACATTTCTCATACAATCTTGGCATGTTTCGACATTTTCGGTATGTCTAGAGCATGATGTCAAATTTTCATTATATCCCGGCAAAGCTTTTATTTCACGAAATTTATCACAAGCACCATTTACTTTTTTTTTAAATGTTTCAATCAAAGTTTCCAAATGTTTAACTTTGGCTATTAATAAAGTGTTAAGAGTTTCAATGTTAATTTCTTTTATTTTTATATCATTATTTAAAATAGAAGAATTGATTGTATGTTTTAAATGCTCTGCACATCTCTTAATAACATCTTCAAATTGATGACGTTGAGCAATTAAAAGTATTTCAATGGTACCTTGATCAAAATATTCAAAATAATTAAGATTAAAGTATTTTATTATTAAAGTAAGACTAAACCTCTTTGTTGCATTAAAAATTGTCTACATCTTTTATTAAGTTCAATCATTTGATATTCATCTGCTAGCTCTAAAAGCTTTTCCACATTCAAAGCTGTAATAGGTTTATTTGGAGGATAAATAACTTGTAATAGCTCATAAATTTCATCATAGTTTTTATCTTGTATTTTAAAATATTATATTTTAAAAATTTATTTAAAACTCATTATAAATATTCAAAGCAAATTGAAATTTACCAGGTAAATTTATTTCAGATGACTCTTTTTCTTTAAAATTTGATTTGAACATTGTTTCAAAAACTGGGGACCAAATACTTAATAGGGCTCTATTACAGTATAATTTTCTATTTTCTACAATAAGTATCACATCACACATTGTTGTTGGTTTTGAAAAGTCGATTAATTCCATTTTTGTTTAGCTTCTAAATATTGCTAAATATGTATACAAAAAAATTTCGTAATTTTTAAAATAAAATGGGAAATTATATTAATTTATTTAATGCCCTGATTTTTTTTATAGATTTTTTATAGATAAAATTTAGCGATTCAAAAAATTAACAAAATACTATATATATTTTTATTTAAATAATAAATATAGCTGAAAATTAATAACAAAAAAGAGGTTAATATATCTTGAAAAATCAAAGATAATGAAAGATAAATTATGATAAACAAATCTTTTCTTAGATTTAAATTTGTTTAATAATTTTAAGAAAGAATACAAAATGCTTGTTATAAATGCAAAGGGCAATGAAACATAATTATTTAATTATAAAAACTAAAAATACCTCAGATTCTTATAAAAATGAATTTCAACTTAAATATTTTAAAACTTTGAAGTTTTTTGTTTTAAATACTGTATAGTAATAATTATACTAAAAGTTTCGTCTGGTAAATATTTCAAATTTTTGTTTTGGTAACTGTTTCCTAATTTTAAGTTTAAGTATCTATTTTTTTTTTATCGCTAACTGTTATCATTCAGAAACAATTTTTTTATATATCTAAAGCAGATTATTATATTAATTTAAAATTTATAACTCTATACATCGGTTTGGATTTACTGCAATTCATTATTATAATTTTTGATTCAGATACTTACACATACTTTTATTTTTTCAGATAAACTTCAACATAAATTAAAAGATTTTTTTTTAATTAATTGTTCCAATTTGTGGAATAACTACATTTTATTAAACTAATTTAAGTTCAACTTTCATTATATTTAGAATTTAAAAAAAAAAACTTAAAATCTTTTACTTCAATTCATGTTTTTTTTAAGTAAAAATAAGTTTTTAATACATTTATTTATTAAATATAGAAAAATTTAAAAAAACATTAAAATAAATTGAATTATTTACAGTTAGGTTACATTTAATGTAAAAAATATAAAATAATGGACTATTTTTAAGTTTAAATAAACTTATTTACAATTAAATAAAAAAATATATTATTATTATTAAATTTTAAATTAAATTAAAAATAATTAAGGAATTTACATTTATGTTAAAATAAAATTTTATAATTATTAAAATCACCGGTTTATATCATAATTTCCTAAAAACAAAATTACTATTTTTGATTTGATTTTAAACTTTAAAAACAATAAATATCAAAACTAAATAAGAAACTATTCAAAAATTAATATTCATATTTTTTATTCAATCAACTTTGTTTTTGTTTTCATATTTCATATTTATGTTTGTTGATTCAAAGCTAATTGAAGGGTATTGCAAAAGCTTACTTGTAGATTCAGATAAAAGCTGATTTGTTTTAAGATTATTATCAACTGGATAATTATTACTATTATTATCAAATGATAGCGACATTCTATTTTTGCTATGAACTTTTAAATGTCTTGTTATCATATCTTTTCTACATGCTGCATAAGTACATTTTGGATGTGGACAAGAATAAGGTTTTTCACCTGTATGAGTTCTTAGATGAGTGTTTAAATGATCACTTCTTGAAAATTCTTGCCCACAACGATTACATCTATACGGTCTTACTCCAGAATGTAGACGCGAATGTCTTATTAACATATCGCTACGGGCAAATCTTTTTTGACAATTTGGACAAACATGCGGTTTGGATTGCTTTACTGCTGATGGACTAATTACAGATGTTTTATGTATCAAATTTAAAGTATTATTACTAATTTTATTGGTATTATCATTACTAGTGTTATTAGTATTATTTGTTGTTAATTTCATTAATGAATTTTTCCAATTTTCAAAAGTATTAACTGTATGATTATTAATTTGGTCTTGATCTTTTTTCAATGAATTGTCAAAGTTATTGTTTGATCCATTAGAATATTTCGTATTGTATTGCTGATTTTGTTGTAATGGCGAAAAAATGTTTACCTTATTAAAGTTATTATCTTGTTTTAAAATCTGAAAATTCTGATTTTCTTGATTTAATTTATAACTAATAAAATTGGAATTATATTTATTAGAATTATCAAGATGTTCATAATCTATCTGATCCTGTTCAGTCTTGCTTTCAGTAATTACAATTTCAGGAGGATTACTTAATTTGTTTGTATTGTTGAAAAAAACTTGGTTTTTATTCATAAAATTAGCTGTTAAATTATTCGAATTGAAATTTTCTTTAGGATTACATATTTTAATATTGTTTGCATTAAATTCTGATGGCGTTTGCTGAGAATAATGAGCTAAAGATAATGAACAAGTGGAAGCAGATTTGTTACCTAAAGAATTTGATCCATTATATGATGACATTGAAGAAAAAAAACTCATTTTAGAATTGTCTGTTAAATTCGCTTGTATCGTTGTTGAAGCTGAGGGTTGATATAAAGACAAAGAAGGAGATGAGTATTGTACCTGCAAAGGAATATTGGATTCCGATGACGAATAAGAAGGTGAAGAATTTGATCTTGATACCATTTTCATATTATTAGAAAGAAAATTATTTTGTTTAGCATTTGTATTCGGAATCTTAATGTTAGACAAAGTAGAATCAGATAAATCAGGTGAAGGAGAAGCTGATTTATTATTATTATTTAAATTGGTTTTGTATATTGAAGAAGATGAGTGATATTTTGGTGAATTTTTGAGTATTTCTTCACTTTCGTTTGCTTTAATATTTAATTTAGCTTGCAAATCTTTGTAAAAATCGTATTTGTTTAATAAAGATATATTTTCAGTATTATTTGATTGAGATATATTATTAGATGAGTTCGGGTTTGATATTGCGGCTGCAAAAGCAGCCGCAGCTGCAGCTACTGCTGCCGAATTCATAACATTATGTATTGAAGATGGTGTTGGTATAGGTGATGAAGAAAGTGAAGAAGAAGCTGAATTTTTAGAACCAGTATAGCTGTTAGCCGCTATTGAATTTAAGCCAAAGTTATTGTGTACTTGGTTCTCATTACATAAAATTTTGTTATTTAAATAATGAGACATAAGCAAATTTATGTTTTGAGATTGACTTTGATCTAAATCGTTTAAGATATTAGCATTAATATTAATATTGTTATTATTTAGGGTGACTCTTTTTTCTGGTGGCGAAACCCTTCCATTAGAACTTAGAAAAGGATTATTTGTATTATTTAAATTACTATTAGAATTAGTATTTTGTTCTTTGGTTGATATTGATAATGGACTGATTAAGCTACTTATCGAGTCAAATCTCGTATTTTCTAATTTTATATTGTTATTTGTCAAATTGTTATTAAGGCTTAGGTTATTAAAAGATGATATTGAATGTTGTTCGTCAGTATTATCGATAGTTCTATCTCTCATTAATTTTCCTCTTCTTTTTTGGGCTTTTGTTAAATGATTAGGCTCGATATTTATTAAACTTTTGTTATTTATATTTGTTACAGAATTTATCGACGAATCAAAGCTTATTCCTTTAATATTAGGGTTATTCAATTGATCAAGCTTTGATGTGGATGACCAAAGATGATTGGTAAGATTTGACGATTGTGGTGTAAGTTTTGGATTCCCTGATGATGATGATGATGAAAACGATAATTCAAAACTGTTACTAAAATTAGAATTAATATGAGTTTGGCTTAAATTTGATATACTCGCTCTATCATTATTCGATTCATTATCGTTTTGATTCGGATTAATTGAATTGCTTTCAAAACTTGTATAATTCAAGCTATTGTTTCTAGTATTAATTTCTTCGTTATTTGTACTACAATCCGATTGTGAAAAATTAGAACTGCTGCTATTATAACGCCATGCTTGTCCTTTCTTCCATTTTTTCCAATTATACAAAGGAGATTTTGAAAATCCAGTTGGTGAAGATAAATATTGTCGAGAGAAGTCATTCTCATTCGAACTATTAACTATATTATTAGTTAAGTTAGATTGATTGTTATTGCTAATGTTATTATTATTATTATTATTATTATTATTATTATTATTATTATTATTATTAGAAGAAGAATATTTTTCTTCATTAGTATTCAATGCAGATTTTTGTTGATTTTGAACAGGTAATAAATGTGAAGTTTGTGTTGAATTTGATCCGTTAATTGTCGAATCATTTGAATGCGAATCACTTATACTTAAGCTTTTAGTAGATTCAAAAGAGCATTTGTTAATACTCCAGAAGCCACTATCTTTTGATTCTTGTCTTTCAATAGTTGTGCTTAAAGAGGAATTATCTACACTTGAAGCTCTATCACCACATTTGAATTTATTGCTTAAATAACTAGCAGTTAATGAATTTTTAAAATTGTTTGAAGAAAAAGGTTTTGGAGACAACTTTTTATCATCCTTATAAATTATATTTTCTTCATTGATATTATTTAAGCACAAATGAATGTTTATATTGGGAAAATTATTTTTTAAAGAATTTAAAACAGAATTCATTTCATTTAAATCATTTGTCTGAATCAAAGCTAAAGGTTTTTCAAATGAAGAAGAATTATTTCTAAATTCTTCTTTAGAATCTGGTTTAGATTCTTTCATATCTTCCGTACCAGTTTGCAATAATAACAAAGGGGGAGAAGGTGAATTAGTATTGTCTGCTTTTTTACATGTTTTTATTAATTTATCAATTGTAATTGCTAAATTAGAATTATTCGATTTATTTTCTTGATTTTTTTGATCCATTTTTAAATTTAATTCACTCGGTTTTTTATCAATAAAATGTTCTATAAATAATTATCCTTTTTACTTCATATTAAAAATTGTATAAAAAATCTATAATTAAAAAATGGAAAATACATGTAATTTAAAAAGAAAACAAAAATTTATTAAAATTTTCTATTAATTTTAAAAAACATAATCAAATTCTAAGAAACAAATTGAAAAATTTAGGATTAAATGATTAATTAAGTATTTCAATTTTAATCAACGCAAACAATAGAGAATTAAAAATAAAATAAAAAGGTATCTTTTGAAATCTAAGAAGAAAAAACCTTTAATTTTTTCAAATCCAATCAAATTTTTATTTATCTTTTAGTATTATTTTCTTTTTATTTTCTTTATTAATATTTCAAGGGCTTAAAATTAATACTAAATAAAAAAGAAACTGATGACGCCAATAAACTTAAGCTAAATTAATCTAAACACAGCTAAAACATTCTTTTTGATTAAATAATTATTATTTTTTTTTTTTATTTTTTCTTTTATTAAAAAAAAGCGATATAAAAGCACATTAATTTAATAAAATTATAAATAAAAAAAAATTGAAAAACTAAAATTCATTCAAAATTACAAATTAAAAATTTATTTTTTTAGTTATTAACTCCTACAAATTAGAAATAAAAAAGTTTACTTTAAAAAATGAACGTATATTATCATTTATCCTTGATATATTAATATTTATAGAAATTTTTAAAAGACCTTGAGTTTTATTTTTAAAAATAAATGTAATTTTTAAAAAATTTTTATTTTATTTTTTACTTTCAATTACATTTTATTATAAATGGAATTCATCAAATTTTGAAATTATAATCAAAAAAAAAATAAGCCAACTCTAATTATGTTAAAAATTTAACAGTATTTAATTATGCTTGAAAGCATTATAAATATCATAAAATTACTCCTTTTTTTAGTTTCAAATGTTTTTTTTTTTAATATTTCTAATTTAATTATAATTTATTATTATTTTTAAAATGAAATAAAAAACACATCGTGTAACTCCTACATTAGATTAGGTCTTGTTATATTATTTTGTTATTATGCTAAATTTTGGTTTATTAGCCCACGCAAGGAATCTTTTTGAAATGTATATTTTTTTTTTTCTATTAATTTATAATATCAGTAAATTTAAATTACTAATATCGCTTCTATTTTCATCAAATATATATTTTTTAATTGTGAATATTTCGATAATTTTAACATAAATTTTTAAAAGCTTTATATTAACATTTTAATATTATCATTTATAGAAATAATAAAATATTTATTTGTTGACGTCATTTGAAATAAAAAAAAAAAAAACAGCAACAACAAAAACTATGTTATATGAGTGAAGCTATATATTAAAAAAATTATATAAACTGAAAATATAGTTATTAAATTTCAAATGATTTTAATGTTGGTTAAATATTTAATTATAAATTTTTTCCATTTCCATTTTAATTTCCATTAAAAAAAAAATATTAAAATCTTATATTTTGTTATTTGATTTTTATTTTTACTCAATTAAGTAATTAAAAAATGATGCTGAAAGAAAAAAATAAATATAACACAAAATTATTTAATAAAAAACAAGAAATAAAAAAATTAATTTAAAATTTCTAAAAAATGTTTGACGCTTTGGTTATAATTTTTAATTTAAAATAATATTATTTGATTAAATCCTCGTCTTAATTTTAGAAATTGTTGTTTTTTTAAAAATTTGAATTTTACAACATTTGAAATGTTTTTATGATTGATTTATCCAAATTCTATTTAATAATTTTTCAGATGAAACTAAAAAAATTGCAACCACAATTTCTATTTATTTTCAATTTAAAATTTAAGGATTGAATTTTTAATTTGTTTTGAGCTATAAATAAATTTGAGTTCTCTAAAAAGAAATACTAACAATCTTAATATTGGCTAACAAATTAGTTTCAATCAAAAATGTCTTAAAAAATATAAGAGAATATATACTTCGTTATCTCTTTAAAATCAAAATACTAGATATATTATAAATAAAACATATTTAATTTTTAATTTTATAATAGGAAAAGCTAATAATTTTTGTAACCTTGTAAGATAAAAACTTATAAAATTTTAAAATTTATAAGCTAATATTAATAAAAATTTTAAATTATAATAATAATAATAATAATAATAATAATAGTAAATGAAATTAATAATCAAAATAAACGGATGAAGCAAAAATTTTTTAAAATCCTGCTATCGTAGAAATTCGTCGTTTATTACTCTTTCTTTAAATACTTTTTTCTCTTGTTTTTGTTAAAGTCTAAGTTACAATATTTTAGATATAATCAAAATTTTTATATTAAAAAAACTATAATTACTTATTACAAAGCAGTTATTATAATAAAAGTTAAGTTTATTTTTCATTAAACAATTACTAAATTTAATTGCCGAAAAAATTTATTTTAAAAAAATCTCAATTTTGAGAATTTAATTAAATTTGACATTTTTATAAATTACTAAGGTCCTAATATAGCAAAAATTTGAGATTAATAAAATTTTAAATTTTTAAAAAATTATTAGCTACAAATATTTTAAATAATTGATTTTTGAATCAAAGGTTTTTATATAAATAAAACCCTCTTAAATTTATTATTTTAAGTCTATTAAAATTCTAGGAATTCTCTTAAGATAAAATATTAATGAAATTTGAGATCCGTATAAATTATTAATAAAAATTTTTGAAGAAAAAAGATAAAAGTTTTAAAAAATTGTTGACTAATCAATTAGCCAGATACTTTTTGATGTTTTTTGAACGAAAAATTTTTGGTTTTGGTTCAATTGCCTTAAAATTTAAAAAAAGATAAATATCTGGCCATATATTGATTAATTTACATCTCTTTATAAAATCCTATTTCATTTATATCCCTAAATGATTAGAAAACAGATTAGAGAGCATAACTACGAGTATAAATTTAAAATCATTTTTTAATGTATTAATTATAAAAAATATCAAAAATACTCATTATAAACATTAAATTACTTAAATATCTTCCTTATCTAATTAAATTAAGTTGGAAAATAATAAAACTTTCTCCAAATATATAATTTTTATTATGAAGAGCATTAAAATAAAAGGCCGAACTAATTTGGGTGATTTAAATGTTAATAAATTGCTTTATTAAGTAAATTTTAGAAAGATTGTATTATTAATATTTTGGTATTCAACTATATTATGTAAGAAAATTATGAAAGAAAATGATTTATAAAAATTAAATTTAAACCTGTTATGATTTTAAGCTTTTGAAGACAGGGTTTAATTTTTTAAATGCAATCGCATTGTTTTGACATTGATCAAATATCAAATTTGTCATTAAATCGCATTTTTAAATGCAAAAAAATATTTGGCATAAGTGTAGAATAGGTAAACTATATATATATACTGAATCCCAGTGACGAGCTTAATTTGCAATTTTCGCTTCCAATTTTTTGGTAATCAAAGCCGAATCATTATTTTATCAATCAATTTTTAAGTAATCAAGGACAAGGAACTCATTTCTGTTGTTATTATTTAAATTTTTCAAAAAGGTGTGGCTTTGGTCGAACCGACATCAGATTCGTTATCAGCTCGTCACAGAGATTCAGTATATATATAGTTTACCTATATTTTCTCTTAAAAAGGTCGTTTCCGTGTTATTCTTCACTTATGTCCGTTATTTTACATAATAAAACACAATTTGGAATAATATTATTTATTTTTAGAGTTAATTTTTTCTCAAAAGCTGAATGCTTAACTTACAGTTGGTTTTTTTTTTTAAATAAAATCGAATATATTTCAGCTTTATAAAAACTTTAATTTCTATATAATTTAACACTAGAAGTTATAAAGTGAATCCTTTTTAAAATTTCACTCGCATAACTATATTTATACCGTGTTTTTTTCATTAAAACTGCGTATGAAGCACATACCAAGACAAAGACATCCCCGATGCTAAAGGAAAGGAATAAGGTATGATATAGTATAATATAGTATATTTAAAAAAAATTTTCTTGTCAATTGTCAATAAAAAAAAACTGTATAAATGTTAAATTATTAAAAATAAATTTTATTTTAAATTTACCTATTCCGTCTAAAATAATTTAAATAATAAGAATCAAATAAATTTTATTAGACAAATTTTATATTATATTATTGATTTTTTATCAAAGAAATTAAAATTTGCAAATTTTCTTTAAAAATTTAATTTTAATTTTATTATATATATTGATACATTTTTTATGCTAAGTGTACTAAAACTTTAAAATAAGAATTTTTTTGGATTCGAGGTCTTAAAATCAAATAATATAAACAAAATCATTAAGTTAAAATTTTTAATTACATTTTTTTGTAACAAAATATCAAATAATCAAATGTAGAATAAATAAAAAAATTTGATTTTTAAAAATAAAAATGTTAATAATAATATCAATAAAATTATATAATCATTTAAAAAAAAAATAACTACAAAATAATTAATTCTGAATAAATAGCCATAAAGAGCATAAACAAAAAACCAAACAAAATTCCTATATTTTGTATAATTAAAATTTTTATTTTTAGTTTAAAATTGAAATTTTTATTTTTATCAAATGATAAACTTGAATCTTTTATTATAATGTTATTATTGTTAGTATTGTTATTATTAGTTTCTAATAGCTTAAAATTTTTTTCTTCATCTGGGTTATTAAAATTAATTTGATTTAAATAATCTCTCTCAATTTCCTCTCCCATTTCATTTAATTCAGGTATCATTCCGCATAATGAAATGTATAAAAACATACCTCCAGCCATTGCATAAATCCATTGATTTGCTCCTAAGTTTTCTCCTAATGTAATACCGACCGCAAGACCTATGAAACAGCAGCAAGCGCTTAAAAAATTGAATAATAAAGCTACCGGATAAGACATTCCAGCATTTATTAAAATAGCGAAATCTCCTTTTTTTATTCTTATTGAATTTTTAATTAAAATTTATAAATTTTAGAATTAATATTAAAAAACCTAATTCATGAGGAAATTCTTCACAAATAACAGCTAAACAAATACTAATCCCTTTAAAAACGGACTCAGTAAATGCTGCTCCGATACTTAGTCCATCAATAAAATTATGAAGACCATCACCAAATATAATCATCCATGCAACAGGAGCTACAGAATTCAAATCTTCAAAATCATGACTATGTCCATGATGATTTTTTTTTTCATTTCTATGACTCTTTTATTAAATAATTAATGCAATATAAAGTAAAAAATTTAAATTTTATTACCAAAGCTTCCTCACTCACATGTATTCTCATTTCTATGTTTGGCTCTAATTTTGGCTCATGAGGTTTTAAATAACCTATTGATTCAAGAATAATTTGATTTTCATTTTTTTTTATTTTAAAATCATTTGAAGATGAGTTTTTTCTAAACATCTGCAAAAAAAATCAAAAAAGGTTTAGTTTGAAAATAGATTTGTAAATAGATTCAAATGTTCAAACCTTTTTTCGCATAATCATTATTTTCATTATTCTTTCAACTAAATAAAAAAGGTATACCCCACCCATCATAACTAAACTTTTCCAAACATAAGCATGGTTTCCAGAATATTTTTCATCTTCTGTTATTCCATAAGCCTATTAAAATTTTAGATAAAATAATAATTTCATTTTTTCATTTTAGATTCTGTACCTGAGGTATTAAATGCAAAAAACCACTACCTGCCAAACTTCCAACAGCAATTGCTATTAGAAACATTAATATTTTTTTATAAATTTTTTTTTTACTAAATGGAATGACGAATACACCACATAAGCTTGAAGCGCTAATTAACGAAACAAATAAAATGCCGTATCCCCAAGCTTTCAAATAAATTGTAAACAAAATAAACAAATTGTATAATAAATTAAATTTATTTTATTACTTTCAAGTCTACTAACTGTGGTTTTATTTTCGATTTTTTTATTGCAGATATCACATCCTTCATTTGTTAACTGAGTTAATAGAAATTTAAAAACATATTCAAAATCCTGATGATCAGAATTATTTGTATTTGCAAATAAGTTTATTAAGCTCTCCGAGTCAAAACACTTAAAAAAATATTTATTAACCAATAATTGTATTTTATAAATTGATATTAATTAATAAAAATTAAAAACTTTTCGATAAAATTCATTGTTAATTTTACTAGCAAAATAATAAAATTCTTCTGAATTACGACTTAAATTTGAAAATGAACTAATTAAATTAATAAATTGATCTTTTTTATTGGTAAAATCCAAATTATGAAATTTTAAAAGTGATAAATTAGATTCTGGATCTTGATTATTAATACATTTGATGTTTCTTTTTTTCATTAAATCAACTTGAAAAGCTTTTAAATTTTGCTTTAATAAATCAGTATTATTTATTTTCAAATTAGAATTAATAAAATTTTTGAATAAGCTGTTTATCAAAAATGATTTAAATTCATCTTTTAATTCGACTGATAGTGTAAATTTAAAACATATTAAACTAATAAATGAATTTATGAAAATCGACTTAAAAGCCAATAATTTCATTTTTGCTAAATTTTCTAAAAGAAAATAATAAAATTTTTGAATGACATTAAAACTGTATTTAAGATAATGAAAAATTTTTGTATAAAATTTCATTACTTTTAACGTTTTTTTAGATAAAAAAAATTAAATATTTTAACATAGTTTCACAATTATTTATAAAAAAACAAGCTTTTTTTAAATTGAAACTTTAGTATACAATATAAAAAATTCAATAGCAGATTCAAATTTTTTTTTTATAAATAGCTTAATTTTTGTTTATAATTAATCTGCAATGAGCAAAACAAGCTTCCTAAAATAATTTTGAAAAATCTTATTTTAAATCAAATTCAAATTTAATAATTTAACCTATTTTTATAATAAATTTTTATTAATTTAAACAAATAAAATTATTTTGTTGTTATGCTAATCAATAAAATGGTAAAATAATCGATTTCCAAGTTTTTAGGCTTAATATTATATTAGTTATTTAATTTCAGATAAAATCAGATAAAAATTTATGATAACTTTTAATAGTTTAAATTTTAAAACCTATTTTATGAAAACAAGCTTATTTTATTTTGCTTTTAAACTTTTGACATTATATTGATCTTTTTTCAAAACTATGAAAGGAGAATATTTTTTAATTATTAAATTTTATTTAAGAGTTCAAATTTCCAATTTTTTTTTAATTAGAAGCAAATCTTTGAAATGATTTTATTCTAGTAAAATTCATCATTCATTTGACCAAATCCCATGAAATAAAGTTTTACATGGTTTTATATTAATAAATAATTAACAAAAATTTAAAAAAATAATCAGTTCAATTTAATAATACATTTATTTTCCAAAAAAGCAGACAAAAATTATGGATAAAAAAAATTTTAATTTTAATCCTCAATATTCAAAATATAAATTATAGTTACTTAAATAAAGTTATTGAAAATCTGAAAAAAAAAAAACAAAAAATAACTATCTATTTTCCATCCAATTGTTATCTAATTTTTCAAGTAATTTTTGGACGACTTTTTCTAATTTATTATCATATTTGTTTAAAAGTTTTTTATTTAAACATCTATTTGCAAAACCCATTGAAATTAATTTTTTCATATTCTCTTCATCATCCAGACTTGATTGTTTTTTTTCTTCAATTAAATTAATGCTTCCTACCTTTATAAAAAATGCTCAAAAATTTTTGAATTTACTGAAATAATTTTTTTTTTTTTTTTACATATGATGGTCTTCCTAAGTTGGAGAATGCATTCTTCATCAAATCGAAAGCATTTGAAAGCTGTTGATTACTATTTGAATATGTATTAAATTCGTTTATTATTTCTTCTTTTTCAAAATTTGCTTTTATTTTGTATTCGCTTTCATTTTCTAAACATTTTTCTATTGATATTTGTTTATGATTTTCTGAGTTGTCTGTTTGAAATACTTTGGTTGATATTTCAGTATTATTTAAAACATTTATACTAGAACTTGATTTTTCACATTCATTTTGCATACTAGTTGATTCATTAGTTTTGCTTCTTAATTCTTGTTTCCATTTTTTTGTTAAATCAAAGCAATCGGGAACAACCACGAATTCATCATCTAAGTCATCTAGTTGTATTATATTTTTAAATTCATTAGAATCATTTATTGAGCTTATACTCCTCAAAGTCAACGGACAATCTTGTTTCATAGATTTTACTTGATTATAAAAAGAATTGTCTTCACCAACCGTTATACTACACCATATCCTTGGTCCAAACTGAAATCCATTACAGCATAAAACCCATTCACTAAAATAGTTTCCATTCTGAGATGGAGCTTTTAATTCAACACTAATATTTGCTGTTTCATTTACTTTAGTTTTTTGAACGTTAACAAATTCGACTCCATTTACCGTCATTATATTACCAGCAATATGAATTAATTTTACCTGGAACTCATTTGAATTCCAATCTAATTTACCAGTATTTTTAATGAGCCATGTTTTTTGAAATTTTAAATTTGGTTCACATCTTGAGCCATCTGGCATATTATAATCTTTTACAAATTCAGCCATAAAAGCTCTTTAAAGTAAACAATACTTGTATAATAATTTTTTTTTTTTACTTATATCCAATTTTTTTACCCGGTAGATTGTAGTTCTTCTTCTAAATAAGCAGCTTTTAGCGCTCTTTGTTCTAATCGTGACATCGAAATCAATGAAAATAAACTTTGCACTCTTTTTTCCAATTGATTAGCCTCGAACAAATCTGAATCAAGCGAAATATAATTTGGATTTAAAAAATTCATTTTATTTAAGGATTTAGATAATATTTTTTCTATTTTGTCATCAATTTCACTTAATAAATTTGATTTAAATTTTTTCAAGTAGTTTTCTAACCATTCAATTTGTGCATTTGTAAAGCTCATATTAGAATTTGAAAAATCATCACTAAAATTTTTTTCATTATTATTCAAAATACTTTCTTTTATTTTATTTTTGTTTTTAATTGCTTTTCTACAAAATTAAAAAAAATAATTTGTATAAATTTTAATTTTATAAAAACTAAAAAAAATCTTAACAATGTATTTAAATCAACATTTAAATGTTGTCTTCCAATAATTTCATTTCTTGAGTTTCTTAAAATCAGCTTTAAAGTGCTATTTGTAGAATTTAAAGCTAACTATTAAAAAAAATTTTGTTAAAATAAAAAAATTTTAATTTTTAAAAAAAAAACAAAAAAAAACTTGATATGCATATTCTAAATCTTGTTGACTTTTTATACCAACTTCTTCATTTTCGTCATCTAAATATTTAATATTTAAATCTTCAGCATTGTAAAGAACTTTAAACTAAAGAATAATTATAAAATATTTAAAATAAGATTATAATAGAATTTAAAATAAGTACCATTGCTAATTGAGTTGACCAATCATTAATTGCAAAATTTGGTTGTAAATTTACAGACATCTTCTTTATAATAAATTATAAAAGTTGATTAATATTAAAATACAAAAAAAAAAATTATTATGAAATATGTATAATAAGTTAATAAATTAAAAAAAGGTAATTTCAAATTGCGTAATTAAATTTTTTAGAAACTAAAGAATAAAATAAATAATATTGTGAATATTTTATTTGATATAAATAAATAATAAAATATATAAGAAATAATTACATTTAAGGATATTTTTTATAGTTTTCTTTTATATAGACAATATTTTCTATCTTTTTCTTACTTTTAAAATTATATGTAAAAAATAAAAGAATTTTTGATTTTTTGAATTAATTTTAAATAAAGTTTGCTTGAAATTACTTATAAATTATTAATTAAATAAATTATAATAATTTTATTTTTTGATGAATATATTCAAAATCAAACTTTGGAAATTTTTTTTAAATCATCAAATCAAAAATAACAAAACCCTAGTTTTTATTGTAAAATGGTAAAAGTATTTTCCATAAAAATTTATTCAATAAATAATTTGAATAGTGTTAAATTCTAAATCTTAAATCTTTTATTTCAATTTATAATTCGGCACCAATAGACGAAAATATAAATATAATATTTTTTTATATAAATTTTTGGTATTGTTTTTTTTCTACTTAGAGGAGCTGCATTTACTAAAGGTTTTTTAATATTAACAAGACATTAAAATTTGATTTTAAATGCGATTTTAAAAGTTCTATATATAGCGGCATTTATAATATTTTTTTTAATATTAAGAGGTCTATGTAATTACATGTACTTCATATTTTTCTATGTGTATTGATGCAAGTTAAGTTCAGCAAGAAAATGCGGTAGATTGTTTGTTTAAAAAATCATTTCCGCGCTTATATAACTATATTTCGTTCACATCAATTGCCAAGCTCTTCAAAATAAGGTCTAGTATGCAATTTTATCACACACTCTTCTCAAAATAGAATTGCTTCAAACTTAAAAGAACATACAGTAATTTTATAAAATAGAAGAACACTATTGATAATATAGATTCAAAATTTTAAAGAAAGGTTTAGATATTCAATTTATTTTTTTTATATTAATGATTTAGTCGATAAACTTGAACGTCTCTGTCTCTTATATGCTGATGATCTTAAACTGATTGTAACCATCTCAGGCGATGAATATCTTCTTCTACAAGAAGATTTAGATAAAATCACGGAATGGTCAAAATTAACCAATATAACATAAATTCAAAAACTCAAAAAATTTACCCATTTCTCAAACATATTCACCTAAATTTGACATCAAGTTTATAGTATTCCCATTTAAAATAAAGGAGACTCGGCTCCTTCTTATTTTGGCTACGCCACTGATTACTATTATTATTACTATAAATTATTATATATTATTATATTATTAATAAACTTTGTAAAAACTAAATTTCAATATTATAATTTTGACCTTTTTGAAAATAATATTGATTTAATATTATAACCAAAACGTAAACTCGATGAACTCTGAGATTATCCATTAAACGGACAAAAATTCCAATTAAATAAAATTTAATAAAATAATAATAACTAAATACTTTTTTTATTGGTTATGAAAACTTTTTTTTTTAAATAAATAATAAAACATTTATTAAAATGTGATTTGCTAAAACATGTTTTTATTTTCACAATAAAATTTAAGCAAGGTTTTATGTAACATTTAAAAAAAATTGATTATGCTATTTGTTTTTTGATTTTTTGATTAACTTTAATATTTTGGTATAAATATTGTAAATAACAAAGCTACAAAATTATTGATCATGGTTGCATTAAATTTTTTATTGTTTTTAAGCATTATTTTAACTAATCTAGGAAATTTTAAATATTTGGCATTGAGTATAGATAATGGCTTATTACACAAATTAGCAGATAAAATAAATTCTTTTCAAGTTCTTAAAGAGCAAGCATATTCTCCGCCTTTTAAATGGTATGAAAAACTTGGCTTATTTAGATCTGATATTCGTTTGAATTTTTTCGGAAATTTATTAGCTCAAGAATTAAGAAATGGTGAATTAACTGCTATTTTCGATAATGATATGTTTTCAACAGGTTGGATAGTTACTGCTTTATTGGAAACATCTTTATATGGTAAAGGTGCTCCGTCTTTAGATGCTGTAAATTTACAACTTGCCCTTGAGGCGATTGGTAATTATCATAACAGAAATGATAAAAATTTTCAAGCCAGTTTGATAAGAACATTTTGGCCACAAGTTTATAATCAGACTTATGATCTTTGGAACCAACAACCAATAAATATTAGAAATGTAGCATTAAATATTGAACATATACCATGGGATCAAATTGAGAAAGTTTTAAAAGCATTAAAACTAGAAAAACTAATACCATATCTAGAAACTTTTAGACAACTAGGAAGTGAATCATTAAAAGCTTTTTGTATTCCTCCCGATTTTGATGATACTTATCTTAATTTGGGGTTGGGTGCTACCTTATACAAATTAAAATCAATCTATCCTAAAGCTTATGAATCTTGGGCATCAAATAATACCGATGTTGAACATTTAGTAGAAGTTACAAATAAGTATTCATATAAGCCATTTGATTCAGATTTGAACAAAAACATTATAGATCCTAGAACATTTTTTTTTGCTAGAGGTTTTATTCAAAAAGCTTTTGAAGAAAAACAATCTATAAGTCTAATAACTACATGGATTCAGAATATTGATGAACAAAGGATATTAAAAAAAGAGTCAATATCAATGCCATTTAATTTAAACAATGTTGATGTAACAGTAGCAGCAAACAGTGTTTATGGAATAACATCAGGATCTTTATACAATATAAATAACTTTGGAGATTTATTTTTATCTAATACAGATCTAATACAAACTTATTTGAACACAACAAAATTTATTGGATGGGCAATTAAAAACAATTTTACTTCAAGACCTGATCTTGCTCAAGTTTATTATCCAAGTAATATAAAAATATAATTTATATTTTTATTTTAAAAATTGAATTAAATTTTTAAAAACAAGGTACATTCAACTTTTTATGGTATGCTAGCAGAACTTTATTTTTAATTGAAAATGAATATCAAAAAATAACTCAAATGAAACATAACGGAATCGTCCATGATTACTTTAAAAATTTTGATAGGCTATATGATATTTTATCAGAAGCAAAATTTTATTTGCAAGATGCTTTTGAAACAGCAGCCACTAAATTTTTATTTAACTCGGCACAAAATGATTCGGTCAATAAAGTTTATTTTCGCGATTTTTTAGGATTAAATGATACAAACGTATTTGGTAAACCTGAATCAAATAATGATGATGCTCTATTTAGTACTGCACAAGCAATAAATATATTAATTTCAACATGGACTTATCAAGATCCAAAAACTAAATCTTTAATATGGAAAAATAACACACCATTAGAAGTAAAAAATCTAATGATGCATAGTGTAAATTGGCTTCAAGAAAATATTTTAGGTAAAAAATACAAAGCATTAAACGCTTTTTTTTCAGGTAGCGTTAAAGGCTTCACATCGTTACCGTTTTGGTATCCATCAAATTTTGCACAGTTTTTAAATGGATCTTTCGTTGATCCATCGCAAGCAAGTCGTAGTGATTTGTCTGACATTATTTATGGTGTTGAAGGTACAATTGATGAAATGAGCTATCAAAATCTTTTAAAACAAACTCATTTTGGAGTTTCAACACCAATTGATTTTGAAGGTAAATTAAAAATAGTGTATTGCCTTAAAAACTACCAAATTAAATTAAATTTTTTTTATTTAGGCTATAATGTAAAGCAAAACATATTTCCATTTTGGTCTTCTCAACCATATACTTATGCAGTTTCACTATTAGCTTTATCTCAATATAATAACATAGAATCGATTTAATATAATTTTTTTATTATTTTTTTAAATAAAAATTGAAATTTTATTTACAATAAGTTTTATTAACTAAAAAAATCTATTTTTTTAAGACGGTAAATTACATATGTAAATTGAAGTATTAGTAGCAAAAACTATCTTATTGTTTTCAATTTTTTCAATACCAAAAATTCCTTTTTCATCGCTGTCTTTAGACTTGAGGATTTTTGTTTCAAACAAAAAAACTCCTTTATTGTCCATAAAATAAAATGAATTTCGTTCAAAATCAGTTATTAAAATACTATCTAGACTGTCTAATAAAATATCTCTGGGTCGTATAAATAACTTATTACCACCAATTTTTCGTTCCAAAATTCCATTTTTATATATATATAAAAATCCTCTTTGCCAATCTGTTACAAATATTCTTTCATTTTTAGAATATAAACCAAATGGCTTAAAATCAAGTTCTACTCTTTTCTTAATTAATTCCAAGTATTCTTTATAATTGGATTTTACAGACAAATCTATTTGAATCGGTTTTGAGTACTTAGTTACTGTTAATAAATCTTCTTTAAATAATTTCAAATCATTTAAATACTCTTCAGTTTTTAAATCAAAGCATACGACTCTACAGTTTTTTTGATCAATAACTTGTATTTGTTCGAGCTCGTAATTTATTTTTATTCCACAAGGACCATTTAATTCTTCAATTTCTCGATTGTTTATTTTGAATTGTTTTAATTCCTTTAAATTTTCATCAAACTTTCTAATTAAATTATTGCTAAAATCACTAACATATATAAAGTTTTTAGTTTGTTTGTTTGTAACACAAAGTCCATAAGATTGCAAATTTTTTATTTTAACCTGACTTATCAATTGACCATCACTTTCATTTATCAAATATATACTATTTTCATCATTATCTATTATAACTATTTTATAGTTAGTTATAAGCTGATTTGATATTTTTTGACCACATTTTAGAACAGTTAACGCAGAAATGTTTGTTAGTTTGGTATTAAAATTTTCATGATTTAATACTTTAAAGTTCAAAAATCTTCGACATTGTCTTGAAAAATCCATTTTTTTCAAATAAATATAGTGTTAAACTTTTAAAAAATTAAATATAAAATAATTTAAAACTTAAATTTAAAAATAAAAAAGCTTTGTAATTTAATTTGTATAATTTCAAGGCTTAAAAATAAAAATAAACAATTCGAAATTTTTTAAATTAAAATTCAATTTTAAAAAATTAAATAAAAATAAACTGTTTCTTTGGAAACCATTGAATTAAATTTTAAAAATGTTTTTTTTTTATTTTGAAATATCTGATTACGATTTTAAATTTTGAGTAGTTAATGTTTTTTTTAATATATTTTATTTTTTTTAAGTAATAAATTAATTTCTTTTAAAAAGAATTTATTTTAAATAAAATTTTTATTAAAACTTTTAATAGAGTTAAAATATTTAGTTTTTCTAAAGTTTATTCTATAGATATATTAAATATAAAATTTTTGGAACTTTTGATAAATACAAATAGAATCAAATAAAAATTTAACAGCTAATTAAATTAATTCTTATTTTACTTATTATGTCTTTTTAAAAAAATTAAATAATATTTTTTAAACTGATCTTTCAAAAATATTAAAAGATATCTGAGAGTTGTTTAAAAATGATTTTTTATTTTCTAATTTATATGGTTAAAATTAATAAATGAAAAAAAAATCAAAACAATTAATTGAAAATTAAAAAAAATGTATTTTTTTTATAATTTTTTATTTTTTTAAATTATTTTTCTTAAATTTTTTTTTCTTGAATTACGTTCGTCTAATAAACCTTTTTTATTTACTCATTGTTAATAACTTTTGTAAGCATTCTTTTTGATCTGGAGTTAGTATGCCTACGCATGCTTGCAGCATTTGTTGATTAGACTATATAAATATAAATATAATTAAATCAAAAAAAATCTAAATTAAAAAACAAATTACTTGAACATGTTTACATATGTTTATCATGCGTTTAGCAACTATATTTTCCATGTCAATACCTTCTCTTAGAATACAATCGACAATAACTTGTACTATACGTGGTATGTTACAATGATTCACACCTAATATTATTTCATTATTTGCTTCAACAAAATCACACAAATAACCATATGTGTGAGGAGTTTCTTCGGTATCGTCATAAACTGGAAACCATGAAAACCAGGTTGGCAATAATTGGTCAACACTGGTTGCTGTATTATTATATTTTAATATTTTAGTTACTGCACTAATTGCGTTCTCAGTAGCTTGAATATTTTCAACTGAGCGACTCTCGCGGTCATTTATAACTTGTATTAAAAATGGAATTGCTGAAGCACATGCCTGTGCGTATTGGATTCCACCATTCATCGCCATTAAACCAGCACCATAGCTAGCTGCTTGTCTTACTTCTGGTGTTTCATCAACTAATGATTCAATTAATCTTTTTAAAAAATATTCTTGATATTTAATAGATTCAGGACCGCAATATTCAATAACATCATCCCAAACACATAAAGCCCATTGACGATCGGAATATGGTCTATCTGGATTTAGTAAATGAACAAAATGTGTTATTAATTGTTCGAATGGTTGCATAAAGTTTTGTTTGTAAACTTTGAATAGAGAATGAATGATGTCGCTTATTTTGCTTAAAATTAATGCATCGAAGTCGTCTTCATCTAACAATTGATCTTCAGTTTCGTCATCATAATCTTCGTCTCTTCTCATTTCATGTCTTTGTTCTTGTTTTGTAAAATGTTCTGCTAAATATTTATTTAAAACTTTAATTACAGAACTCATTTGTTCTTCATTGAGAGCACGTGGTCCCATAAAGTCAACGCATTTAGCAAAAGATCTCATTAATTCAGCTAATACTTCTTGCTCTGGTTCTGAATCTATAGCTTTAATAAGGTCATTACAAATATAATTCCACATTTCACAAACATATTGTTCGCCTCTTATTTGAGCACATTCCAATAAATGTGGCATTGATTCAGCTGCAGCTGATCTAACGCCATCATGAAAATAAAATTTAAACAATGGAACCATAAGTCTAGTTACTTCTTCAGTATATTGAGCAAAGCCCTCTTTAAGTTCTTTGGCATAGCAGACTAACATAGAACATGCGGTTGCTTTCTCTTCTAGACCAGTTGTTTTGATACCGAAACTTTGTTGATCACCAATAGTTACAAATTGCCAATCTTCTTCATCTGATATTTCTTTAACTTCATCTTCATCCACGACAGCTATTTCTGGCTTAAATGATGCTGTCTTAAGTACTGGTCCCATCACAACTGGTAAATATTTTTCAAAATCTTTTCCTAATATTTTACACATTCTGGCCCATGAGCTGATCATATAACTTATTTGTGGATCCTCATCTTCTAAATTGTCAAAATTTGTTTGGGTTCTTAACAATGTTTCCATAACATCTTGACAATCTTGTAAAAATTTATCTTTGCCAACAGCTAAGCCAATTAAACTAATACATTCAATTGTTTTTCCTCTCAATAAACGCAAATCAGGTGTAGTTGCATTGATAAATAAGTATTTTAATTTTGGCATAAATTTTTCATAATATGCTTCAAATTTATCTTCTACTGTATCAGCTACTGCAGCGATAGTAGTAACAATTTGCTCTAAAACTAATTTACGTTTATGATTAGCTAATTCATAGACTTTTTTTACTAAAACATCTTGTAATTTATTTAATATATTATCTAAATAATTTAGTAAAATATTCTTTGGTGAATCTTCAGCAAAATTGACCAAAGCAGCACCACCATGGGCTTGAACTCTAGGGTTTTGTTCATCATCCAAAATCATTAACAAACCAGGTACTACTTTAGAATGATATTTTTTTTGAAATGTTGGAGCAAAATCAGTAGCCATCTGACCTAAACAATTGCATGCAGCATATCTGACTCTTGGATGCGGATCTTTTAAAAATCCAACTATTCCATCAACCATTTGATCTAAGTAAGCTTCCATTTGCTTATGAGCACCTTCTGCTGTAGAAGATAAAGTCATCAAGCCAGCATATCTGTATCTCCAATCTGAATTACCAAGCATATTGTTTACATTGGTTAGTATATGTGGTAACATAGTTTTTCCACCTAAAGCACATGCCAATCTATCCATAGCACTTTCTCCAGTAATTGGATTGCTTTCTTCATCTTCGTCTTCAATTTCATCTTGAATAGACCATTCAGGATCATCATCTAAATCAACCATCATTGCCAATATTTGTGGCACAATCATTGGTATATATTTAGAAGCATTTTTTCGAATCATACCACTTGCATTCTCGGCTAGTGTAACTATAACTTCTAGAGCCAAATGTTTACGGCTTGTTATTTCGTTGTGTACTAAAATATTAATGCATAGCTCAAAAACTTGATCTAGTACAGATTTTAAAAATTTTGGAGCTATTTCAGCTATTTCGATTAAACATTTTTGTAATTCTTCATTATCAGTGTTATCAGCAACACTTTCTTGAATATTTTTTAACAACAATGGTAAACAGTCTCGAAATAACAAAATTGTTTGATTCTCTTTTTCATGGTTTTTTAAAAATGATGTTACAGCTTTAACAGCTAAATAGCTGATCTAAAATTTATTTAATTATAAAATAATATAAAAATTGACTTAATAATGTTAATTCAGTTAAAGCTAATTTACGCTTTTGTTTGAATCCGAAAGGCTTTGAAATAATAGTTGATGTATTACTTGTAAATAATGTGTTTCTTGATTACCAAAAATACCTGGAAAACTTGTAAATATATTCAAAGCAGCTTCTCTCAAGGCTACATTAGCACTTGAGCTCAAATCAAATAAGAATTGTAATACTTCAGGCCAACGATTCGTACCATCCTCATCTGTGAAAAATTAGACACATAAACTTAAAAAATTATAATAATTTAGTTAGGTTTACCAATTAAAAATCTTGCCAATTCAGCAATAACGTCTGTTATTTTTTTTCTAATTGATTGGTCTGTTTCTTGTTGAACACTTGATAACAACTCAGCTTTTAAAGTTGTCTTTATTTGCTCATCTAAACTAGACCAATTTTCTTCAACAGATGTTGAAATTAATCTTCTCAACATAACCAATGATAAAGTTCTTGACTTTAATTATTATTTTTAAAAAGAAATAATTCATTCAAAATAAATAATTCAAATATAAGTAAATAATAATACAGCTAATGTCAAAATGTTGTTTCTCATACATTTAACCAAATAAACTATTTTATGCTCAAATGGTATTTGTCCATAAGACGCCTAAATTCATTAAAATAAATTTTTAAGCAACTTTTCCAACTCTTTTTTTTTTTAATTAAATTTTATTCTTACTTCTGATTGTTGTCTAACATTATTGTCTAAAGACATTAAATTGTCCAATAATTGACAAAATTGCTGTTCTTCTGAAGTCATTTTGTATATATTTATATTTATATTTCTATTTATTAATTTTTATTTTTTATTCAAAATATGATTAAAATAATTTTTTATTTTTCGAAATTTTATAAAAATCTTTAAACAAAATTTTTTTTTTAGTTTTTAATTATTTAGAAAAAAAAAAAGCACATGTCTACATAAAAGATTGCATTAAATAATAGCATATGCATAGGTTAAATTGTAAAAGTATTGTAATTGAAAATATTTTATAATTTCTTTAAAATCATTAGAAAATTATTTAACTTATTTATTTAGATTTTTTATTTTCTAAAAAAATAAATATAAAGAAATAAAATTTTTAATTAATCATTTTAAATGATAAAAAACAAAAAAAAACAAATATATACTTAATAATTGTATTATTTTGTTAAATAACTTAAATTTTGCGTGATAAATACTGTATATATATATTTTTTTTTTTATTATTATTTAAATGTATATAATATTGTAACTTTTATGCTCTAAGCTTTAAGAAAAATAAAAAATTAATTTATAAACAATAAATAATGAAAGCATTCATTTTAAAATATGAATAAGAGAATGAAAATTGGAAAAAAAATAAGGATTTCTTATTTTAGCAATTTAATATTAAATAATAATGCAAATAAAATTACATAAAAAATGTTCAACTAATTTACATTTCATTCGTTAAAACTTAACATTTTTTTCGTTTATTTCTCAATTTTTTATTCTTTCTTTTGTTATATTATAGTTATAAACGTTTATGTTTTTATTTTTTATTGAAATTTGTTTGCAACTTGCACGTGGGCTTAATTTTTTACTAATTTCTTTTAATGCAAAAAATTAGAATACAAATTTTTTATCTTTTTTCTAAAAAAATTTAAATTTTAAATCTAAAAACAATAGACAATATTTATTAATAATTATTTTGATGTAAAAATTAGTTGGTGATTTTTTTTGTGATATTCCACTCAATAACTTGATCATATTAAATTTTTTAATTATATTCTAATCATTATAAATTAATTAAAAACTTAATAAAACTCTATCAAAATTTTTTCAAAAATACTTTAATTAAAGAGTTAAGTTTATTAAGAAACATATTTGAAATAATAAAATATCTAAAAAAATTCAAAAATGAAATTTAATTTATTTATTATTTTACAAAAAAAACAATTGATTTAATTTAACTTAAAGAAATGCTCAAAAGTTGCAGATTTTTGGCTAAAAATAATTTTTCAATTTTGAAAGAAAATTTTTTTTTTTTAAACAAAATTTTTGTATCAAATTTATCAAGTTCATCGGAACATTCAACCAATTTTGGTTATCAAAAAGTTAGAATAGAAGAAAAACAACAAAAAGTAAATGAAGTATTTGATAATGTTGCTGAAAAATATGATATAATGAATGACGCTATGAGTTTAGGTTTGCATCGGTTATGGAAAAACAAACTTATACAAGAAATTGAACCAAATAATCAAATGAAACTTATCGATGTTGCTGGTGGAACAGGTTAAATTTAAATAAATTAGTTTTTATTATAAAAGCATGAATTAAATAAATTTTATTTCAAGGAGATATTGCGTTTAGATTTTTGAGCTATTTACACAATTCAAATCCAAATGAGTTTCAAAATGTATTTGATAAAAGAATAACTGTTTGTGATATAAACGAGAATATGTTAAATGTTGGTAAAGAAAGAGCAAAAAAATTAAATTACTATGATAAAATAAACTGGACTGTCGGAAATGCTGAAAATTTATTAAATGAAAAAGATAACACTTATGATGTTTATACAATAGCATTTGGAATTCGTAATTGTACAAATTTAGACAAAGTAGTCAAAGAAGCATACCGTATTTTAAAACCTGGCGGTAGATTTTTGTGCTTGGAATTTAGCAAAACTTCAAATCCGGTATTTAAAAAAATCTATGATTATTATTCATTTAATATGATACCAGTCATGGGCTATTTAATCGCGGGTGATTGGAATTCATATCAATATTTAGTTGAAAGCATACGAGTTTTTCCCGATCAGGTAAAAGTTTAAACCAAATTAAAAATTAAATTAAAAGCTAAGATGGGTCTTTGGAGCATACTCTAAACATGGAAACTCAATATTTTTTTTTTTAATATTTCAAATTTTACTTATTCTGCGTTAACTCTTAGTTCGCGAATTTTATCTAGCATAAATTATTGAGATTCCATGCATGCCCCAATGACGCATCTTAACTTTGAATGCAGCAAAATCTAGCAAGTTGAATACAACATTAATAGTAATTTTAATTTACAGAATGAATTCGCTTCATTAATTAGTGATTGTGGCTTTAGATTAGTAAGTTACAAAAATTTGACTAATGGGGCTGTAGCAATACATTCTGGATTCAAATTTTAGCTTTTTTCCTTACTTAATTCATAATAACTTAAATAAATATTGAAAAGAATAAAATTTATTAAAAAGATTAATTTAATTTTTAAATTTTTATTAAAGCGAGTTAAATCGTTTTAAAAATTACAACTATTATTAAAGTTATTAATTATTAATTATAAATACATAAATAAGATAAAACAAATTTTTAAAAATGTCAAGACCGGAACATTGTGCACCACCTGAAATAGTATATTTTATATAACATAATTTTATCTTTAAAATTATTTAACCAAATTCTTTAGTTTTATAATGAAAAAGAAGCTCAAAAATACACTGCAAAGTAATTAAAAGCTAATAGAAATAATTCAAAATAGATAAATACATAAATTCTAATTTAAATCTAAGTTCTCATATTATAGAAGTTCAGACGAAATTAACTGAAAGAGCTTTAGAATTACTTGCTTTACCAGACGAAAAACCTTGTTTTATTCTTGATATTGGTTGCGGATCAGGTTTAAGCGGGGAAGTTATTTCAAATAATGGACATTATTGGGTTGGCCTGGATATTAGCAAGCCAATGCTTAGTATAATTTAAAAAATAACAATTCGATCCTAATATTTTTATTTATTTAAAATTTTAAAGACGTAGCTCAAGAATCAGAAACTGAAGGGGATTTAATTTTAAGTGACATGGGGCAAGGTATGTCTTTTAGAGCTGGCAGTTTTGATGGAGCTATTAGTATATCAGCTCTCCAATGGCTTTGCAATGTTGATAAAAAAGCTCATAATCCTATAAAAAGAATGAACAAATTTTTCACTACACTTTATTCGGCTTTGGTAATATCCTAAAAAAAAAATTGTAATATTTGTATAAAAATTAAAAATGTAATATAATAGGCTCGTGGAAGTAAAGCCGTTTTTCAATTATATCCAGAAACTCCAGATCAAGTTTTTAATGTTAATAATTTTAAATAAGATTTTTTCTAATTTTGAATTATTACTAAGCTTGAACTATTAACTCAACAAGCGATGAAAGCAGGATTTACAGGAGGAGTGGTTGTAGATTATCCAAACAGCACTAAAGCAAAAAAGTATTTTTGAAGTTAACTCTTATTTCCTAAATATTAAACCTTACAATTCAAAGAATCTATTTATGTCTGTTTGCTGGGCCTTCTAATCAACCGTTACCAAGAGGATTAAATGATAATGATGTTCAACAAAGAAACCAAATACAATTTGAAAGCAAAAGGTTTTTGATTTAAATTTTTAAAATTAAACTATAATAAATTTAATTGGTAAATTTTTAAAGAGAAAAATTTAATGGTAAATCTTTAAAAAAATCCAAACAATGGATCTTGGATAAAAAAGAAAGACAAAGAAGACAAGGAAAGTATGAAATCATATTGTTTTAAAAATATTTTGTAAAATTGTCTTATATTCTAAAATTGCAAAGGACCGTTCGCAAAGATACCAAGTATACTGGTAGAAAAAGACCTACAGCTTTTTAAAATTCTAATTATTTAATAAAAATTTGAAAAAAAATTTAAAACTTTTTTCATATATTTAAATAATATAATCAAATTAAAGTTTTAATTTTTGACTTTTATTTTTGGGCATATGAAAATACTGTGATACCTAAATATTTAAATTATAAAAATTTTCAATTATGAATAGTTAAAGTAAACAATAACTTGATTTAATTTATTGCCTTTTTACTTAAAACAAACAAATTGTTTAAAAAATATACTGTATGTATTTTGAGATATGACTTAATGCATTATTTAAAAGAAAAAGTTAAAATTTATTAAGAAAAATTTTTTTTTAATTATTCAGGTTTTTCTAAATTATTTTTATATTCATTCAATGAAATAAAACCTTTTCTTTTTGGTACACCACATTCTAAAGCTTTTGACCAGTCTTTGTTTATATGAAAATTTGCTAAAATATCAAAAACTTGGTTGATTGCTAGTATTTTGTTATAGTTATACACTTTTTGATCTTGATCATTTTTTCGAATCATATATTTTTCAATAGGAAGAGAATATGAATTAATTTTTAAGCTTTTACATTTTGTTAAAGTGACTTTTTTATTAACTGTTTCATCTACTAAACCACCAATTACATAAACTTTATTTATATCTAGCTCTTCTAGATATTGATCTGAGTCCGGGCTCAAATAAATTAACGAATTTAAATTATCTGAAAATATATCATCAATCGTTTTTTCAGTTATTTGCAAAATATATCGTGAAAAACCATCATTTACTCTACATAATTCTTTATAAAATGCTGATTCTTTATTTAAATTGCATAATGTTAAATGAACAGATTTACTAATTGATTTATTTGTTGCATAACATCTTCCAATTTGCTGAGCTAATCGAGACATTTCTTTTTTGCTCATTTTGTCATCAAAAGAACAATCGATATATATTTTGAGACATTCGCTTGGATCTGAATATACTTGATTTAAACGGTCGATTGTTTTCTGCTTTAAGATTCGTTTATTTATATATTCATCATGATTTTTTTCTTTTTCTAATGTCTCTTCTTCCTTTTTTTGTTCACTAAATGATGTAGTTTCATTTTGGTAATTTTCATTATTTTCTTTTTTCTCTTTTACTTGAGAATTTTTTAGCTCCTTTTTTAAACTTTTTTTTTCAGCTTTTTTTAATTTGTATTTTTCTAGTTTTTGCTTATATCTTTGATATTTTTTTTCAGTTTTATTTAAACGTGGTTTCTTATTTTGAATAATTGATTCGTTTAAATTTAAATCTTCATTTTTAATATTTTCATTTTTTTCAATTTTTTCATCTGAATTATTAACATTCGATTCAAAGCTGTCTTTCAAATTTATCTCAGTATCGGTATTCATTTTCAAAAAATATTAAAAAATGAAAAATTTTCTTTAAATAAAAATGGTTATAAAAAAAAAACATACATAGAGCAAAATTTAATTAATTTTATATTTAAGAATATAAATTTTTTGAGCTAATTTAAATTAATTAGGACAATAAATGCGTTAATTTAGCATTTGCCTTGTAACCTATTGTCTTTAAAGGCCTAAATCGGGTAGTTGTGCTTATTTGATTGCTTATTATAACTATTTTAATATTAGAAACTAAAAATATAGAAGTAAGAAAAAAGTGTTTCTTACTTCTATTCAAAAAATGTTTAAAATGGTTGAAGTAATTACTGTATCTTAATTGTGTTGTGACAAATATCCGGGATTACAAAGTTGAGAACTCAAAGTTTTCATCAAAACAAAGAAAATATTATTTATTTCATTAAACAAAAATATTATTTCCAAAAAAAAATGCTACTTCTATTTAAAAAAAAAAACAAAAGTTTTTATTTTTGATTATTTTTTGGATTTATAATAAAATATGATAGATTTTAACCATGAGAAAAGCTTAACTGCAAAAGAAATCGCTATGGAAATCGACAATTAATCAAACTATTTGTTTGATTAATTGAACAACAAAAATAAAAAGAGTTTATTAGAATTAGGAAATTATATTTAGATTAAGCTTTTAAATCTATGAAAAAGTCTGGAGTTGTCGTCAAAGATACACAACACTAAATGGAAACAGGTCGTAAGCCAAAGGTCGTGTTTTAAAAAATAAAAATAAAAATTAGATATATTATTAAAATTTAGATTGATTTTGTAAAAAAAAATTTTCTTAAAGAAAATGTATTAATACAACTAAAATATAACACAGTTTTTATAACACAAGAGTTAGATTTAAAAGATTGGAGTAATTTTATAATGTATAAAGTATTTAGAAAGTTGATTTTTGATGATGTTAAAAGTCTGAGCCAATTTTTTCAAAGGGAATATTTTTAAAATGAATTTTTTCAAAAAGCAGTAATAGTAGATGTATTTGATTTTATAATACTTAGATATTAATCTGTATTTTCATTAAATTTAAACTGATTAAGAAAGTTGAAAGATTTGGTTCAAATAATTTTTTTTATTTAAAAAAATTTAAATCAATCTGTTTTTTTTAATTTCTATTTTAAAAAGACTTAGCAAATAAAAATTTGAAATATAATTAATTTTATTTCCTTTTTTTTATAAGAAATCACAAAACACTTATAAATAAGCTTATATTATTATTTAAAATCTATTAATATTTATTAAAACTCCTACATTTTTTTCTAAATATATTCTTAAATTCTTTTTGTATATTTTATTTCTTAATAAAATATTTATTCTAAAATTTTCGACTTTATCGAATTTTTCTAATTAGGCATTCATAAAAAAAATATTTTTTTTTAACTTGTGCTTTTTATTATTTTTATTCTTATAAACCATAATCCAAAAAATTTTTTATTTTTTAAACAATTTTTGCTTAAAATTTAAAATTTAAATTTAAAACATATTTTTTATTTAAATTCATATCTTTATAAAGATAAAAATTTCATAAAAATAAAACATCACTCCTAGAGAATTAAGCTCTTAAAATGCTGTTAAAAAGTTTTAAAATATTTTTTATAATATGGTTTACTTGCTTAATCAAAATATCATATACATATTTTGATGAATATGAGTTTTTAAAAAACCAAGGTTAAATTTTAATATTTTATTTGTACCAAAAATAGTAGTTTTAATTTATTATAAGAAGATTGCTCAAAAATATCAAAGCTCAATTATTATAGATATGCATATTTAAATAATAAAAATAACAAAGACACAAACATGTTTAAATATGAATTTAATGGGTCAGAAATAACAAATCCAATTTTTTTTAATTCATTTGACTTAAACATAACTTTGTTATACACCTTCAATTTTATTAACAATAAATTAAATCTTAAGTTTAAAAATTTAAATGAATTTTCAAAAGAAAATTGTATTTTTGACAATATTCGTTATGCAGTCAAAGTCAATACAATTGATACTATTTCAAAATTGAATAAATATAATTATAATGATAATAATAATTTGGTAAAAAATTAATTTTAATCAAATTATAAACTTCCTTTAATATCAATTTCTTCAATTTAAATATTCAGATGTATAATTCAAATAGCTCGGAATTAAATATTGAATTAAGAAGCAAATTATATGAAATAAAAATTTATTTTATATCAATAAATAATTCAGAAACATATTACATAGGAACTTATTTTATAAATAATGAAAAACCTCATTCAAATACAAAACAAATAATGTTTAAGGAAAATAATCATATTTCATTTAAAATGAAATCAAACAAATTGTTAGCTATAGAAAAATTAAATTATATATTTGATGATTTTTCTGATATAACATATTTGCTTACAGATATTGGTAAAAATATTTTTTTATTAAAATTTAATTTAAACTAAAAATATTTTAATAAAAATGATTCAATCAATGATTTGTATTTAGATAAAAATGAAACAATTATAGGAAAAGTTTATATTGATGCTGAACAAGAATCAAAAAATATTTTCGAAATTTTAGATTTAAAGGAAAATAATAATTACAGACTAAGGGTATAAATAAATTATTTAAATGATTTTTATAATAAGAATTAAACTTTAAAAAAAAAACTTAAGATAATGGAAGAAAAAGATAACATATTCCAAGTTTCAAACATGCTTTCTTTTAGAACTTTAAAACGTCCAATTATAAAAATTCTTAAAATAAATTCAACTTCAGTTAAATTTCAAGCAATTTTAGACTGTTATAGTTTATTAAATGATTACGATGAAAATTTTATTCATTACGAAAAACAAAAAGAATGTCGATCGTTCAAATACCAAATAAAAAAGAAAGATAAAAATTCTAATTTTGAAGATTATGAAGATGACATACCTATATATGAACCAAAAAATCAAGAATCAGATGAATTAATATATGAAAAGATCATAGATTATTTAGAATCAGGAAAAAGTTACTCAATTAGATTAGAAGTTACTTATTATGGAATTTCAAACTTGGAATATTCCAATGAAATAGATATTGTAACCAGTATTGAGAATAAAATTTTAAACAGAAGGCTTTCAATATATTATTTGCTATTTTTCGTTATATTTGTTCTTATTTCTGTTGTAATTATTCTATTAATAGGTAATATAAATATTATATTATATTTATTAAATTTTTTTTTTTTTTAATTTTTTTTAAAGTTAAAATGCGTGATCGAATAAAAATGGCTCTTTTTAAAACTTTCAATCAAAAAGATTATAAATTTAAAGCCGTATCATTAGAATACCAAAATGATCTTAGTTTTAATATATTATACGATTGGAATCGATTAAAAAAAAAGTACTTAATTAAAACTTTATTGTATTAAATAAAATTATTCCGAAAATTTTTATCATTGAAAATTATTGTCGAATAAAACAGTATTATGATATTGTTCGAATATTATTTTAATTTAAAAGATGCGTGCGAATAATGCGAAGCCAAAATGGGTTCGAATTAAGGTCTAACTTTTTTAATAGACAAAAATTAAGAAATTTCTGTTTTATTTTTGAATATATCTTGATTTATAATAAAATAAAAATGGTTATCTCTAAATTTAATTTTTTACGACTTAAAAACGATTAAAAGTTGAATGAAAATGAAAACTAGTGATAAAGAGATTATCGATACTAATATAGAGAATTTATTCAATAGAACTTAAACATTAAATCCAATAGAACGTGCTCAAAATGACTTCGAAATTGCTAATACCTAAATAACAATAACTTAATAACTAATCTTTTTTTTTAATTTTTCGGAATAATTTTTTTATTAATCTATAATATAGTATACAATAAGCTGTATTATATAATTTATTGGGTCTATTGTAGTATGTGACCAGTATATACCATCTTAACTTAGTTATGTTATCAGGACTGGTCACATAATTTTTGAATAGGCATTTGGTGACCAAGAAACGAATTATGTGACCAGGAATGGTCACATACTTCAATAGACCCAATTTATTTATTGGTAAATATTAATGTAAGAGCTAACATTTTTATATTCAGATACAAATAGTTTAAAACAAAATAGCAAAAAATAATTTGCAGAGGGGTAATAATTTTAATTTTTTCTTACATTAGATCAGCGTGGAGAAGGCGCTTTTTACCTTATTACCATAAAATAAACGTAAAAAGAAGAAAACTGAGCGAATTGTTGTTTTTGTTGAAATTTTTTTTAAGCCGGCCTCGTTTTCTCAGAATTTTTTTCCATATCTCTCCCTGTAATAAGGAAATCAATTAATTTGTTTTTTTTTGGTTAGTCTCTTTTTTCTTTTTTGCCGTAGTTTTCATCTATAACTTACAGGGTATGCTTGAAATTTTTCCAAAATAGTATCAATTATAACATTTTTCAATAAAACTTAATATGATATTTTAAATTAAATTTATAAAAATAAAAATAATTAAAAAGGTTATATAGAAAAATATAGCTTAGGCGATTGTTTATTTTATAGAAATTTTCTTTCATAAAATTCATATCATATCTTTTTGATAAGATCAAATTAAGACAAGAGTGAGTGATTTGATTTAGACAAAGAAAAGACTAAATAAAGTAAGCCGACTTTTAATAATGGAACTTAAGATCTAAATTGGTTAAACTTAAAACTTCTATTTAAAAAATTGTTTAGTATATTTCATATCATCTTATAGTGTCAGCTATAAGATGATATGAATTACAACATGATAACTACGGTATTTACATTTTGTAATAATTGGACCATTTGAAAATCGATATTTTTATTATCACATTGGTCCTGAAAAACATTAATTTAGCTCTCGTGTTAAATATTATACCATTTCTTTATTTAGCTTTCTAAAATATGATTTTATTTAAAAGAAAAATTTTAAAAAATGAAATAAATAATTTAAAGAGTATAAATCAAAAAAACATTAAGTTTATTAGAAAAATTGGGAAAGGCGCTTTTGGAGAAGTATATGAAGGTGAGTTAATCATAAAATTTAAAAAAGATAAAAATACAATTAAAGTTGCAATTAAGGTTAATATTTATTTAAACAAATTTATAGTTAAATAAATAGATATTTATTTTTTTTCTAATTTTGTAGAAACTAAAAAACGACGCAAATAATTTTGAAAAATTGGATTTGATTAAAGAGGCGATTGCGTTAAATACTTTTAACCATCCAAACTTGATAAAATTATATGGTGTTTGCTTCTCTAATAATTTATTAAATAATACAGAAATAAGCTTTATTTTGATTGAATATATGAATAATGGTGATTTATTAACATTTTTAAGATCATTTCGGTTGTCAAACAATGTAAAATAAAATAAGATTTTAATATTTAATCATTGATTTTAATATGTAATACATTTTTTTTTAATTTAAAGCTTCTTGAATATAAAAAAACGCTGAAAATTTGTATAGACATTGCAAATGGTTGTTGTTATTTAGAAAAAATCGGATATATTCATAGGTTACAAATAAGTTTTAATTTTAAAAAACTTAATTGATTACATTATTTTAAAACAAACATTTTATCTTTTAGAGATTTAGCTTCTAGAAATTGTCTCATTCATATTGAAAACAACAACTTGCAAGTTAAAATTGGCGATTTTGGACTTGCTAGAGAATTAAATTCAACTTATATTAAAAACTATTATAAGCAATTAAAAGATGCAAATAAATTGCTTCCAATAAGATGGATGAGTCCAGAATCTATTTGTGATGGTATTTATACTACAAAGTCAGATGTTTGGTCATATGGAATTATAATATGGGAAATAATCACTTTAGGTGTTCAACCATATTCGGGAATGAATAACCTACAATGCATTGATCATATAATCAATGGTGGCATATTGAATATACCAAATGAATGTCCAATAGACCTGTATAAACAAACTCTCTTATAAATATTTAAAAATTATTGTATTATTTAAAAATCTAAAACTATTAAAATTAAGTCGAAACTTATTGTTAAGTTGCTGGAATAGGATTAGCGATAGAAGACCAAGCTTTGAACAGATTTGTAAAAATTTAAATTTAATTTTCGAAAGCTCGCACAATATAGGTTTTGGATTTAAAATTTTTTTTTATTTAAAAAATACCAGAAATAAAGTGATTTTTTTTAACAGAATTTATTCCTATTCTAAAAGAAACTTATATTAATAATGAAACATGCGATAGTTCAAAAAAACATATAAATATAGAAGAAATTGATGAAAGCTTGAACAATAAAAATTTATCAAATGACAAAACAATTGAAAATGTGTTAGAAAAATAATTATTTTTTTTCATTTCATTTTAGGTTTAAGTTTTTAGTTGATGAAATAAAACAGAAAATATTTTTATATTAAATTTAATTTTGTATTTAATAAATTTTAAAATTTTAAAAATAAAAAATTTTAATTTTAATTTTAATTAAAAGTTGTTTTTAGATATTTAATTTTTAAAGGATATTTTAACACGTAAACAAAAATTTTTAAAATATAGTTTTGCTTAAAGAGTTTTAATAAGAAAAAAAATAACTTTAAATTATGTATTTTTAAAATCGATTTAAACTAAATAACTTAAATGTAATTATGAACGAATAAATCAGAAAAAATTAAAAATATAAAAATGTTAAGAAAAAGAAAGGAAGTTTTAGTTGAAGTTTTAGAAGTTACAAAAAATTTTGACGCCTTTCCAAAATTAGAAGATGATTATAAAGAAACTTCATCTGCAAGAGGAACATGTAAAATATTTTAGCCTCTTTTTCCATGTAAAATATTGCTATTCTGAAAGAAATTATTTTTTTTTTAAGTTTCGATCATTGTTTTTATTGTTATATCTTTACTAGTTATATTTGAAATAAATTATTTTTTGAAGAATGAATTAAAATACAGTTATCAAGTAGATTTTGATTATGAAAGGTTTAAAGATTTTAAATTACATCAAATCAAACAAAAACTTTTAAGCTAATATTTTTTGTTATATTTTAGCAAACTTAAATTAAATATTGATATAACAGTTGCTTCACCGTGCAATTGTAAGCTCAGATAAATTTTTGAATTTTTGATTTTGTTGATATAAATTTTCTAAATAAAATTTATAAAAAGCTATTGGCGCTGATATTATGGATAGCTCAAGTAAAGATATCTTATCAAATCAAGCAATAAATATGAAAGATACATGGTTTGAATTATCACCCCAACAAAAAAGAGTCCATGATCATATATCGCAATTGTATCAAAATATTAGACAAGATTATCATGCTTTACACTCAACTTTATGGGATTCTTTTGAATCACTTTCTGTTAGTCTCCCTGAAAGGTAAAAATAATAAAGTATTATGTTAGAAATGATTTTTTTGTGAGACAATTATTTAAAGGGAAGTCTTTCCAAATTATCCAATGAATGCATGCCGAATTTATGGTACTTATGATTTAAATAAAATTGCTGGTAATTTACATATTATAGCTGGAAAGTATTAATAATATAATTTTCTTTTTTTTTTGATTTGTAACAGTTTTTGTACTATTTTTTTATTTTTATTTTTTAGATCATTGTCTTTTCTAGGAAATCATGCGCATATGATCAATTTAATTAATAACAATCGTTAGTTAAAATAAATCTAAAAAAACAATTATCCAAATTTATCAGTTCTTATTAAAAACTTTTAAATATTAAAAGCATTGAATTTTTCACATAGAATTGATGATTTTTCTTTTGGTGAAAACTCTAAATTTGTTCATAATGCACTTAATTCTGATTTGAAAATAGCAAATTCATGTAAAATTATTTTTTTTCAAATTTTTTTTAATAAAAAATAAAAACTTTTATTAATTATTTTTTAAATTAAAGATCGAGCAAGCTTTCAATATTTTATTTCAGTAGTTTCAACTGAAATCGATTCTCTTGATATAAAAGACACATTTCAATATTCAGTAACTCAAAAAGTAAATAATGAAAATAAAATAACAAACAAACATCTTATTTTATGCTTAAATTTCTCGTTTAAGGAAAGAGAAATAAATCATGAAAAAGAAAGCCATGGAACACCAGGGATATATTTTAAATATGATATATCAGCTATCAAAGTTAAGGTTCAAATGAAAGAAAAATATTATTTGGAGTTAATTATTTCATTAATAGGAATTATAGGTGGAATATTCGCTACTAGTGCTATGCTTAATTCTTTATACCAAAATATTAAGGATTTTTTATCAAAATAGTTGATTTTTATATTATTTAAACTTTTTTTTGGTAAACAGATTATTTTTTTTTTTATGAATTATTAATTTTTAATTTAACATAATTTGGTTTGATTATCATTTATGATAATATTTTAATACTAAAATTTATTAATTTTATAATATCGCTAAATAAATTAGTTAAAAATTCTAATTTTTTATTGATTTTATTTTACTTTAATTAAAATTAGTACCAAAATTTAATTGATTTTTAATATATCTTTAATATGTATATCCTTACATTTGGAAAATTTAGATAAAAAAAATTTTAAATGTTTATTTTAATTTAAAAATTTAAATTACATCAAGTTTAAATTATGCTAAGGAAATTTTAATTTTTGAATATATTTTTTTTCAAAGAATATAAATACAATTAAATATATATAGATTTCGAAAAAAAAGATTCTTTATATTTAAAAAAAAAAATGAATACATTTTTATTAGATTTATCTTTAAAAGATTATTTGCAAAAATTTGATTCAAGTAAAAATTATAAAAATCTCTTGAAATAAATTCTTTTTATTTAAACTTGTAATTTTAAACTTTATTATTAAAAATTAAAAAAAAAAACACTCAAGTTAACTTAAGTTTAGAATAATTTTTATATCAAAGTTTTTTTTAAATTTCAATTTTAATATAGTTCTTAAACTTAGTATAAATTTGAATCCAGTATTAAATATAGAAGAAAAAAACAAATTTGTTTTAGTAGTACATTTCGATTTCGATTTGCTTTAAACCTTTTGCTTATTATAAACAACTTGAAATAAATGACCTAATAAAGACAATATAATAGTCTATTTAAAATATTTAAGCTAACAATATAGTAAAAACAATATATATACTGTATATATAATATAATAAACATAATAATAATAATAAATATATATATACACGCCCAATATATTTGATATCTAAATTCAAATTAGAATTATAGATTCACTTTAATATATATACTTAGTTATATATGATATACTAGATTAATAATTAATTTTAATTTATGTTAATTAATTTATTGCTAATAACTCAAAAAAATTTATTATTATAATGAAAAAATAGAGTCATTTAATTTAAAAATAAAAATATATATATAAATAAATATATATATATATATATATATGTAATAGTAAATTTTGAAAAAACGTAAATATTAAAAAAACTGTCTCATGCGTAAATTTTGAAAAATAATAATTTTTTTATTTATTAAATTTTACTTATAAAATTTATAAAGTTACTTATGTCAAAATAATTATCAAAAATTTAAAATGTATTCTAATCAATAACTAAAAATTATTTCAGTAAATTTTGATAATTATTCAAATTAAATTTAAAAATTAAATTAAAAAAATAAAATTAAATAATTTAAATTAAAAATGTTTGGTTTTAAATTGAAAAACTTTATATTATTATTAATTTTATCTATGGTAACTGACTTTGAGAGCCCTGTTATTGAAGTAGATATTGAACGACAACAAAAGAACAGTTTTATGCTGCAATCGAAGCCTTAAAAATAGAAGATGATTTAAAAAAAAAAGAAAAAAAAATAAAAAAAACAAGAACTTATACAAAACAAAACGAATACGATCAACTTATATTAACGATCGAAACAGCAAAATCCAAAAAAGAAACTAAAGAAACGTTTGAATATAATTTACTTCGTTCGTATGATATTTATGTTGTCGGGCAAACTAAAAAATCATCGAAAAACAAGAAAAACAAGATGATCCGATAAGGTTTTTAGTTCCTTATGAACAATTGTTTGAAACAATTCATCGAATACATTTACAGCTTGGTCATAAAAAGAGAGATCTAATGATTCAAGCATGTAAAAAAAATCATATTAATCTAACAGTAGATATGATTAACAGTAATATTTTTTACCTTTTTACCTGTTAAATTAATTTACTAATTAACCAATAAAATTTGTTTATCTTAATTGTTGTCAACAATGTTTAATGAATAAAAAAGAAATAAAACAACAGGTTTAACAGTAAAGCCAATTTTAAGTCACACATTTAATAGTCGTGCACAAATGGATCTAATAGATATGCAGACACTACCAGACGGTGAATTTAAATGGATTTTGGTTTATCAAGACCATTTTAGTAAATTTATTCAACTCAGAGCTATCAAAGCCAAATCAGCTATAGAAGTTACAAATGCGCTTTTTGATATATTTACAATACTTGGTGTTCCTTTGATTCTACAATCTGATAATGGTAAAGAATTTAGGAATCAAATAATTCTAGCTCTTAAATCAATGTGGCCTGAATTATCTTTGATTAATGGTAGAGCTAGACATCCTCAATCACAAGGAAGCGTAAGAGATAATGTACGACAAAGTCAAAAAAACAAGCTGAAGTCATGAGAACCAGAAGTAAAAGGTATTTACCTGAAGTAAATATTGGAAATTTTGTTAGTTTACCTATTCCAGACGTTGATAGAGGTTTAACTGAAGCCAGTAACATAATTTGCAGAGTAATTGATATCGATTATGATTTTAGTTTGTATGAGCTTGCATGTGAAGTGGGAGTTTTTTCTGATTTATTTTCCCGAAATGCATTCGATTTATTACAAAATTGCCAAGTTGAAGTCAGCATTAGAACTGATAAAACAATTAAAAGTATTAGACAAGCTGTAAATGAAATGTCAATTGGTGGTGGTCAAGGTATGGTCAAATGTAATTGTACAAGTCAATGTATGACAAATCGTTGTGGATGTCGAAAATCCAATCTTTTATGCAATTCAAGATGCCACGGATCAAACTTGTTGTGTACTAACAAATGATCTAAAATAATATTTTATTTAAATATTTACGTATATTTAGAAATTTCCTAAACTTTTTTAAGTAAAAAACTAAAAAAAAAAATAAATTAGGAAATTTTGATAATTTTATTTTTGTAAATATTTACGGGTAACTACGTAACTTTTGATATTTACGTATTATCAAAATATACGATAACATATACATTTTTTAGCTTCTTTTCATAATATTAAATAATAATAATAATAATAAGAAAGATAATTTATGAAATAAAGATGTTTCTAAAAATTTCATATTTCAAAGATAAACTATTCAAAAAAATTATACAAGGAAAAAAGCGTGCTTTTTTTTTATTGTTATTTTGCTTTTTTTTTTTTTTATTTTCAATTTTTATAATTTTTTATTATAATAATAATAATATTAATAATAATAATAATAATAATAAAGATAAACGCTCAACAACAACAAAAAAATAATTAATTGTTTTTTTTTTTTTTTTATTTCATTTAAAAAAAATTACAGCAAACATTTTTTAAAAAATCAAAAATTTCGTCGTTTTCTTTTATTTTATTTTAATTCTTATCTCTTGTCTTTATTTATTTCTATGTGCTCGCTCACACCATTTTTTTTCTGTCTTACTTACTTAATTATATATGCGTAGTTATTATTATTATTAAAATAAAAAAATAAAAAAAAAATTTTAATAATTTTTAATTGTCAATTTTTAGATTTTTTTTTTTTTAAAAAAAAATAAAAAAAATGATTTTAATTGAATCTAAAGAATCGAACGATCAATCTGTAAAAGGAGACGATTTAGAGCCAAACGGAGAAACGAGTAGCAGTAGTAGTCAGAATATTAGTAATACTAACAGTAGCAGTAGCAGTAGTAGTAGTAGTAGTAGTAATAATAATAGTAATAGTAATAGTAGTAATAACAGTACGTCTGGTGTAGATAGTCAAACAGAATTAAAAAATGAAACGAATAATTTAAATTTAAACGATATGACAAGTTTAGAAATACTAAACAAATGTCATTTAGATTTATTTCCTAAAAAAAACCCGATTTGTGACGATGAGAAATGCTTAAATAAATTTCTTAATATAGTTCCAATTTTAAGTGGCGAATACGTAAATTATATCGGTCCAAGTGGTAAATCCAACGAGGATATACTTGTATTGACCAATTATCGTCTATTTTCTTTACATAGTGATTTCAAGTCTTTTATAAACATACCTATAATGCTTATTGAATTTATTGAAATAAAAGAAATTTATTATATTTATGTTTATTTAAAAAATGTTAAAACTATTCGTTTAGTATTTAGCTCGAATGAGAAAACAGTTTTATGGTCACAAAGATTAAATCAATTGATAAATCGAGTTTATACTAAACTAGAAGAATATTTCTCGTTTACATTTTATTCTTGGTTGACTAATGAGTCTAAATTAGAAGATAATAATAATAATAATAATAATAATAACAATTCTTCTTCATCAAACCCAATTAATAATAATAATAACAACATTAATAATAACAATAATAATAGTAGTCTAATATTTTCCAAAAATGATAATCAATATATTAATTTGATGCATAAAGAATATAAACGTATGAAGTTTGATTCGAAAGTTTGGCGTTTAACTGATGTTAATAAAAAATTCGATCTATGTCCTAGTTATCCTGAAACTTTGATTGTTCCTAAATCAATAACTGATGAACAATTAAAAAAAATAGCATGTTTTCGTAGTTCTAAGCGTATTCCAGCAGTTGTGTGGCGATCTAAAAAAAATGGAGCTGTTCTAGCTCGTTCATCTCAGCCTAATGTAGGCCTATTAGCTTGGCGTTTAAATGAAGATGAACTCTTATTAAAAGCAATTGCTGATTCATGTTCAAATTTAACTGCTTCAAAAATCGAAGATTCGAATAATAAGAATTCTCTTCTAATGATTATAGATGCTAGATTTAGATCAGTTGCTTTAGCTAATCGAGTCAAAGGTGGTGGTTATGAATACACTGAGTATTATACTAATTGTGAAATACAATTTATGAATTTAGAAAATATACATGTTATTAGAAGTAGTTTTCAATCTTTGAGACTTTTATGTCAAACAATAAATGATAACAAGTTATTTCTAAGTCAATTAGAGAATACTAAATGGTTGCATCATTTGTCCGGCATAATAAAAGCAGCTATAACAGTAACAAGTGCAATAGATCAAATTGCAAAACCAGTTTTGATTCATTGCTCTGATGGTTGGGATCGAACTCCGCAAATCTTGAGTTTAGCCAAATTATTGCTTGATCCTTATTATAGAACTATTTCTGGATTTAGAATTTTAATTGAAATTGATTGGTTACAATTTGGACACAAATTCGCTCAACGTAATGGTCATTGTGCTAATCATAATGATATTAATGAAAGATGTCCTGTATTTCTACAATGGCTTGATTGTGTTTATCAAATATGTAGACAATATCCTTCTGCTTTTCAATTTAATGAAATATTTCTATTAAAACTATGCTTTCATTCTTATTCATGTTTATTTGGAACATTCTTATGTGATTCAATAATAGAAAGAGTCAATCAACATACCGACGAAAGAACATTTAGTATATGGTCCTATCTAAATGACAAAAATACTGAAATTATAAATCAACTATATGACGATACTTTTGATGAAGTAAGAAAAAAAAATTAAATTATTTCGCTAATTTCTTTATTAAATTAAAAGTTAAATTATAAACTATAAATAAATAAAACTTAATATTATATAAAGTAGTATTAGTAGTATTAGAAAAACTGCAGTTTAGATAGATCTAAACTAGTGCAAAAGCACTCATTAGTCTTCTTCTTCTTCAAATTAAAAAATTCTTGGCTTAAAACTATTTACAGATTTTGCTGTAAATATTAAGTTCTCAGACAGCCCATTTCAAATTGAGACAATTCTGTTAAGAAGAACATTGTATCTATAAGTACCTTTCTTATTAATTTCTTATTAAGAGTCTTTAGTTATAGATAAATTAAATAAGTAAAAAACTAAGGAAAGAAATATAAAAAAGTTAAAATAAAAAAATTTCTTGAAAAAAAATTAAACAAAATTTTTCAAATTGTTATTAAGGTATTATATCCAATGTGCGAATTGGTTAATATGCAACTATGGCATCGTTTGTTTTGTGAACCAGATATGACCTATCTAATTAAAATGGAAAGACAAGATATTCAAAATTTTAACGATTCATTTGATGCTACAAATAATTGTGCTTTGTATGGTTCATCACCATTATCTGATCAACAAAATTTTAACGATCTAGAATCGTTTTCTGATTCAAATGCAAATTTAATTAAAATGACACCTGATTCTTCTACTTCATCTTCGAATAACGAAAATTTTAAAATAAATAATTTATTGCTTAAAAATGCCATTATTGATCATACCAATTCTAGTTTTATCAGTAATTCATCTTCTATGAACAACAACAACAACAACAACAACAATAATAATAATAATCAAAATTTAATTAAAAATAGAACTCGGTCATTTGATGACTTAAACAAGCTAAATTCGAATATGAACGAAATGAAAATAAGCCAATGTCAATTGGAAAATTCATTAATAGTTAATGATAAAAATAATGATTCTAATACAAACAAAAACGAACTATTAAACCAAAATGTTATAGTCAAACGTCGAAGATCTAGTGAACCAAATTTATTAATTCTTCGAGATGCCTTAAACTCGAATATTAATAAAATAGATTTAAAATCAAATTCAAATAGCGAAGAATCTAGTCATTTAAATAATCAAGATAATGTTTATAATAATAATAATAATAACATGAATGAATTAAATATAAATTTAAATAATAAAAATGAAGATGAAGAATCAAAAACTTTAGTTAATTCAACAAATAGTTGCATTTTAAATTTAGCTCAAAATAATTCTAATTGTCTAATAGATACAAACAAAAAAAATAATAATAATTTATTGTTAATGCAAAATTCAACTGATACATTAGTCGATGAAGCTCAATCTTTTTTAAGCAAAAAATTAAATATAAACAATCAAGATAGTTCTAATAGTTCTAATAGTTCTAATTTAAATATTAAAATAGACATAAATAATAAACAAATCTCAAATTCATCTTCTTCATCGACTAGCGAAATAGAAGAATCTTCGTCAAGTGCATCATCCACAATACCAAGTCCTTTATCAATAAAACACAATAACAATACAACAAACAAAAAATGCAATCCATCAACATCATTGTTCAATTCAGTGAGTACCTCAACTTCAGGTCTATCTGATTATATTACTGAAAATCAAAAGTCAATTCAACGATTTCATTTATTCAATGACACTATAAAATCTTATTTAAATTCTAATTATGATTTTATCTTTAATAACAATGATAATGATCATGAGCATTTAAATAACAAGCTAATAGAATCAAATTCATTTTCGAAAAACAATAATCGAAAATCTTCCAATAGTATTCCAATATTGAACAATAATAGAAAAAATGTAAAATTAAAATTAAAATTTTATTTTTTGTATTTTTCAACAATTATATAAAATAATAAATATATAAAATACTTTTTTTTAAATTAATTTAGATTGAAAATGAAAATAGAAAAATTAATAATAAAAACAAAAAAGCAATTAAAGATTTAATCGATGTCGACGGATTGACTAAAATATTCGATCATTCATTTCGTAAAATAATTGAACGAGATGAAAAAAATCGAGTACTTACATTTTAAAATTTCAATTTTTAAATAAATAAACTAATTGAATTTTTTTTGTTTTTTTAATAATTAATAGAAAGAAATTTCAATTTTAAAAGAACAAGTCAATAAATTTAAATGGTTTTTTAATAAATTGGCTACTAATACAGTTTGGCAAGATATGCCAATCGATTTCCCGGCTAATGAATTTTTATCCGTAAATTTTGAATTTTTTATTTTTTTAATAAAATCATAAAATAATTATTTTTTAAAAAAACTAATAGGAAAATAGTCAAGTTGATGAAAACCAAGGTGCAAATTGTTATTCATTTGGTAACGATAGTGTTTGTTCTAGTTGGGATGAAATAAATGAGTCTGATTACAAGTTAGCAAGTTGGGTGCCTGATTTTTATGTTACACACTGTCAAAACTGTAATCAGAAGTTTACTTATCGGTTGAGAAAGCATCATTGCAGAAATTGTGGCCAAGTATTTTGTTATAAATGTGCTGATCATTTTTCACCAATACCAAATTACAACTTACACGCTCCTGTTCGAGTATGTTTTACATGCAAACAAGTGATCGAAAAACAACAAAAATATTCATCAACACCGCCTAAAACAAGATGTAACCAAGATGTTAAATTTAACAAAAAAGCAGATAACAAATCTCAAAAAGTATCTGTTTAAACAAAAGCATATTTTAAAAACAAATATATTCTCTTATATTTAAAAATAATCGACCTCCATAGAAATTTTTAAAAAAAATCAAATTCTAAAATTAAATGATCAATTTAAACAAAAAAAAAATATATATTTATATATATATATATATATATAATATAAATTTAGTAATTTATAAAATTAAAAATGAATTTGAAACTTATTTATTTATAAGCGGGATGTTTTTTTTTAGATTAGAAAATATTTTTTTTTTTTTATTATTCAAATAATATTGAATTGGTCATTTAATTTTTTTAAATGAATTTGCTTACTTAGTTTTCAAAGGACTTTTTCTTCTTTGTTAATTTATTATTAATTGTTTTGTAAATTAATATATTTAAATACTTTAATTAAAAAAAATTTAAACTAAAATTAAATGAAATATTTAAAAAAAAAAACAAACACACACATACAATTTTTTAAATTATTCTTTATATTTGTATTTTTATTGATTTATTTTCATGAAAAAAAAATTAAAAAAAAGAAATGAATCTTTTTTTTTTTCGATTTAATATTAAAAAAATTATATAAAATAATGTCGATAAAACACTCTTTTTAAAATATATTATTAAATTTCTTCTTTTTTTTTTTTTCGTTTTTTAAGAGTTTAGATTTTAAATTAAACTAAAAAAATTTAATTTTAAAATAAAATTGCTTCAAAAAAAAACAAAATTTTTTAATTTATTATATAATTTTATTTTAACGACCAATTTCGGTATCTATATACCTTCTTCAGGTTTTCTATGAAAATAAATAGATTTTTATGATTATAAAAAATATATAATTTTTAAACCTTTTTGGTCCATCACTATTTTAATTGCTAATTTCTTCTTGTATCTATGCCAATATATTTTGTAATTAGTACTAGTAGTAGTAGTAGTAGTTGTTGTTGTTTAAACTGCAGTATAGAAAATTTACGTATGACTAGCGCATATGCGCTTAGCCCAAATTATGAGCTTTTGCAGTCTTCCTCTTTGTCTACAAGAGCCTTGAAACTATTCACTGACCTCTCTAGGATAGCATACTCTGACAATCCATTCCAGCTTGAGACAACTCTATTGGTAAGGAAATTATATCTATTTGATCCTCTTTTGTTTATCTCTCGAACTAGTCTTTTGTTATTCGACCTTCTTTAGTTTAGATTAATTAATTTACTTAATGGTATTTCTGTACCTCTTTTTATTCTTCCTTCATTTAAAGTTACTTCCTAAATTTTTGCTAAAACATATTTACTGTTAATTTTTGTGATAATTCTATTAACAATTGTTTAAACTTTTACTAATAAATAAAATTTATTTTAGAATTAAATAGTTTAAAAAGTAACTCAAACAAGAATTTTTTGAAAAACAAGCCATTTTTTATATGTACTTTGAGTTAGAGTTTCTTATATTTAGAAGTTGAAAAATTTTTCTAAATTTTAGACCTTTTAAAATTTAGAATTTAAATGTAAATAAATGGCTTACATTTTATATATATTTTGATTATAAATAAGACAAAATATAAAACTCTAAATCAAATTCATTGAAATTATATTGAAACAAAAAAGTAATTTATATATTTATATAGTAATATATATGTATTTTACATTTAAAAAAAAAAAAATGTTTTATAAGCAAAAATAATAAAATAAAATAAAATAAAATAAAATCCTAACATATATTTACATAAGTAGAAAATAAAAAATAAGCATAAGAATTATTCATTTTATATTGTATATCGGTATAAAAATTACTAAAAAGGTATCAAATATGTTTTATATGTACACACAGAAAATATTATTAATATATTTATTCAACAGACTTATTTCAAGTTCTAAAATTCTAAAAAATAAAATAAAAAAAAAATGAAATTTAAAAAAGTATATGATGGTGAAAAAGCTGTTTTAATAAATCGTAACGGTGAAATTAGTGAATTAAATGGTCCTAAATTGGTTTTCTTAGCTTTCAGTAAACTAGAAAAACTCAAACGATATTTTGCTTCTGATAATCAATATTTAATTATCAAACATTCTAATGGCCAAATTGAACATAAACCTGGGTATATTTAAAAAAAAAAGTGTATTTTTTTAATGATCAAATTGATAGTTTTTATTTTTTTTAAAAATATTATTGTTAAAAAGTCCAACAAACGAATGGTATAATAGGTTTGAACATGAGTCAATACAAATTAAAGATTCATATAAATTAGATGATTCACAAAAAATAATTGTTTATGAACGAGAGTCTTCGAGCAATTTGGTAAAACGAAGAATAGTGAGTGGACCATGTGTGTTTGTTCCTAAATCAACTGAATGGTTGCATCAATTTAAATGGCATGGAGAAGATAAAGATCAAATTGGCCATATGAATCAAGACGCGAATAAATTTGAAATATTAACACAAAAACCGGACTTTTTTCATTATTATGTTAAAGAAGTTCGTACACTTGATGATAGTTTAATTACTGTTAAAATAATGATAATTTTCGAATTAATAAATATCGAGCAAATGCTTGACAAAACACAAGACCCTATTTCAGATTTTATCAAGTAATTATTAATTATTTAACTAGTTAGATTAAACACTTTATTGATTTGTTTTTGTATTTAAAAAGTGCAATATGCGCCGATGTTATAAGTATGGTTTCTAAAATGACGTAATAAATTGATTTTTATTTTAACAATTTGAATAATCAGCAAAAAAAAAATAAATTAATAATTATTAAAATTTTAAGATTTGCTGAATTTTTGGATCAATCGACTAAAATTTTAAACAATCTTGATTATTATGAACAATTAAAACAAAGATCTAGTAGAAATGGTTTTAAAATAGAATCAATTATATACAATGGCTATTCTAGTTCGCAAGCATTACAAGATATGCAAGACAATTCAATACAATCAAGAACACAAATGCGTATAAACGCTGAAATAGATAAACAAAAAAACGAATTGATCAATCTAAGATTAGCAAGTGAGAATAAGCGTTTTGAATTAGAGAATCAATTAATTAAATTAAAATTCGAATTTGAACAAAAACTGCTTGATAAAAAAATAAAATTTGATTTAGAATCTAAACAATTAGAGAATGATTTAAATTTAAAGTTAAAAGAAATTGAAAACAATGCTATGTATGATCTAGATGAAAAATTAATCAAAATAAATGAAATATATTTAGAAAATTTGAAAAATTTAAAAGTTGATGTCAACCAATATCAAATAAAGTTAAACAACTCCAAGAACAAAGTGGATAGAATTTATGAACTAATTTAAAATTATTATAACTTTCCGATTTTTAATAGTTTTTTTTTATTTAATTACTTGATAATGTCCAAATATTTGATTTCAACAAAACTTTTTTAAAAAGATTTATTTTTATAATAATTTTTTACGAATTTTCTAATTCGAAATTTAATTTTAATTTCGGACTTGAATTCAAATAATGAAATAAATATTAAAAAGAAAATTCGTAAAATATTATGTTAATTTGTATTTTTTTTTTTGGTTTAAGTTTTTAGTTAAAAAAAAAAACTCAGTTAAAATTATATCCCATTTTTATTATTTTAAGGTTTTAAAATTTTTATCATATTTATTTAAATTAATTCAAAAATTGAACTAAGCATTCAAAACAGCCAAACTTTTTTTTTACCAATAATGTCCACTCAAAGAAGGTGTTAATTTTTAAAAGAAATAAAATAATTTTTAATAAACATTTCTTATAAATTTTTATCTAGATTTAAATCAAGGATTAAAATCTTTGCATTCAATATGAACAATATATATTTTTTGAATTCTATATTTTTAAAGGGTATTTTAGATTTTAAATAATTGTTTGAAAAAAAAAGCACAAAAAAATGTGGCCGATTCTGCTTGATATGTCTAAACTAGAGTGCAAAAAGACGCTTAGAACTTTAGGTTTTTTTATTAAATAAAAAGAATTAATTAACGACAAAAAAAAAACTAAATTTTATATTTTTTCGTTACAGAATTCGAAGCATATGCGATGATAGTCTCGGCATTCCGGGCACAAGGAGACTTGACTCAGAAAAAAATTGAAATTCTCAAAGAATTGCAATTTATTTTTAAAATATCATTCGACCGACATAAAGCTGAGTTGAGAAGAGCTATGAACGATGAAAAGTTGTACACTATAGCCAAATTGCTATCACACGGCGATTGTGTTACTTCCGAATGGATTAAACAATCAAAAAGAATAATACCTTTATTACCAACCCTTCAATGTAATAGTTCAACATCATACAAATACCGTATTCTAGCTGACCAAATTTTATCCAAATCAGAGCCTATATTTAATCTTTATCCAGAACAAAAACAAAACACAGAATTTAATACTAATTCTATTACAAATGCAAATGCAAATGCTGATTTAAATAAAAATAGAGAAAAAAATAAAAAAAAATTATCACTGAATAATAACAAAAAACTAGATAAAGAAAAAGATGATAACAATATTATTATTAATAACGAAAACGAGCCTGATGACTCGAAACCTGAAGATTTCGAAAAAAACATATTATATTTAAAAACTGGTTATGCTGTTGATTCTAAATTTGTTCAAGGTAGTTTTTTTTTTTTTTATTCCCAAAATAAAAATAAGTTAATTTATTTTTCTGATTTTGGTCTGTTTTTTTTTTTAAAATAAATAAAGTTGAAAATACTCAACCAAGTGAATATATAAAAAGATTAGAATCAATTAATGAATGTGATGAAGCCAACAACAGCAAATCATTTTTGAATTATTTGATAAAAAAATACAAAGAACAAAAACAACAAGAATTAGAAAAAGAAAAATCAGAAAATTTAATTAAAACACAAAAAGAACTTAATGGTAAAATAAATAATAATAAAAACTCTATGAAATCTAAAGCTCAAGAAACAATTCAGAGTAGTAGCATTAGTATAGCTGAATTAAACACAATACCTAATAAGCAAGAAATAGAAAAAGCGAGCTTATTTATAAATTGCAATCAAACACAGATACAACCGGTTATTAGCAATACAAATCTAAATCAAGCACAAACCGCAATAACACCATCTTGCCAGACTCAAAATCTAAAAATTCATGCAAATCAAATGATAAAATTGAATTCTCAAACTTTAAATAATTCTACGACAAATCAAATAAATCCGATTATTTCTTCTACATTTGTAAAATTGAATAATAATCAACCAACTTTAACATCTAAATTGATACAAAAACCGGCACAAAAATTAATAATTCTTCCTACTGGAAGTTCGGCTCCAACTGTTACTTCGACTGTAACCAATACAAACAATCTGAAAATATTAACAGTACAACCAACATGTTTAAATCAAAAAATATTACTAAATGTTCAAACTCTAAAATCATCATCTGGAGTAAAACAATTGAATGGTTTTAATAATAACAACTCTGTTGGAAACGAGTTAAATGATATTTTAAGTCTAAAAAGAAAACAAAGCAATGAACAAATAAACTCTAATAATAATGTAAATAATAATAGCAATAATAAAAATTTAGTATATTTAAAACTTGATAGTTTGGAAGAAGATTCAGTTACAAAAAATGGTTATCATAAGCAAACAGATGATATAATTAGATCAAACAATGGTAATAAACGAATTAAGCTGATTGATTTCAATCAAAATTCAAATTCGAATAGTAATATAACAGAATAAAAAAATAGGCCTTATTTTTTTTTGTTATTAGTTAAATATGCTGTTTTTATTTTATTTAAAGAATAGAAAATTGTAAATAATTGTAAAATCTATAAAGCAACTTTATTTTTTTAAATTAAAAAAAAAAAATCTATTCTCGAAATAAAAGTTATTGAATAAATTAATTTTTTGTTTTTTTTTTAACAAAAATTTCAAAAATTTTTCTTTTTTAAATTTAAATTATTGAAATTGAAAATTGCCCAATTTGATTAAGAATACAAGACAAAAGTATTCAGTATACATTTTTTATACTAAATATATACAGTATATTAATTTAAATATTCATCTTTTACATAAATTAAATTTCTATAAATATGTATTTTTTAAACTCATTTTTAACTCAAAAATAAAATATTATATAAAATGTATCATCCAACAAGAGGTGGTGTCCGAGGTGGTAGAGATCAGTTCACATGGGAAAGTGTGAAAACAGATAAGGATAGAGAATGTTATTTAGGCCATTCAATAATGGCACCAGTAGGTCGCAACAATTTGGGTGCATGGTATGCCAAAGAGACTGGTTCAAAAAAAGAAGAAAATAAAGAATTTCTTAAAGCAAAAGAATTAGAAGAGCAGGCATTAATGGCTGCGCTTGGCTATCGAGTCATCAAAAAAGATAAAAAAGAAGAAAAGAGAGAAGAAAAAGAATATTCACAAATTGTAAAAAAGGAAAAAATCGAATCAAAAGGACCTCAATGTCTAGAATTTAATGACAAAAAAGAGTTGGACAAAATTCTTCTTAAATTGTTAAATAAATATGAAAAAAAAGAGCTAATAGAAGCATTAGGAGGTAAAGATCGTAAAGGGAAAAAAGAAAAGAAAAAAAGAAATACGAATACTGAAAGTTCTAGCGATTCGTCTCGATCTGATTCAGAATCAGACACTGAAACAAAAAAAAGAAAGAGCTCAAAACATAATAAAAAATCTAAAAGCAAGAAAAAGCTCAAAAAATCATCAATATCGACATCAAACGAATCAAACAGTGATTCAGATTAAGTTTTTTCAAAGTAATTTGAATTAATGTAAATTTAAATGAATTTAAAAAAAATAAATAAATTTCTTACCTAACTTACAATAAATGTTTTAAAAAAAAATTTTAATTTTTTTTAATTTTTTTAAATAATATATTACACAAATTGGTTGATTAATTTTTAATTAGAATTTTATTAATAAAAAAAAAATTTAATGCATGTTCTCTTATCAACAATTTTAAGCATCACATTAGCTAATTCAAAAAACTAATTAAAAATCGATTTTTGTTATTTTTATATTCGCTTTAATTAGCAAATATCTTTTAATAAACAATCCAGTAAATATAATTGAAAAGCCAAAAATACTAGAATTGCCATGGTAACTGTTTATGATTTTTTTTTCAAATTTAATTCATAGTCTCAAAAATGATCCAAATCATAATTTTTCTACATCATAATTTGATAAGAAAGAAAAAATAATTATTCAAATCTAGCTACCTAATGAAAAGTCATTTGAGGTATTTTAGCAACATAAAAATAAATTTGTCATCATAATAATAAATTTTTTATTTTATAAAAAAAAGAAATGCGTAATAAAAAATCGGATTATGAAATTTTCGCATTTTTTAAGATATTTCAATTAGATTTTAATCTGCTTTTGTCAGTTTCATTTTAAAAAAAATTTTTTCAGATTTTTTAAAATACTGATACTTGGTTTTTAGAAGAAATTTAACTCTTGAAATTTTTTAAAAATTATGTTACCCCTTACTCCTACTCAGGAACAAGGTACTTAAAAATAAAATAAAAAATAATAATTAACTTTTTGTTAAATCGAACTTTTTTTAATAGAACTTAAAGAAGCTTTTAGCATGTTTGACAAGTAATTAATTTTTTTTTTTAATAACAACTCATTAAATATAATGAATACAAAATAGAGATGGTTCAGGTACAATTTCAGCTCGTGAATTAAAACATGTTTTTCGCGCATTAGAAATTCACGCAAGTGACTCTGAAATTCGTACTGTTATTAGACAAATGGATGTTGATGGTTTAGCCACCAAAATTTTTTTTTTAATTTAATTTTATGAATTATAAACCATATTTTAATGTGAAATAGGTGATGGTGAAATAAACTTTAAAGAGTTTTGTCGAGTAATGAGCGCTCAATATTATCGTAAATACACTCAAGAAGAAATTAAATCAGCATTTAACCATTTTGATAAAGATAATAGTGGTTATATTACAGCCGAAGAACTACAACATGTTCTATCAAAAATGGGTAAATGTTATAGTCGTGATGAAATTGAGCGAATGATCAGAACAATTGATACTGATGGTAATGGTAAAATTTCAATAAATGAATTTATAAGCTTGTTAAATTAGATTAAATGTTTATGTTTAGAAAATTATTATTTTTTGTTCTAATTTAAATAAAGAAATAAAATAAAAATAATTTTTATTTTAGTTTTTGTGGTTATTGTTAATTATAGATAATAGCTAATTATATAGTTATTTAGTCACATGATTAAAATATAAATCTTGAAAAATTTTAATAGAAATTAAATATTTATATTTTAAAATAATTAAAAAAAAAAATTTGTTATTCTTGATAATAATTTATTAATAATTTTTAAACATTTTAGATTATATTTAAAATCTATTTAATATTTTGTTGCCATTTCTTACCTAAGTTTTTATTAAAAAAAAAATGACAACGGTATTTTTAAATGATATAAAAATGAGCTATTAAATAATAAATAAACTTTTATATTTTCAGAATACGACTCTTAATAATATTCAATTGAAAGGTTTGTATAATTATTATTATTATTTTTAAAAATAAGTTAAAAACTTTTCATTTAAATTAAACTTAAATTATTAAGAAATCAGAGAAGCGTTCAATATATTCGACAAGTAACATAAAAAAACTTTTTTTATTTTAATTTACTTTTAATAAAAAATACAGAGATCGTTCTGGTAAAATATCTTCGAGAGAAATGGAAACGGTGTTTAAAGCCCTTGGTATATCAGCTACCAGAGACGAGATTAGAGCAGTAGTTAGACAAATGGATATTGATGGTAATTTAAAATTCTATATAGCAAAATTAATTATGATTTTTTGTTGGATTTGCAATTAATTTATTATTAAAATTATTAAAAAGGCGATGGAGAAATATCATTTGAAGAATTTGCTCGAGTAATGGGAACACAGTTTTATAAAAAATATACAGCTTCAGAAATAAAAGCTGCATTCAGGTATTTAAAAAATTTAATAATAAAAAATTATGTTGATATAATTTTTGAATAAATTTTTAAGACATTTTGATAAAGATAATAATGGTTATATAACTGCTGAAGTAAATTAATGTTATTTATTAAAATAAGAAAGATTTAAAAATTGGTTTAATATGCAGGAGCTTAAAGCTTGCTTATCAAGAATGGGTAGAGATTACTCAGAAAGAGAAATCAGTCGCATGATCAAATCTGTTGATAGAGATGGTAATGGTATGATTTCAATTGAAGAATTTGCTCAACTATTAGATTAATTATTTTATAAAAATTAATCACATATATATTTGTATTATTATTCTGATAATTAGCTACATTTTTTATTTATTTTAAAATAAAATTCAGGAAACGTAACAAAAATATAATTAATATAAAAAAAGTTTTATTTCAAAATTTTAAAGTTTAATTTTTTAAATTTTTTTTTTTTATAACAAGGAAACACAAGTTTGTATTAAATTTTTCAAAATTTTATTCTCTTTTAATATTAATACATTTTGAAAAAGCTCTTTAATATTGTTTCTTGCTAAACTAAAATTTACACTCAATAAATCTGATGAATCCATACAAATATCATGATTTGCCGGTTCATTAAAATAGCTCAAATAATATTTACATAATGTAAAAAGCTTTTGAAAAAAATTATTGAAATTATTTTCAATGCAAAGTATATTTTCTGATTTATTATCTGGTATCAAACAATTAAGAACTGAAGTAATACAGACTAAATTCTGAATTGATTCAGGTATAATACTTGCTTTTAAAGAATGAGCGCTTTTTATCTCCCAATCATTGAATTTACTTACACACTTTTCTAAATAATTGTCAAATATATTTATTATGCATTCAGTTTTATTAAATAAAGCATAAGCACCAAGCTCACATGTACTTAATGTTTGTAAGCAAAGAAAGAATTTATTGAACAAACGATCAATTGTAGATATATCTTCTTGTGATACTTGACTTGTTAAAATTTTTACTTTTTGCTCTTGATGATCTGCTAATCCTAGAATGGAAGGTGTTTTTAAAGAAACATCAGATAATTCAGAAGTTGTAAACTCTAGTGTATTTAAATTTTTATTTTTATCATTTAAATTAAATCTTGTTAATGCGGCACTACAAATTGAATCGACAATTCTCGAATCAGATGAAAAAGCAATCAATATTTGATCATCACTGTCAAGTAAATCAAGAAGTAAAGTACACGTTGAATCAATTAAATTAGTATTTAAAGATTGTTCAAGGATAAAATATAATTTTTCAATTATTCCTTTCCAATTTAGATTATTTGTGTCTTTTTTCTCTGTTTCAATATCAAAATAAAGCTCATTTTTAAGATAATTTACAAATATTTGTTTTATTGAGAACTCTTCATGTTCTATTTTGTTTTGGGTTGTTACAAAAATATCAAATAATTTCACAACTTGTATTATTGTAGGAACATCATCCATTTTGTTCATAACATCGAAAAGCAAATATTGAATTAGATAATTATTTTTAACAATTTTTAAGCATACATGTTGATTAACAGTAGCCATATTGACTAAAATACCAATCAAAATCTCAATCGCTCTAGGATAAATTACATCATACTTCCTTATATAACCTTCAAATATTTGAATTGCATTGTATTCGTCTAAAAGAACACAAACATCATTTTCAACTGTCATATCCCATAAATCACATAAATCTTTTTCAAATTCCGGTTCTATTTCTTTATTTTCGTTTTCAAAACTTGGTTCAGTTTCATCTTCAACTTTCTTTACCAAACATAAAATAATATTTTGAATTCTAGTTTAAATATAAAAATTTATTAATTACATTTATTAATTGAAGAAGTAAATGGAATAACCAATGTTTGCTGAATAAAGTATCTCCAATTAAATTCTCTTTTTGTATTTTTGCTATTTCAGGTGGTGGCTCTGGATTCCAGGATTCGTCCATGTTGTCTTTTAAATTAAAAATTAATTTTATCTTATATTTAAAAATCTAATCACAATTTAATTTAGGCTATTACGCCTTTAATTTTATTATTTTTTATTATTTTTAAAGAAAGCTAAAGTAATATAATTAATGAATAAAATATCAAAAGTGATTTTTTTCATTTCTTTATTGGTTTAAAATCTCAAAAAAACAGATATTTGTTAATAAATTTTCCAAAATTATCTTCAAGATGACTTAAAATCAAATCAAGCAACTTTAATATGATTCATCTATTTTTTTAATAACATTTTTATTGTTTATAACTTCAGAAAAAAAGCCAACCTAATTTAGAATTAAATTTTATTTTCGATGGAAATACATCTTGATTTTTCACCACTTTTTTATTGTTTAACATGATATGAAGGGGTCTGAGTATTTCATTAAGATTTTCTTTTCTAAACTGTATTTCTTGTATTCTTTATTAATAAGGAAAATTATAAAATAAATAACAAAAAATAATTTTTCAATATAATTTTTAAAATCATTCAAAATTTGAAGCATATTTAATCCTTATATTTTAAAAAATGAATCGATATCGATATTGGAATTTTTGAGATTGCTGAAAAATTAATTTTTTTCTAATATTTAGAATTTCAATCTTGGAAATTTCTTTTATATTATATAAATAATAAATATAAATAATTTTTATGAAAATATTTTAAAACTTGAAAAATTTTCTTAACAATTAAAAAAAATTTCTTTCAAAATTTTGTTTTATAATTTAAAAAAAAAATATACATTAAAAATATTTTTTAAATATTAACAATCAAGTCATAACAAATTTAGCTGCTAACAAAAAGTGATCAGAAGGATAATCTTTGTTCGGCAAAGAAAAATCTTTTAAAAAATTGCTTGTAAATAACTCTAATCTTGAAATTAAGCTTAAGTTATTATCATTGTTACGTGGCACATCTTGGATAGATAAAGTATCTATGGGACGCTTTGAAGAAATTGTGTTATCTTCTTTTAATAAATTAAGATCATTTTGAGAATCTTCATAAAAATGTTCGTCTCCTCCTGAATGATAGAAAATGTAATCAACAGTTTTTTTACAACCTTCAACCATAGTTGTTATTTCTAATGAACCATTCTCATTATAATGATTATATGCTGAATTAAAATTAAATTTATGACTTAAATTTTCATTACCAAAAGTGCATTCAATTTTAATATCACTTTTATCTAAGCTTTTATTATTTAAAAACAAAGCTTCTATAAACCTTTTCTCAGTTTCTTGCTTAAATTGAGATTGATCGCTTATGCCTAATCTTTCTGGCAATAAACAATCTCCAATGGGAGAATACTTTTCAGTTGATTCCAGTTGACCACTTAGTATAATTTTGTTTAAATCTTTGTAATTATTTAATTTAGAATTATTAATAAATTCATAAAGCTTTGAATTGTTAGAACAATTAAAATCTCCGCATAAAATTGTTGGATAATAAATTGGATGAATTTTATCATTTATTAAAATTGATTTTTTGTAAGCTATTCGATCTAGATTTGCCATTAATATTTGTAATTGAGCTAATTTACAATCACCTCTTTTAGGATTATATAAAACATGAGTTGTTGCTACACAGAGACGCTTGTCTTCATGTGTTTTATTTTTTGCTTTTGGTTTCAATAATAATATTAAAGCAACGTTTTCACTATTTTTACAAATTAATATTTATTTGAGCCTTTTGATTAAAGAATTAAAAAAAAAAAAAACAAAAAATAGCTACCGATTTAATAATTCAACACCTGGTACAAAATAATCAACATCTACTTGTTTAACAAGTTCAAATTTTTTTGATTTAAAGCAAATGCAGCAACCGTCTGTTTTTTCATTGCCATATCGTTTTTTAAAATAGCACTCATATCCTAATTTGTTTAATTTAGGATTAAAATAATCATTGTAATAATTTTGTTGCATTTCTTGGAAACAATAAATCTATAAAAATATATTTTATTAAAAATTTAATAGAAAAATTCTGCTATTTATTAAATACTAAATTTTAGTTACATCGCAATTAAGATATTTTATTTGGTTATAAATTCTGTTTTTTCTATATTCCCAGTCCAAAAAATTTGAATTTATATTTTTATATAAATAACGATTTTGATCAACCAGATCAGGTGCTAATATGTTATAAGTGGCAACTTTAAATCGAAAAATTGAATCGTTATCGTTGGAATTTATAATCTTTATTGAATCTTGATCTCCTTTTTTAACTTTGTTTTTGATGTTATTGCTTTTAAAAGAATGGTAAAGTTCAGTATATTGCCAATTTCTTCGTGGCTTAATAACTGGATATATAATCTCAGTTTCTACATTTTTTCTCAGCCAAAAATCACTTTTTTTGTATTCACTTTTGTATGCTTGATGTATTTTATTATTTGATTCATTATAAATAGGTGAAACTTTTAAATTTGAGTTCTTAATATTATAAAAAAAAATTTTAAAAAAAATATATATATCAATACAATCTTCTTGTTGACTAGAAAATTTATTTTTGTGTGAAGTACTTGATGATTTAAAATTTTTTGAATATTCTTCAAAATAATTTTTGTTATGTTTTTCATCGCTTTTTTGGGCAATATCGCTATTATTTTTAGTAAGCTCTTTATTTTTAAACAAAAGTCCACTTCCTGTTTTCATTGTTTGTTTTTATATTTCAAATTCTAATCTTAGTTATTTTTTATTATAAAAAGTTAAATATTATAAATTAAAAAATTTCAAATAAATTAAATTTATACTCATATTACATTTTTATACTAATTTTTGTTAATTTTTATTTGAATTGTAAAATTCTTTTGGGAAAAATATTTAAAATTTTACAAACAGAAAAAAAAATTTTCTTTCAAAATATTAAGAAACATATGTCTTTGAAAGTACTGGTTACAAAATGAAATTAATTTCAAATTTCAATTTTATTGTTTAAACCCTTATACCTGTCCAAAGAGAGTTTACTGACTCGATACTCTGTTAATGACTGAAACAGGATCATTTTTGACCAGAGCAGAGCAAAAGGATTTAATTAATCAACACAATTTTAGCGTCTATTTGAATGATAGTTAAGCAAATTAAAAAATAAAATTTCACTACACACAATTACGGTAATAATCTTTTCGTTTTAGTTTTTAAGTACCGTATTCTCTTGGCTGCTACTCTTAGAAATAAAGTTGAATTCAAGTTTTTTGTATAAAAAAATTAAAAAAAATTGTTATAGCATGTTTTCGATGGGAATTTATTTCTAAGAGTAGCAGGCAAGAGAATACGCTAATAATATTGTTTTTTTATTAAATTTATAAAATATTTCTCAAACTATTTCAACAGATTTTAATAAATCATTTCTACACAAGATTATTAAATTATTCAATAAATTAAGAAATACAACAAGTTATTATTTCTGAATTAGGTACATTTTAAATTTAAATTATTCTACATATTTAATAAAATAAATAAATAATCATCATCAAATGAATGAAATAATGTTTAAAATTTTAAACTTAAAAAATTAATTATTATTAATTATTATTAATTAAAAATAATATAAATAAAGTTCAAAATAGTTATTTTTACTTTATTTTTTTGTAAATAAATTAAATTTATAAATTGTTTCAGTGAATGTAAATATAGTATAATAAAAAAAGTTTTTTTTTTTTGTTTTTAACCAATTCAGTTTTGTTTCTGTTATTTTTATTAATTTTTATTTATTTTTTTTTTTGATTATTATTTTTTTTAAAAAATTTAATTTTTTTTTTTGTTTGTTTGTTTAAAAAAAAATATAATAGTATAAATATCTATTTATATAGTTTTAATTTTTTTTTTAAAGAGAAAAAAAACAACAGCAACAATAACAATTTGTTTCTTTTTTATTTTTTTTTTTTTTATATATATAAAATAAAAATTTTTTATAAATTAACTAAGATATTTTTTATTTTATTAATTATTTTTAATTAATTTAATAAAATATAAATAATATTTTGTTTGACGTCATGATGCTGATTTTTGATCAACTATATATTTTGGTATTTTATTCGGAGCTGAGTTAATAGTATTTAATTCTTCATTACCTCGTTTCATACTTGTTGTTGTTGTTGTTGTTGTTGTTGATGATGTTGTAGTTGTTGTAGACGCAGTTGCAGATGAACTTGGTGTTGAAGACGGAGAAATTTTTATACTTGTATTAGAACCATTTAAATTAGTAACAATAGGTTTTTTGTTTATATTATACAAGCTTTTATCTATATTAGCATCTGTATTTTTTATATTCGTAGAACCATTTAGATTAGAATTTCTAATTTGAAAACATATTTTTTTTTTTTTTAAAAATCATTATTTATTAGAATTTTATAAATATTAATAAAAAAAAAAAAAAATAATTACCCATTTGACTTATTAACATTTAAATTAGAATTAGATAGATGTTTTACTTGTTGTTGTGGATGTTGTGGATGTTGTTGGGGTGGAACAGGTTGCTTTACAGTCAATTGAGCTGAAGATATGTTTTTTAATTGCTGCTGTTGTGAACGATGTTGAGATATTTGATGTGATTGATTTTGAAGTTTTTGTTGTTGTCCGTACGGGTAATTTTGATGATGTTGACCTCCATTTTGTATTTGATTCTTATGAGGTTGTGCTTGTTGATTAGTTTGTTTTGGCATATTTACATTATTTTGTTGTGTTTGATAATTAGATGGATGCATTTCTAACAACAAAAAAAAGAAAAACAAATTTATTCGGTTCCAAAATTAAAGATTAAACTTAAATAAAAATTATAAACCTTGATGATGAGGATTTTGCTTTTTGATATTTTGATAAGGATGTTGAGGATTTCGAGGTTGTTGTGTGTGCTGTGTTCGAATATTCGAAGGTTGATTAATATTATCTTCACCAACCTATAAATAAATTTAAATTTTTTTATTATAAATTTTTTATTTAAAAAAAAAAAACAAAATTTGATTTCACAAACCTTATTTTTTCCAAGCTTTTTTTGAAAGATTGGACTCTTGTCATAAATAGCTAGATACTCTTTTGAAATATCTATCCAGGTTTAATTTTTTTTTAATTAATTTTTCTTTTATTAGTTTAATTAGTGTATATATATATAATTCTTTATTCTCAATATATATTTTATTTTTTTAATCTTAACTTAATAAATAAATAAATTTAGAAGATAACAACAAACAACCTTCTAATTCTTGCTCAACTATATCATGTTTAACATATTGATACCATTGTCGACCTTCACTTGAAGTAGGTATCTATATATTTTAATATTTTAAAAGCACGTTTATATATATATATTTTTTTTTTTTAAACAAAAACTTACAATTAAAGATGTCCATTTACAAGCTAAATAAATACAAAAACATGCGATTTTTTCTGGCGAAAATTTAACACAAAAATTAGTTAATATTAAACTATTAGTGGCTGTTAAGTAGGCAGCTTCGGCGAGATCCCGCGGAGCTTTGAATTCATTTGAATTTTATAGAAAAGTATAATTCTTTTATATAATTTTTCTTCTTATATAAATTAATATACCTTTTATCATTTGACATGTTTTAATGATAAAAGTTTGAGCATGATTGATCAACACATTAAAGCCCAAAGTTTGTAATAAACAAGCTTCTAGCGCTGTAATTTCTTCTCCGTACTTTCTATATTCCTTTTTAAATGAGTAAGTTCAAGCTATATTTTTAAATTTAAAAAATATTTTAGAAATTTTTTTAAATTTTTACTTCGGGAGTCCGAGTAACATGCTCATTTGATTTGTGAAATATATTTTGTATGGCTTCGATAAACTCTCTTAAACGGCGCGGTTGTTCTTCTACTTTACATGCCAAAAATAAACACGAAGTTGCTACCATCTTAGATTAAGTAAAAAAACATTTTCAGATAAAAATACAATTTTTGATAAAAAATACAAAAAACTTACACGTACATATCGGTGAAATTTTTTAAAAGAATGAATCATAAAAAAACGATGCATATAAATAATTGCTGTATTCACACATAATTGATTACTATATTAATTGCATTTTATTTAGAATAAAAGAAATAAGTTATATTAATAAGATAAATTACACTCTTAAAACTGAGCCTAGATCACTTATAAATAAAGCTGCTTCTTGTCTTTCACTTAACTCTTGATCTGCTGTTAAACCGTCTAAACGAGACGGTGAATTTTCTATTTTTTCTAAAGGAAATATCCATCGATTTTCAGGTGATGCTAGATTTGGAGATGAACAATTTGTAGTTGCATTCGTAGTTGCATTTTCGTCGTTAGCGGAAGAAGTCGTGTTTAAATTTGAAGTTGTTTGTGAAGTTGTTGAACCGGGTTGTTGCTCGTTTAGTTGAGAAGAAGAAGAATTAGATAAGTTGGAGCTATTCAATGAATTGTTATTATTATTATTATTAGTATTATTATTAATAGTATTGTTGTTAATTGCTTCATTTGAGGCATTTTCGATAGTAATTTTATTTGTAATTTGACTAGATTGACTTGAAGTAGCTGTAGAATTTGTGGTAGCCATTATCATATTTATTTATTTATTTAATTTTAAGTAATTCAACAAATGTTTTTTTTTTTTAAATATAATTAAATAACGATTATTATTATTATTATGTTTCTAATAACTTGATTGATATTTTATTCAATTTAATTAAGATATTTTTAAAATCAAAACAGCAACAAAATATTTTGTTAATAATAAAAAAAGTATATATTTAATAAGTTTAGGGTAATTTGCTCAATATTTAAAATTATATATATATTTAAAAAATATTTTTAAAATTAAAAATTAATAATAAAAGTGTGTTGTAATTGTTACTGCTGCTTCTCTCTTTTCTTTAAATCTTAATTTTAGTAATAATTTTAATAATAATAATAATAATAATAATAACTAAATTGAATATAAAATAAGAAATATACGTATATATGTATGTATGTATGTATAAACATAAAATAAAATATATATATGTATGTGTGTGTGTGTGTGTATTGTATATATATATATATATAAAAAGAATTTTTTATTTTCAATATTCAACTGCATGTTTTATAGTTTTTTTGTGTTTTTTTTATTTTATTTTATAATTATATTTTTTACATACATTTTGAATGAAAGTGAATAAATATTGTCTTATTAATAAATCAACTTGTTAATATATATATTTTTTTATAATTAATCGAGTAATAAAGCATTATCAAATTACTAATTTGTTTATATATATATATTTAAGATTTAAGATATCTTTTAAGGATCTTATAAAATTTTAAATTAAAATTTTTCAAAAAAGAAAAGATTAAGATAAAGAAATCATATTTATACATTATAACCAAATTACTTTTGTAAATCAAATAATCAAATAACAAAAGCTGATATTTTTTTTTTTATTAAGAATTCAAAATATTTAATAAAAAAGTAAATAAATTGATAAAATTTAAAAATTGAAAAACTTTTATTTTTGTTATTGATTAAATAAAAATAAAACTAATAATTAAGTTAAAAAATTACCCATTTTTAATTATAATAAACTGACGAATTTTGAAATAACTAGAACTAGTTAAAAGCTGAAGCAATTTTAATCAAAACATGAAATCAAAACTTTGTTCGAAATATTAATTTTTTATTTATTAAAATAAAACAAAATATATATTTATAACATAAAATATTTAAATATCGAATATATATAAAAAACTATATAAATATTTTATTATTTTATTTATTTTGTACATTAAATAAATTTTTTATATGAATTAACATAAACTCCATTTAAAATTTAATTTTTATTTTTTGTATATTTAATGCTTTATTTTTCTCGCCAAGTAATTATAATATTATAATGTTTAGATTATTATTTTTATCGAAACGACCAAGTTATTGGCTTTAGAAGCGACCAAGTTTTATAAAAAATACCATTAATGTTATTAATAAACTTGTTTGAATATAGAGTTAGGAGTTAAGAGTTAGGGTGTAGGTGAAAAACACATTTAAAATGTAAAAAAGCTCATAAGACAAAAACTTGTTTTAAAAGATATCAAAAACACATAAAAATTTAAAAAATTATACTGAATGTGAAAAATATCTTGAGAGTAATAACACCGTATTGACCATTACCAAACCAAATAAAAGCAAATGCAATTTGTGCACCAATAATAATTATTTGATGCAATCTAGATACCTTAATTGTAAATGTAATGTTATATATTTTTAACTATAACTACAAAAACTAAAAACTTAATGTAGATCTATTTATTTTCTTATCAGTCATTCTATATTTTAGTCTTTTTTCATTGGAACAATAAATAATATATTTTATGGTAAAAATTTTTAATTAACTTTTACTATCTTAAAATTTTACTTTCTTATTTTTTATGAAATTTATTACTGTATATTAACTGAATACTGAAGGAGTTTATAATTCGATCTAATAAAATACAATAAAATGAAAAAAAAAAAATAAAGATTTTCATTTTAAAACAAAAATTATATTCAAGATTTTCAAAATTTTAAAAATTTAATAAAATCAAAATTGTTAAACTATTATTTCAATGAAATATATCAAAATCAACTTTACTGAATGTCTGATTCGGAAAGACAACAATAGTACGAATCTGACCAATGAGCACTATTCACAATTAAATCTGAGTATTCATCATTTGGTTGAAATTTTAAGTAAAAATATTTATTATGATTATAATCATTAATATTTCTGAAATATAAATTTCTATCAAATGATTCATTTAAAAATTCATTGCCCCATAGATTCACATAACAAATCGACTTTAATTGATTAAAAACATTTGGTTCAAGTGAATGCAATTTATTTACAGAAAAATCGACTTTTTCTAAATTATCTAAACCTTTAAATGTGTTCAAGAAAATATTATTTAACTTGTTATCTACTAAATACAAATTTTTTAATCCGATCAATTCTTTAAATGCTTGCTCTTCTATTTCTTCAATTACATTTCGGTCTAAATATAAATTTTCTAAATTCTTTAAACCAGTAAAAATATTATTTCTTATAGATTTTATTTTGTTTGAGCTTAAATTTAATTTTTGTAAATTGTTTAAATCAGTAAATGAATCTTTATCAATTGTATCAATTGCATTTAATGATAAATTTAAATCGATTAAATTAAATAAACCTTTGAATTGATTCTTTTTAATAATTGTTAAACAATTTCTACTTAAATTTAATTTTATCAAATTTTCCAACCTTAGAGAATAACTTTCAAGCTCTATTATTTTGTTATTATCCAAATCTAATTCTTTTAACTGGTTTAATCCATTAAACGTATTCAATTTGATTTCAGTTATCAAGTTAATTCTCAAATTCAATTCTTTAAGATAATTCAAATATCTAAATGAATTATTTTCAATCAGCTCTATTTGATTATTTGTCAAGTCTAAATGTTTTAATGAAATTAACCCGTTTAAAGTATTTGATTTGATAATTTTTAATAAATTATCTTTTAAATTTAAATCTTGTAAATCTTTTAAATCTACAAAAGCATTATCTTCTATAAATTCTATCTTATTTGTTTTAAGTATTAAACTTTTTAAATTATTTAATCCATAAAATGAATTTTGTTTGATAAGCTCAATCTGATTATTTTTTAAAATTAAAATTTTTGGGTTTTTCAATCCATAAAACGCGTAATTTTCTATCAATTTGACACTATTAAATCCAATAAACAAACATTCGAGCATAAGTAATCCATTGAATGAATATTCTTCAATAACACTTATTTTATTATCAACTAATAAAAGCTCTTTTAAACTATTTAGACCCAAGAATGCATTTTTTTTAATTTTATTTATTTTATTTTGAGACAAGTCTAGTTTGATTAAATTATTCATACCATCAAATATTTTCTCGTTTAAAATCTCAATATTATTTTCGCATAATAGTAACAATTCCAATTTTTTCAAACCTTTAAATGTATCTTTTTCAATCATTGATACATTATTTCTTTCAATCAATAAATCTTTTAAATTTTCTAAATCAACAAATTGAGATGAATATAAATCAGTTAGTTTGTTTGAGCATAAATCTAAATAGACAAGATTTTTTAGGCCTAAAAACGTAACCGGGTCTATTTTTTCTAAATTGTTGCTGTTTAAGGCCAACTTTTTTAATGATAATAAGCAATAAAATGAATCATTTTCTATTGAATTTATTTGATTATGAGACAAATCTAATTCTTGCAGATTATCTAAGTATTTAAAAAAATTTGATTCAATCATTGTAATGTTATTACCAGGCAATAACAATTTTTGTAAATTTTTAAAACCATTAAACGCAAAATGTTCAATAGAAAAAAAACTTTTGTATTTAAGATCTATTTCTTCTATATTATAAACATGTTTAAATAAATGGACAATTGGTCCTGACAACATTAAATCATTTTCTTTAAAATTAGCCAAGCTCCATAACTTGATATAATTCAAATTTAACTGCTTATTATTTTGTCTAAATTCAAATGAAACAATTCAATATTTTATAACATTAAATAGAATAATTAAAATAATTAATTTTACTCAAGAGACCAATGTTCCTAATATTTATAAACATGTTTATTTATAATAAATATTAAACAGTATTTTTAGCATATTTTATAAAATAAAATTTTACCAGCTTGGGCATATTTTTGAAAATTTCTTCAAGGCTATTTTCTCTTTATTTAAAAATTATTAAAATGTTACCTTAAAAGAATAACAAAAAAAGTATATACTCTAAAAATTTAAGAATCTTTTCATTAAAAATTTCATCTAATTCAATCAAAATTCCGAAATTGGTATCATTTTTTTTGAATGTTTTGTTTTGTTTGAATAAATAATATTTAGAATTGAAAATAAGTTTTTTAAACGAGAGAATCTCTTGTAAAACTTCATATTCTACTTTTTTTCTTCTATCTTCAAAAGCTCTATTCTCAAAAGAAAATCTTCTATGAAGAATATTTTTTTCATTAGCTTTTAAACTGTCTTTTAACGATTCTAATTCAACTATTGAATATTTAATTAAATCATTTATATACGGGACTATTTCTTCTCTAAATTTTTTATTGTCAAATAAATGAATGCATTCTTTTTCAAATCTTTCAACCTTGTCAAACATAATACTTTTATTTTTGTTCATCACCTCAATTTCTTTGATTTCAGAAATTTCCATATTAAGAACATTATCAAGTCCTAATAAAATTTGCGCTCTTAAATTATTTGCATATTTGTTTATAAACAATTCTGGAGAATGAATTATTTCCCGAAGTTCATTAATGTTTTCATATATATACTGAAAAAGTTGCTCTTTTAAATCAGTAGGCTCAAGCATTTTATTTTATATATTTTTTTTAAATCAACAAGCAATTAAATATTTTTTATAATTTTTAAAAATTAAAACATTTTTTCTCTTAAATTAATTCTATTTTTAAAAATTTTTTAAAGAATTTAAAAAATGTAAATAATAATTTGGGCTAGTATTTTATAATTAAATACAATATTTTAAAGAAAAAAAAAATAATTCTTTTGAGAAATTAAAAAAAATCAATCATTTTAGACTTTTAAAACCTTTTAAATTATTAATTCAAAATTTAATTAAAACATATTGTTGATTTTTGATTATTTAAATTGATATTTTATTCAATATGATTTAAAGAAAAGAATTATAAACCTTTTTTAATAAAAATAAAAAAATATGATGCAATTGTTTGTATTTTTAAAATTTAATATAATATGAAAAATTGTATGCTTATTTTAAATTAAAAAAACACGATTTCAAAAATTGATTGTTAAAGTTGGATATTTTATATTTGTTAAGCAATGGTTGAAAAGTAAGTTAAAATTTTTTATTATTCATTAATTCCGTATTAGTTAGATTTGTATTTATAAAAGGATGAAATATGAGTAATGAATAAAAAAATAGTATTTAAAAAAAAAAAGAAACTCTAAAAATTCAAATTGTATTTTTTCTTAGAAAAACTATTAATGGAATTTTTTTCCTTACTAAAATAATAATACCAAACAATTTTGTTATCTTGAAAAAAAAAAATAAATAAATAGCTTGAGCAAATATATAGAACATATTTAATATTTATTTTTATTTTAAAATAAATTTGATTTAAAGATTTAATTTTTTTTTTTTGTTTTTAGGTTAGAATTTAAAATTTTCAGATTTAAATTTAATGATACTCAGTTAATCAAAATATAATTATTTTTTTTTTTATTTTTGGTTATTTTTTTTCTAAATAGGTCAAAAAACGATTTGGTATGAGACCGTACATATTTTTTTTTTTTTTTTCATAGAAAAATTTCTGTTGAATTTAAGTTGAAACCTTTTCTTCAGAATAGTATCCAAACAAGTTTATTTCTCTTCTTTAGTTTTTAGTATTTGTAAGTTAGAAAAAAAATAAACAAAAATATTAAATTTTGTTGCATTTTACATAATAATAAACAAAAAACAACTCGTCTTTATTATATATTTTTAATATAACAAGAAATTTCAAGAGAAAATAAATATATTAAAAAAAAAAAAAAATACCTTATCAAAAGAGCTTTTTGTATTATTTCGAATTTATAAGGGAATCAAAGTTGTAAATTAATTTTTGTATTTTTTTTTTGTTGTATTTTTATTAAAGAAATTTTTTTTATTTGTAATGGAAATAAAACTATATAAAATAAAAAAAATATTATTTTCTTTTTAATTTTATTCATCAGAAATAAAAAAAAAAACTGGAACATTAAATTTTATTTTTTTATTTTTCTCGAAAATAATAGGGTCAAATATTCTTATTTATAAAACAAAATTCAGAAATAAAAAAAAAAAATTAAAATTTTAATATTAAAAAATATTAAAAAATTAAGAAATTTTCTTTTCTTTTTTATTTTTATAATGAAAGCGATTATTACTTTAGAATTTATCTATCTATTTTTTGAAAAATAAGCATTTTTATTTTAAATTTTAGAATCATTAAAAAATAAAAGATAAGAAAATGTATCATCAATTTTAAATGACGAATATTTTTATTATAAACTTAAATATAAGTAATATAATATAGCTATATAAAATAGACGAAAAAAAAATTATCCAATTTTAGATAAATTAAAAATAATAAAATAAAATGTCTACAAGGACAGGATGTTGTGGTTCTTTGATCAGGGTCGTGCTTGGCGTAGTCAATATAATATTTCTATTAATTGGATTAGTTATATTTATTGCCTCATCTGTATTAAGATGGAGTCCTAATTCAATACTAAATAAAATAACACAAAGTGATGCTGTTCATTCCATTATTGATATATCAGCTATAAATAGTGTTACAATTGCTTTACTAGTAATTGGTGGTTTTATAACCTTTCTTAGTATTATTGGCTTGATTGGTGCTTGTTGCACAAACAGATTTTTTCTTTTTATTTATGAAATAATAATTGTTTTGTTATTTTTAACACATGCTATTATATTGATTGTAGCTGCTTTTAAATCATCTGATATTGAAAAAGAATTTAGAAGAGCATTAAATCAAACAATTGAAGATTTAAATTCTGCTCAAACACCGCCAGATGAATTAACAGCCAAATGCAAATCATTAAAGTTAGTTTCAGAAATATTTGAATGTTGTGGTGCAAATGGTCCAGAAGACTTTTTGAATAAAACATATATAACCGAATGCTGCGGAAATCTTTCATATAAAATTGGATGTTCGGATAAAACAGTTTCATCTATTAAATCAAATGGAGTAAATATTATTGTAATACCAAATTCAATTATACTTGGCTTCGAATTTTTGATTATTTTATTGGTACCATTTTTAATTGGTCGTATTACTAGAGCAAGACGACTTTATGAAGAAGAAGAAAGAATAATTAACGTCAAGCCAACAAACTATAGCCCAAATTATAACAGATATTAAAAAATTAACTTGGAAAAATATGGATTTTTATCTTAATAAAATTATATAAATGTATTAATTATTTATAAATAAATTATTTTAAATTTTTTTCTAAAATTTGGCTTTTTAATTGCTAATACTTTATAATAAATAATAGTAGTAGTAGTAGTAGTAGTAGTAATAGCCTCTGCGTATCTTGGTGGTGATTATATATCCTTATTAGGCTTTCTCAGAGATTTTGCTATTGAACGAAAACTTGACGGTCTTTAATCTCTTTGAATTTGCTTCTATAGCATCTTTAGTTAGTTTATTCCAAGAAATTTTCTTAAAATTATTAATAGCTAAGATAAAAAAGATTCATTCAAATATTTATAATTGTTTTCAAATTTAAATACAAGCAAATGATTTTTTTTTAAATTTTTTATTAAGTTCTAAAATAAAGGAAAAATGAATGAAAAAAAAAAGAAGAAAAATATGGAAGATTAAAATCAGATCAACAATATGTTTATCTAAAAACATTTTTAATTAACTTTTTTTTGTAAATCTGTACAATTTGTTAGTAAATGAGCTTAAATGAAATAATTTTGACTTGTTGCTTGAATTAACAGATTTGTTAAAAAAATAATTAACTCTATCTGATATTCCATTTACCGGAGAAGATATTTTCGTTTGATTATTATTATTATTATTATTATTATTAGGTTTTATATTATCGTTAATAATTTTTGAATCATTTTTAAATTTAACCGCATATTCTTTAATTCTTCTTTATAAATTATTTACGATTTAATACATTTTATAAATAATAAAAACAAAAAATAAATTATTACTTGGTAATATCTTCAATATCTACTAAAATTGAATCTTGCTGCATATAATAATCATCTCTATCAATTAATAACTTTTTTAAATCTTCGTTTATTTCTTGAAATATTTTAATAATAATATTTTAATATCAGTCGTAAAGTTAAATTAAAAATTTTGTGATTTACTTTCTATTTGATTACATAAATCATTAACTATTACTTGCAATTGACCAATATTCATATCTACAATATGTTCTCTTTCTAATCTTTTCAGACCATAAGTTGGTAAACCAACCTTAATTAAAAATGTAAATTTAAAAAAATATTAAAAATTTTTTAATCTAAAGCAAAAATTACAATATCAGCTATAGGAGAAGGCTTTTTATTATTTATTAAATCTGATTGAATTTTAAATTTTACTTCATTTGATACTTTAGCTAAAGCTTGTCTTGTTTCATTCTTATTAATTATATTATAACTAATTACTTAAAAGTTTGTTTTTTTTTTATATAAAAATTTCAATTACTTGTAATTGTGATAAAATGCTATCATATGAATCACTAGAACTAACTGATAATACTGAAAAATTAGAATTCGAATTAGATAAAATTTTTTTATGATTCAAATTCTCATCTTCTTTTAAATCTTTATCTACTTGATCAATTATAGTCTCGTTTTCGATTGGTAAATCCTCATTGGTAAGTTCGTTCAAAAAGCAAATTTGAAGATTTTGACCATACAAATGATTCTTATTTGGATTTGATCTTTGAAAGTAATCAGATATGAAATTATTTGTTTGATCATTTAAGTCAGTAGATGATGACGACGAAGATACAATAGCTAGTTTTCGTCGTATTTCTTCACGATCATTATTTATGTTGACACGTTTATTCTGTTCAAAATAAAAACAATAAAATTTAATTTTAAACAAAAAAAATTTAATTTATTGATGAGAGTTAAAAAAAAAGACCTTTAAAGTTAGCTCTTTTACAAATTGTTTAAGATCACAGTTTAAATTGATTGATTTATTATGAATATAATAATGATATAGACTCATTTACTAATTTAAACACTAAAATGATTATTTTTTAGAACTAGAGTAATAAATTTGTATTTTTAAGCTCCATTTATATCATTTTATAAAATTAAAAAAAAATGAATTGAAAAATTTTTTCAATAAATTTTCATATATGTATTTTCAATAATAGTTTCAAATAATATTTGAAACAAATATGGGAATTCAAATCTAAAGCACTTTATTTCCGTTTCATTTATTAATTTTTTTTTTTTTTAATAAATTACAAAACTAAATAAAAAAAAAAAAGAAAAATTCTTTTAATTTTTAAAAAATGAAAAAATTAATATATTTATTGATTTCCATAAAATATAAATTATTCGTTTTATGTTGTTTATATTTTTGTTTTTAAATGGACATAAATCAGAATAAAAATTCAATCAAAAAATGCCTTTTTAATTTTTTTTTTTGTAATATTTTTTTTAAATTATATTGAAATTGCTTGAAACGACAAATTTGATTTTAACTTAAGGTTTTAACTAAAAATTTATATAAACAAAAACACAACAACAACAACAACAACAACAAAAAAAAAAAAAAAACTTATTATTTTTGTTACAATGTTTTTATATAAACAGAAATTTTTATTGCTAAAATAATAATAATAATAATAATAACTTAAATGAATTGAATAGAAATAAATTAATTGGAATTATTTTAAGAAATAAATACAATTTAAGAAATAAAACCAGCATGATAATGATTTGGTTTAGTTTTTAATTAAATAATAAATAAATTTGTTATTACAGTATTAAATTTCAATATCTTTTTTATTATAACAGTATATATATTAATTCAATAATTATTCTTCAAATAGATAAAAAAAAAAAAACATAATTTAAAGCTCTCTAATTAAATTTTAAATTCATTAATGCTAAAAACTTGATTGATGTTATTCTTATTCTTATTTAATATGTGATATGATATACGTAGAATTGATATACAATTAAATAAGGAAAAATAAAAAATGTTATTTAAAAAGTGATAGTAAGTATTTATTTATTGATTTCGAATTAAATAGCATAAATCATTTGAAACTATAAAATATTTTTAACACAAAAAAAATAATATTACGTATATAGACAAATAGAGAAAAAAAAAAACTTATATCAAATTATATATACTTGGTAAAACAATTATTTAAACATTAAATAAAAACAAAAGAAATACTGAATTATTAATATCGATTTTAATTGCATTACTCAAAGAATAATAATAATAATAATAAATTAATAATAATAATAATAAATAACAATCAAGGATTTAAGATTTCTTAAAATTTAATTTGAAATATTTCCATGCAAAATTATTTATAGCTTTTTTTTTTTATATTAATGTTCATAATAATTTAAAACATGCTTAGTTTTATTTACACTTAAATAAATAAAAGTAAGTGAGAATTAAAAAAAAAAAAATAACTTATAACGAAAATATTAATTAATTATTATTAAGATTTTTAATAAAAAAGATAAATTTTATATTTTTAAAATAAATACTAAAAAAAGGAATTTACTTAAATTTTTCTATATAAACTTTTATAATTCTTTTATTTAAAAGCTTTTTTTTTATTTTTTTTATTTGTAAAATCTAAACATTCTCTAAAAATTCATTTAATAAAAAAAAAATAAAATAAAATAAAATACTGTAAATAATTAAAATTATGCTTAAAGGAAAAGAAAAGAAAAAAAATTCATATTTATCTTTTCAAAACTCAAAGATTTGAATTAATCAAATCATCATTATCTGTCAAAAGCAAAAATTCAAGATATGAAAAATCTTGTTTTTGTTTTTATTAAATAAATAAATTGTTGTTGTTTTTTTTTTCTTCTTTATAATCTTTTTAAAATATAAAAAAAAAAATAAAGTTATATAATAAATATTTGAATTAATTTATTTTAGTTTTTTAAGGATTAAATTACAAATCTACAATCATCAATTAATTAATTAAATTTTTATATATTTATTTAAAATATAAAAAATAAAATTCATTCATCACATATTATAATTAAAATGTATTATTATTATTACCTGATAAGAAATTTCATTATGAGCTTGTTTTAATTTAGTTTCTAGATTTTCCCAATCAAGTTGAGGTAATTTAAAATCATTTTCATTATCAATTTCATTATCTTGATTGTTTATCGAATCAATATCTTTATTAATATTATTATCTATACTTTTGAATGATTCATATTTAAAATTGTTTGTTTTATCATCTATTCGAAAATCGTTCATTTGTTTATGTAAAATTTGTTCTGTCTGGGCCTGTTCTTGTAAATTTTCGCTTGAAAATTCTTTACTTACTAAATTGGCAAGATCTATTAATTCATTTTTTATATCATTATTATTTGTTTTAGTTGAATTAGGACTTGAGTTGTTTCCAGTTTGATAATCATTCATTTTTAATTTTTTCTCAATTATTAAATTTATAATAAATAATAAACAAGTTTTAATCTTCTTCAATTGTTTTATTTTACATAATTTATATTATTATAATCTAGATACATATAAAGCAAATTAACAATCCATCAAAATATATGCTAAAAACTTTTCTAAAATAATTTTTTATTACAAATACAAATGTATTTATATAGTTATATTTAAACACACACACACAAAATACTCATCTCTCATCTCAGTTTTCAAAACATTTAAATAATTAAAATACTCCTAGTTGTTAAACTTGATAAATATTTAGAATTTAAACGCTTTCAAAAAAATTTTATTTTAAAAAAGATAAAAAAATTTGAAATGCTTTATTATTTTTTTTATTAAAAAAATATGCTACAAAAGTTTGTTTATCATTTTCATTTTTTTTTCTCTTTTCTGTATTTTTTGTGCTTCAAGTTTCTAATTAAAAAATAACATATTCAAATTTTCTCATTTTAAATTGTATCAAATAATAATAATAATAATAATAGAAATAGAAAATAATCTAGTCGTACCAAAAATTTGAATTATAATACAATACAAATATTTTTAATTATTTGAAATTTATTATCATTAATTCAATTGATAAAAAAAAAAGTTTTTTGTTGCTTTAAAGTGAGAAAATATTTTTATCTCCATCAAAATAAAAAACCATTTGAAAATCAAATATTGATAAAAAAATTAAAGAAAAAAAAATATTAATTTTAATATTTTATTCCATCATTAATAATCTATGTTGTATTTTAATGATAAAAATGCAAAAATAATTCAATTTTAGTAGATTTCAAACGGATTATAATAATTAATTCTTTTTTTTTTTCTATAATCTCAAGCAAAGACTTTTTACTTGTCTTTATACTTGTAAATAAAAAGTTTTGAGTAAATTAATGGAATTTTAATTGTTGGAAAAAATAAAATAATAAAATGCAAATATGAAAATATTTTTTATATTATTTGAAATATACAGTATTTTAGATTTTTTATTATATATTTAAATTGTATATTGTAAATATACTTTTTAAGTTTTTTTTTTTATATACAGTAATATCAAAGATAAATTAATAATACTAGTTAATATATCTTAAATAAAATATGTCAAGCAAATTAAATTGAAATATTTAATTATTTTAATTATTTTATTTTGGTGAATTTAAAACTTGAAATTATTTTTTAAAATTTTAAAGGTAAAATAATTCTTAATATATTATTTTCATATATAAAAATTTACATAATTTCCTTAACAATAATTATAATTGCGCTAAATACAAAAAGAAAAAATAAAATTATTTATAATATTTTTGTTAAATATCTTTCGATTTTATTTTTTTTTTAAATTTACTTTGGAGTTTATACTTTTTTATTTAACTGCTGCATTATTTATGAATTTTTAAAAAAGCTCGTGATTATTGAATCTTAGCAACATTAGATGCTTAAAAATTTTAAGATAAAATAAAGCAATTTTTTCTATTATTTTTATTTACTTAAAAACACTTGTAACAAATAAAAGTATATATATATTTTTTTTTTGATAAAAGTTAGATATTTATTTATTAATAACAAAAACTGTATGTGTTTCATTTTATTTTTAAATAAAAAAAAAATATAAAAAATGAAAATTATTATTGAAAATTTTTTAGGTCAAAATAGCTATTTAATAGTTCTAACGATATGTTTTTTAATTTTATACAAACTTTATTTAATTAAATTTAAAAATTACGTTTATCATCAAAAAGACGATGTATTAAACCCAAATAAACCAAGAGGCAAATGCCCGCCTTTTTATCCCAATGGTTGGTATCGCTTGCTAAATTCTGATGAAATTAAAGTAAATGAAGTAAAGTATTTTGATTATTGTGGACGAAATATAGTTTTGTTTCGAGGTACTAATAAAATTGTTTATGCTTTAGATGCATTTTGTTTGCATATGGGTGCCAATTTGGGTAAAGGAGGAAAAGTTAAAAATTCAAAATGCATTCAATGTCCTTTTCATGGTTGGATATTTGATGGTGAAACAGGAAATTGTGTTATATCTGGAGAAAACATGAGTAAAAAATATGTTGAACAATTTGAGTATAACGATATAAAAGAATCGACTAGAGATGTAGATGGAAATTATTTTCAAAAATGTTATGAAGGTAATATAAGTTTAAAAAAATATCATGTAAGAGAAATTGAAGGAACAATTTTGATTTGGTTTCATAGTAAAGATGAATATCAAGATAAAATTTTATATGAACCATTTGAACTGAATACCAAATTAGATTATAGAGGTGAAAGTATTAATTATGTAAATTGTCATATACAAGAAATACCCGAAAATGGTGCTGATATTCGACATTTCGATTTTTTGCATACAAAATTAAACAAGTATATTCCATTTGTGGGCTTCGAGTGGACAATGTTGAGTCATAGAGCAAACGAGAAAGATTTATACGAAGTAATGAAGCACAAATATGGTTATATTAATGAATTTAAAATGAACATTCTTAAAAGATATATTAATGAAAACAATAAAGATTATATAAATGTTATTAGTTTAGATAGTTACATAAAAATATTTAAATGGAAATTTTTTGTCTTCAATGCAACAGGTTTTCAATTGGGTCCAGCTTTAGTTTATTTATTTTTAAAATCACCTTTTTTTGAAGTTATTTTTGCCCAATCGATAACACCATTAAAAAAATTTCATATTAGAGTTTCACATCGAATGTATTCTAGTAGTTATTTGCCTTACTTTTTATCAGCATTTTATTTATATTCTGAAGTACAGCAATTATTTTCAGACATGTTAATTTGGAATAATAAAATATTTGGTTCCAAGTTATCTTATAATTTAAAATCAGAAGCAGATAAAAATTTGTATTCTTGGAGAAATTGGTATTCTAAGTTTTATGAAGGGTGCTATGAATTTGAAAAAAAATTAGAAATTTTAGATTGGTAATTTTAATACTATCTTACTAACTAAGAAAATAATTCTTTATGATCAAATTAATTAATTAATTAAATTGAGTTTAATTATTCAAACTCATATATGCATTTAAAATAAATAAATTATTCTGTATTTTATTTTTATATGTTTTTAATAAAATTAAAGTGAAATTAGTCAAAAATTAGTCAAAAAGGCTTATTTTGTTTTGTTGTCGAGTTTTATTTTATTATTTAAAAAAAAAACGTAAAATTAAATCAAAAATGTTTAATATTGATAATTATTTTTTTTTTTTTTGAATTTTTTAAATTAAATTAATAATTAATTGATTAATCTTGGTGAATGATTTCTAAGCTAATTAAAAATTTTATAAAAATTTAAATAAAAAAAAAAATTCAATTTGAATTTTAGAAATATTAAATAAATATAGTTTTTTAGACTGATTTATAAACTTGTTAAATTTATTTAGCAACTTTAGTTATGAATGCTTTGAAAAATATAATATCTTTAAATATTATTAAAAATATTTTTAATTTATAAATTCTCGTTTAAAATATAAAATATTTATATTATATTATATTAAAGTATGTGTTTATGATCATCAATTTTTTATTTATAATATTACTTTTAGTTGTTGGTGTGAAATTAAAATAATAATTTTGTTTTATTTTTTTAATAAACTCTGAATTATTATAATAAAACGAATAAAAAATGATTTTACAAAATTTCATTAAAAATGTTTATAAATATTTAAGAATGCAAAAAAACATTAATAATATTTTATTTCATAATATATTATTATTATGTAATTTATTTTTAAAAAGAATTTTATTTATTTGTTGAATAAAAACAAGAGCAAAGTAGATTATTTTTGTTTTTTTATTTATTTATTTATTTAAAATGAATACTGACTGCGTGAAAAATGAGTAATAAATTCTCTGAGCGGAATGGGGATAACAAGTTTTTTTAAAGTTTATTAGAAACATAGTTATTACCTTATTTTTTAGATCAAAAAATAAATATTTTTTGTTTTTATTAATAAACATAAATGGGAATGCCAATCAAATGTTGCAAAATGGTTTAAATTAACTAATGTTGTTAATTGTATCTTTTAATCACTTTTAAGCTTACAACAAACAAGTGCTTAAACTTTAACAAATTTAATTTTAAGATCTGCTTAAAAAAAAAACCATAGAATATAAGACTGGAAAATAAGCATTTAAATGTTTATTTTTTTTAAAAGAAATTTTTTTTTTTTTTTATTTCAAAACTAAATTAAACTTAGAATTGCAAAATCCATAGAAATCATATAAAAAATTATTATTATTATTATTAATATTAATATTATTATTATTAAATCTTGGTAAAAATAAAAAATTTAGAAAAAAAAATCATAATTTGTTTTTATTTTTTTTTATATTTAAGTATATGTAATATATTGCCCTATTTCATTTCATACATAATAATTATACTATACTATACTATACTATATTATACTATATATTATATTATTAAGCTGATAAAACAAGAGACAAAAAATAAATTAAAATATTTTTATAATTTTTATTTTTTTTAAAAATTTAAAACAAAAATTTTTTTAGATATAAATTTAGCCTTAACTCAAATGAAATTTTAAAAACTAAAAAAACTTACACTAAACACGATTAAATAGAAGAAAAATATAAATTTTAATAAAACAAGAATGGAACATTCACATCAAAACGAAGCATATCGTCACTTTCGAGATTCTCTATTCGGTGATCTAACTCAGAACCTAAAACCGGTCATAATGTCTCTAACAATGCTAGCCGAAGACTATTCAGACAGTGGTATATACATAGCACAATCAATTGAAGAATACATACTTAAAGTTACTGCTGATATTAAAATTCTGGGTTTATACTTAATTGATTCTATAATAAAAAATTTAAAATCAACTACTTATATAAAAATTTTTGAAAAAAAAATTGTTTTTTTATTTGAACAAGTTTTTAAATATGTAAGTCTAAATAAAAAAAAAAAAACTTAAAACTCTCTCCTCTGACGTCTTATTAAATTATTAATTTTTATCCTTTAAATCCTTTTCAAATTTATGAAAAAAGATTCTAAAACGTCATAGGGCTAAGATAAATTTATATCTTAATTGTTATAATATAAATTCATTTTTTTTTTCTTTAATTTATTTAGGGAGATGAAACAAATCGAAAAGCATTGTATAAACTAAGACAAACATGGAACGATTTGTTTTCAATACAAACTCTATACGATATTGATATTACCGTAAAAAAAATCGATCCTGCTTGGCCAATAACTGCAAACTTAGTCAGTAATAATACAGTTCAGCAAAATTCTTCTCAACAAGCTAAACCTGTTGTTCCTATGTCTCAATCATGTCAAGTGTCTGTAATACCGAACAAATCAACTGTAAATACAAAACCTGTAAACACAAATTCAACTGAAACTAGCAAAAATCCAAATCCCACTATAAATAATACTAATAATAGTATTACAAATAATAAAAATACTAATAATTCTAATAAAAATAATAACAATAACAATAATAATAATAATAATAATAACAATTTAAATAAAAAAATTCCGTCTTTGTTTGATTTACAGCTAAATAATCCGAGTTTGGCAATTAAAAAGAGTCCAACTGGTACCAAAGTTATAAATACATCTCCCAAATCTAGTCAACAACAACACCAGCAGCAACAGCAAAAAGCAGTACCACCAACATCGACTCCAACTAAATCTCAAGCAACAACCACAAACACATTAACATCAAATTTAAATTCAAAAACAAATAAAAATTTATCTAAATCTAATCAATCTTTAAATAGTTCTAAGAGTAATGATAGTTTGAATAAAAGCATTGATAAAAGTTTAGAAAAAAGTCCAACACAGGTCCAAATTAATTCTAAAAATCAACAAACCCATAATGTCCAAAAAAACTTGAATAATAATAATAATAATAATCCAATTCATCAAAATAATATATCTGATGCGAGCAAAAAGTCTTCACAAATAGTTAAAAAACTAAAACTATCTCCAACCGCTTCTTCAGCTACTAAAGTTGACATAGAGTCTTCTAAAACATTAAAATCATCAAAAATCAACTCAACCTCATCTACAACAACAACAACAGCTCAAATAAAACAAACATCCCAACAAGCAAATAAGCAAGATCCTAGGCTTTCAAAATCAACAAATTTAGCTGCAAAACAGTCTTCTAAAATTACGAGCATGTCCTCTAAATCGACCGATTTTAAAAACCAAAATTTAGTAAAAAAAATAAAGCTATCGTCTTCTGAAGAAACAGATTTAATTAATACGAGCGAATCAAGTAGAAAGGATCATATTGAGAAAATGGATGTTAGCATATGTACACAACAAGAAGACATAAATAAAGATAAAATAGATGATTTTGGAGATGTTGATGAAAGATTTATAAATGCGCCACAACAAATTGTACAACCAATTCAGCAAACTGCACCAAAATTAATATTTGATTTAAATTTGTTTAAAAGTATTTTAGACAATCCAAATTTGAATCAAATATTACAAAATACTACAAACACATTAATCGATAAAAAACAATCGCATGCTCAAAAAGAAAATTTCGATAATAAAATAACAAATAATCTTATTCTAAACGAACACCAACAGCAACAGCAACAATTGAGCGATGAACAATTCGAAAATGTTCAAACAAATCAAAAAGAACAAGAAATTGAACAAGATCAACAAGAGCAACAAGACATACTTTTAGAACAAACTACTTATGATCAAGAAGAACAAGAAGACGAAGAAGAAGAATTAAATCATGACGAACTAGAAGAACAAGAAGCTCAAAATCAAAATTCATCAGAATATGTTTCATATGACGATCTACCACCGATTAAGCCTAAAGATTTAAATGATAATCAAAATGACTCATTGCTAATCATAGACGCTCGTTCGTATCGAATTCAGCCCGATACAAGACGCATTATTAAAATATATTATCATGATCATGAAGTTTTTTGTGATACTAGAACCAAAGATGTTTATGTTGATCAAAAACGAGTGTCTAAAATGGGTGATAACACTAAAGATATAACGTTGAATGGAAGAAGAGTGCGTTTGATGTACATGGGTCGAAGAATTGAGTTGTGGATCGACGGTATTTCGTTTCATTTTAGAGCCGATTCGCCTCCTAAACAAATAAGTTTAACTTCTTCTATAACTAACCAGTTAAAACGATACTACGTTACAATAGACAGTCGTACAATGGATATGTATTTTAATAATTTCAAAGTATGTACTATTAATGGAGGACCGTATGGTACTGGACCAAATATATTGATGGCACGTTTAGCTCCTGATGATTATGAACAGCATGAAATTAGTTTTATATGTCCTCCAAAGCGAATCATGATTGATGGAGTAGCAAGAAAAATGCGATACGATCTGGCTGTTCCATGTATCGAAATGGACAAAGGCAAATTTCATGTGATTCGTTTTAGTGGTCTCCCGAAAGATATTTATATCGATGACGAGCCGTATAAAGTGCCGTTTGATAAAACTGTTCGTATCAAACTGTATGGTCGTGCTCATGAACTAGCATGGGGCGGACCTGGTTTTGAGGTTATAATTGATGGTAGACCTTATGAACTACAGTTTAACAAGCCAGCTAGGGAAATAATAATCGGCACAAGACCGCATTTTATTAAAATATGTGGAGATGCTCCCGACGTTAAAATATGTGGCCGATTACCTAAAGAACTAACTCAAGAAGCGCCCACTGAAATAAAGGCAGTTACAGTCAAACCACCGCCATTAATGTCTCAACCGTTACCTACTCCTTCTAGTTCTTTATTAACAGCCACTTCACAAGCTCAATCTCAGTCCAAAACATTACCAAACGTACAAGAGTTATTACAAAAATTGATTCAGCATAAAATTTTGCCAAGTTCATCATCACAAGATGAACTAAAACAACAAAAAAAAGATAAAGACGAAGATGTCAAAGCTCCTGATTTGACAAGTTTTGATAATGATTTATTAAAACAAAAATATGCTTCTGCTATTAAAAGTTTATATAGTGGTATACAATGCTCTCAATGTGGAAATCGTTTCAACCAAAACGAGACACCAGCGATCTCAAGTGGAAGTCAAGTTAGTCGTTATTCAAGACATTTAGACTGGCATTTTAGGCAAAATAAAAAAGAGAAAGATGAAGTAAATAAAGCTCATTCAAGAGCATGGTATTATTCATTACAAGATTGGATATTATATGAAGAAATAAGCGAAGAGCAAGTTTTAACTCAAGATGCATCTTATGGACAAGATGCTGGTGGAAAGCCAAGAAACGAAAATAAAGAAAATGATTTTGATTTGATTAATAATGAAGGCTTGAGCGAACTGACGGATGCATCTACAGCTTCAGTTTCTACTATGAATAAAGTAAATCTATTAAAATCTTATAATAGTTATAACGGTGTCAAAACATGTCCAGCGAGTGATGATATAGGAGATTTTTGTTGTATTTGTAATGATCCTTTTGAAATATTTTGGTTTAGCGAGAAAGAAGAATGGCATTTTAAAGATGCAATCAGATTTGAGAACCGTTTATATCATCCAATTTGTTTTGAAGATAATCAAGAAGAGAGTTTTATTAACAATAATAATTCCAATACAAATTTAAATCATAGCGATTTAAACACATCTTCGGTAAAAGATGAACCGAATTGATGATTATTAATAAAAATTTAATATATTAAATTGATTGATAAAAAAGTGTTACTGGTGATTTTAATTTATATTTTATTTGTATTTTTTTCTTCATGTTCTTGTTGATTTGTTAAAAAAAAAAAAAAAATTTGGATAGAAAATTTCAAAAACAATATTTAAATTTAATTGAATTTTTTTTTTTCGTAATAATTTTATTTTTTTATTTAAAAAAAAATTATTCATGCAATATATATTTTTTTTATTTAACATTTGAAAATTTAAAATAATTCAAATAAATATTTTAAAACAATTTTTGTTAATTTTTTAAACTTTAAAACCATTTAACTCTTAAATCTTAGGACAAAGAAGCAATAAAACAAAAATGCTCATTTCAGCTAATAAGTAATAAATTTTAAATCTGCTTAATGATCGACTAAGGCTCCAAAATTTCGACTAATAACTTTAGATCGAAAAATAAATCGATTTTAAAATTGGCTTAAAGTTTCCATATTTATCCAAATTATTTCAAATATCTCAAATTTTATCAGATTATTTCATAAAAATATTTCTAAAATTTTTTATTTTGGATGACGACAACAATCTGATAAAAAAAGATGATTAAGTGAAATGAATAAAATTATTAATTTTTTTTTGTTAAATTAACTAATCTTAACTAATAATTTAATTTTTGAATTGATAATATATTTAAAAACAACAGCTCTTATCAATAAATGTGATAAAATATTTAAAACAAGTACGAAATTAGAAACTTAAAAAAAATTTTTTTTTCATAGTTTAAAAATATATACTGTAATATAAAAAAATGTGTAAAAGCACTGGTTGTTGTGGCTCATTAATTAGAGTTTTATTGGGCATTATAAATACAGTTTTTTTGATTTTGGGAATACTTATTATTGTTTTTGGAATTCTACTAAAATCAAGTTTAAAATTTATTAATGAAATAAATAATGCTAGCGAAGAAATTCAAGCATTACTTGACTTTTCTTCAATTAAGATAGTTACCACAATTATATTTGTAATTGGAGCATTTATAACTTTAACAAGTATAATAGGACTAATTGGTGCTTGTTGCGCTAATCGGGTGTTCTTGATAATATATGAAATAATAATTTGTATATTATTTTTAGCACATTTAGCTTTATTAATAACAGCAATTGTAAAATCTTCATCTTTAAAGAACGAACTAAATAAAACTTTATTAAAAGCAGTTAATGATATTAATGATTCAGATTCACCAGACAAAATTCAGACACAATGTAAATCATTAAAACTTATTTCGCAAATTTTTGATTGCTGCGGTGTAAATGGTCCAAGTGATTTTAAAAATCCAACCTATTCAAAAGACTGCTGTTACGAATTATATGAAAACGGATGCTCTACAAAAATAGTTTCAACATTTAAAAATTATAACGCAAAATTGATTATAATTCCGAATTCCGTTATATTAGGATTTGAATTTCTGATTTTAATTGCTGTACCTTTCTTGATTAGAAAGATAAATTCGAATAAAGCTGAAAAGAAATATAATCCAACTACAACTTATTCACAAAATGCACCAAATGATGTTCAAGTAACAATAAGAAACAATGCTGGAAGACCATACTAAACTTTTAAATAGTTTTTTTTACTATTATATAATATGAAACTTTCTTAATAAATTTTATATAATTTTATTTTGATTTTATTTTAATAACTGAATTTTTTTATAAATATAAATTTTACTAATATGAATTCATTGTTTGTAAAGTTATCATTTTGTTAGAAAATCTTATTAAGCTATGCTTACATAATAATGTGTTCTTTTCATATAAGATATTAGGAATAAGCTTTTACCAATTTAGAATATAATAGCTTGATAATGACAAATATTAATTAAATCAAATTTTACAATTTATTGTCGTAAAATGGGGTACAATGGATCAGTAATTAAGAAAAATTTATTTTCAAGAGTCATTTTTCAAAGTTTTAAAATAATTTTTTTAAGTTCAGACGGTAAAAAAAAAATCTAAAATGGTTATTTTACCTAATTTAACAGAAAATTTACCTAAATAAAAATATTATACCGGTAAAAAGCTGTAAAATTTGAAAAAAAAAATTAATTAATTTCAAGAAAAAAAATTCTGATTAATAAAATTTCAAAAAATGACCAAAATTGGCTATTTTTTTGGCAGATTTTATTTTTCTAAATATTTCATAAATTTTCAAAAAATTACGGAAATTTCGGTTAAAATAGCCATTTTTTTTTAAAAAAGTTAATTTACTATAATTTTACCGAAACCAAAAGTGTCAAACATCCAAAGTATTTTAATATTTTATTTTCATTTACATATTTTTTAATCAAAGTAGATATATATTATATTTGTAGTTTTTTTAAACTTGCAAATGGAAGAGAACTAGCTAGTTTCGACTAACTTTTAGGATTGAAAGTTTTTCAATTAATGTTTTAAAATTTTCTTTAATGTATTTTTTTTTTTACTGATTTAGGATTTTTAGGGTTATTTTGAATTCAAAAGCATTTTTAATAATGTTGCTTATATTTTAAAGCCAGATTATACTGATTTTGCTAATTTAAAAAAATTATTGGTACAAAAAAATGTTTTCAATTTTTAGATATCAAAGAAATGTGTATATATAGTATTTAAAGAAAGAAAGAAGAGGAAGATTTTTCTCCTTTTTTTAAAAGTTCCATTTTTTAAGTCAAATTCAATTCTGTAAAAAAAATTCATTAGACTTTTGTTTAAAATTAAAATCAAACAAAATTAATTGATTATGATTTTATTTTAATAAGTTTTATTCAAATTAAAATTTTATTTGAATTGCTTTTATCTTTTAGAGATGTTTCTCTAATTTCTGAAATAACATCTAACTACTTGCTTTTGATCAAAAAAGCATGATTGGTTTTACCGCATTTTTCGATATAAAAAAATATTTGCTGTTTAATTATTAAGAGTACTTAAAAGATAAATAGAAATTATCTTTTAAATTATTATTCTAAACTTTATTGATTTAAGATAAAAAAGTTATCTTAATAATATTATAAATTTGCTTATTTTTTTTTTAATTATTTAAAAATATTTTTCAAATAAAAAATGTGCAATAATTGCCTTGAAACAACAATTAGAGTTATTCTATCAATAATTAATACAATATTTTTGTTGATCGGTCTAGCTGTTCTGGGAGTAGGGATTTTTTTAAAAATTTCTTCGAATAAAATCAACGATGCATTTGAGGGAATCGAATTTATTGCAAATCTCGGCTCTGCTGTTATAGAAATAGCTTCAATAGTTTTAATAGTTTTAGGATGTTTGATATTTCTGATAAGCTTAATGGGTCTAATTGGAGCTTCATGCGCAGTTAAAGTTTGCTTGATAATTTATTTAACAATTATTAGTTTAATATTCGTAGCTCATTTGGGTGGTTTTATATTTGCACTCACTAAAATGTCCGCTCTGGAAAATTTATTAGATGGTTTAATTGACGATTCAGTTAAAAAAATAAAGCAAAGCTCAAATAAAGAAGAAATTGATTCAAACTGTCAAGCTTTCCAACATATATCAAATATGATAGGTTGTTGTGGAGCAAAGAATCCAGATGATTTTGATCAATTTGCTATTACTAAATGTTGTCCTAAATATAAACAAGCAGGTTGCAGTAGAAAAATTTCTACAGAAATCAAAAAAATTTTTATAATACCAAATTCATTATTGCTCGTATTTGAATTATTGATAATAATAGCTGCTTCAGTTTTAATCAAAGTTATCAAGCCTAAGAATTCAAACAATAAAGTAACACCAACTGGTTCAGACGAAGTTATTACCTTAAGAATAATGAAACCTAGAAATTAAATTTTATTAAATATTTTCATTAAAAACTAAAAAATTTTATTATTTTAATTAATTTGTATACATTTTTAATCATTTATTTTTATTTATATCAATTAGGTTATTTTAGTTTGTTTTTTTTTGTTTTTTTATACATAAAAATACCAAGTAATTGAATTGAATACTTATGAATAAAAATAAAATCTTTTTTAATAAAAATGATTTTTAAATTTAAATTAAGTTAATTTTTTAGAAAAATAAATTTTTTTATTAATTTCGTAATGCTTAAAATAGATATATAAATTTTTAATAAAAATTTTCAAAATAAAAAAAATTTTTTAATAATTTTTATCATAAACAAAATATGCTTAATATATATATATGTATGTATAGCACTGTAAGGTTCTACATTAAAAAATATTTAAAAAATTCGTTCGACACTTTTATTAAAATATATAATTAATACTTATTCCAATTTTTTGTTTAAATAAAACTCATCGGTTTCATATTTAACTCATCTGTTTCTAATATTCTGATAAAATTGATTTATTTTAACTATCATATATTTATTTAGAAAAAAAAATTTTTAAATTTTACAATTTAATTTGTTTATATATTACAACATCAAAAATTATCAAATTTAAAATTTTTATATATAGGCCTAATAACCAAAACGTTGACTTCTTTTTAATGAGGATAAGGAGCCTAATAAAGAAGCTAAATCAACAGTTTGATTAATTAAAGGATTTAAACTTGCTACTTTAACGAATGCACTTTTTTTTATATCTTCTTCAGTATAAAATTGGTTATCTAAATCGGGTAATGGCGGACTAAATTTAGACGGAGAAGGTGGCGGTGTGCTGCATAGTTTATTATTATCTGTACTAGTAATTTTTTTATTATTTTGTATTTGAACTATTTCTTGGTCAATAATCTCATTTTCGTCTAAATTAATATTTAAACTGGAATTTGAATTTTGATTAGATTTTTTTATCTGCGAATTTGCATATATCGCTGAAGGTTTTAATAACTTAACTGGTTTATTACTTGAGTCTATTGCTTGGTTCGAATTATTGTTATTTGCTCCTGATTTGAATGTAAATAAGCTTAATTTATTTACAATTTGATCGAAAAATATTTGCATAGTTGATCCGATTTGGTTAAATTCTTCAAATGATTCTTCACTTGAACTTGAATCGCTCAATTCATCTTCGAGTTCAAAATCTGCAGTAGGAGTACCAGGTGGCGTCGGTGCAGGCTTAAAATAACTAGATAATGAATCAACTAATTTCTCTTTGGCAAATTCGAATATGTTTTGTCCAAATTTATCAGCTGATATTTGAATATTTATCGGTGAAGATGGCGGTGTGTCTGGATCATCATATTCTTGTCTTTTTTTTGTTCGATTTTTGGCTCTTACATCTCGTTCATTTTGGTTTTTGTTGTCTCCTAGTGTTTCTGTTTCAAATGAATTTGATTTAAAATATTTATATGATATATTTTTAAAAAAACCAAATAAAGAATTATTATTTGTATCTGAATTGGAATTTGAGTCTAAACAAGAAGTACTTGTTGGTAATGATTGATTTTTTTCTTCGTTTTCAAGTAATTTTGTTAATAATTCAACTTTGGATGGTGACAATACTCTTCGAGATTCATAGTAGTTTATTTTATGAGAATCATTCTTGTCGTCTGATCTTAAAGTCTGATTAAAATTAACCAACTCTTCGTTTTCATCATAATCATAATAATAAGCATCTTCGTTCTCGTTTTCATAATCATTTTCATCATCTTCATAAACACCATAATCATCTAAATCTAAGTTATCCTTTTCTTTATCACTATTTTTATCAGAATCAGAATGATTTCCTTTTATAGATATACCAGGTCTATTTTCAAATAAGCATCCTAAATTAGGTGTTGCTAAATGTTGCCAATGTTGCAAAGTTTGTGAACCTTCAATTGGCTTAACTATTTGCAACTTTTCTGGTAACAAAAATGAGTTGGATCTTGCGAACAAATTTGAATAAACAGAAGCGCTTCCTGTTGAGAATATACTCTCTGGCGTTGGACAGTTGGTAAACTTTGGAATTAATGGTGTCTGTTTATTTTGATTATTATTATTATTATTATTATTGAATTGATTGAAAACATTAAAATCTAAGTCATTCGTTGTTACCATTGAAGAATTAAACATCATCTCTAGTTCGGATTCAGATTGTAAACAAGATTCAAAGTTTGAGCCTGGTATTTGTTTAACTAATTTTTGTTTTACTTTTTTTATAAAATCACTCGATTGAGACGCTTGTAAAGATAAATTAGAATGTTTATTTCGATAATCTCTAGCTATAGTTGAATAAACTTCAGCTGCTAATGAATTGGAATTTTTTTCAATTGTCATCCAAGGTGAATAAAGTCCATTGGTCCTGTTTGTTAAAATGCTAGTCGGCCTATAAAAACTAGAATCTAAATCAGTCGAAGATTCTTCATCTAAATACTGTGTATTTGAAGAATCAATTGAATTTAATAATGACGGAGTAGTTTGATTCATATAAAATGATGTCGATGTAGATTTACTTAATGTAGCCGATCTTTTAACAGTTTGATTTGATTTTTTTCTTAATATGGATACTTCTTCTTGACTTTTGCTTAACAATTGCAAACACTCGTTATACTTTTCTTTTAACTCATTTATTTGTTCAAATAAATCTGTTTTTGATGATTCGTAAACTGTTTGTAATTCTAAATTATCTTGTGTTATGTTTTTTATTCTTGATTGCAATTCAAAAATCTTTTTTTAAAATAAAAACGATTAATCAAATCATTTTTAATTTTGAACTTGTGTAAAGGTAAACACTAAAATTTAATTAGTTATTGTAATTTATTAGTATAATTAAATTATTAATAAAAATTAAATTTTGATAAAATATGACATTTGTATTATTCTGGCTAGCAAATATCATTTTTAGATTTGAATTAAAGACAATTAAAACTTATTCAAGGGAGAATAGTTAATTTCTAAATATACAAGTTTTTATTAAAAAAATCTAGAATTTTATGAATCAGTTGATTTAAAAAAAAATTTAATTTCTAATTTCAATTAAAATGTTTAGTTAAATTTTTGATATAATTTATTAATTCTTATTTTTTTAAATTGAAACATTAAAAGAAACTCAGAATCTAAGGTTTAGTTTTCAAATATTTTACTATGATTTCTACTAGACTAAAGATTTATTTAATAAATTAAGAAAAAACCTAAAAAATTATAAAATTCTCTTTGTTTTAAAATTACAAATTGTTCTATCTATTTTTTTTACAAATAAAAATTTTTACAATAGGTCTTTAAAATTAAATTAAATGATGCAGTTTTTAAAGTAAAAATAATAAAAAACATATTAACAATTTTGAATTTTTCAAAAATTACCTGAGCAAATAAATTATTTATTTCTTCTTGTTGATGGATACATTCGGATGTTTTAGATTTAAGCTCTTCTTGAGTTACTTTTAAAGCATTTTGAGAAACTTCTTTTTATATTTAAAGATTATTATACGAAAAATTTTAAATAGCTTTAAAAATATATTGTTACCAAGTTCTTTGAAACAATTTTCGATAAGAAAAGATTCTTTTGATTCCAAATCTGCTTGTTCTTTTTCAAATATTTCAGCTCGATTACGTAAAGAGTCATTTTCTGATTCTAAAAAATTTATTTTTCTTTTACATTCATTCAATATCTCTTGATTTATATCACTTTTTAAATTTTGCATTTTTTTATTTTATTAAATTGAATATAATTATTTTTTTGAAATGAAGAAAAAATACTTCAAATTTTTATGATTGACAATTTCATCGGTATGATTATTGTCTAAAATATCCTCTTCTGAATCTATAAAACTTTTTAACAAATTATCTTTTAAATTTATCTCATAACGAAGCTGATTAACCATTTCTGTTGCTTTTTCCAGTTCCTGTTCTAATATTTCTATTTTTATTTCCAATTGTTGATCTTTTTCTAGCAAATGTTTTCCAATTGTGGCTGCCAATTCCAAATCTTTTTCTTTCTGATTAAAAATAATTAAATTAAACAAAATTTTTTATATATTTTTTTTTTGCTTTATTTATGGTTTACTTCATCAAGTAGTTTGGTCACTGCTTCAATGTCATAATAAGTCTTTGTCATTTGGCTAACTCTGTTTCCGCTTAAAACTAAATTCAATTTAAAAATATTTAAAAATATTTAAATGTTTGTTAATAGTTGTTCAAATAAAATAGAACCTCGACTTTAGGATTTTTTGATTGAATGTTACATAAATATCAGGTTTTTTTTGTTGTTGTTGTTTTTTTTTTTAAAAGATAATGAAAAATATAATTACTAACAAAATTTATATCGCAACAAAATTAATTTAAATTAAATTCATAACAAAAATAAAATATTGTTTTTCAATTTTTTGTTGTTTTTTCTTTTAGAAAAAAAAAAAATAAAATTTGGCTTTTTTAAAAAAATAATAGAAACTAAATTGTATTGTTTAATAAAATTTTTGAAATCCAAAATTTAGAATAAGTATATTTTTTTAATAAATAAAGATGTCAGATATATTTTTTTTTTTTATGTCAAGCATCGAGTTGACTAAATTAGATAACTTTAAAATTTTAGCCTAATCAAAAAGATTACAAGTCTTTAATTGCTATTAACCTACTAATCTTTACAAAGTCACTGATTATAAAAAAAACTTTAAAACAATTAAATTATCAAACAATCTTTTTGTTATTTCAAAATAAAATATGTTTCTTCTAAAATAAACTTAATCTTAATCTGTTATTTTTCTATTTTGTTTAGAAAAGGATTTAAAATAAATTCTAACTCTAATTTTATTTTCATTCAGGCTTAGAAAATGAAATTTTTTTCATTTTTTGTTTCTATAGTCTAAACACGAAATGGAAATGAAAATTTTTTGAATCGATTTGATTATTAATATAATAAGCATGAAAAAAAGTTGAAATTGCTTGAAAAGAAGTAGAAGTAGAAGAAGAAGAAGAAGAATAGAAGAACAAAATTCTCTTCTTCTTTTTTTTATATTTATTTTAAAATATTTAAACACAAAGCAGTAATAAATGAGAAGAAAAAAACAAAATTATCGATTTTTATTAATTTATAAATATTTTTTATTAATTAATTAAAACTAGGTATTTCAAGAAATTTATACATTTTTAAGATTTAAGATTTCCCTCATTAAATTAATTAAGTTTAAAGTCGAGACTTTAAATAAAAATTATTTAAATTTTAAAAATTACTAAAATAATCAAGTGTAAATGAGATTTGTTCGTTTGTTAGCTCGTTTATTTGTTGTTCGTCAATGTATAATGGTGCTCTGATCCAATCGCAATTGCTATGAGAAAATATCGTATCGGCTCTTAATTTATATTTTGGTATATTCTCGTCTAATAAACTAATAACGTCTACTTCGGCTATATTATCTGACGAGCAAATATCTATATTATATATTAAAGAACGTAACATGGAATTTATTATCTTAAATATCAAAATTTAAATAAAAAATTAATTAGTCTAACCTGTTAGAGTTTCTGTTTCACGGGTTTCATTAGTTTTAAATAAACTTTTACAATTTGAGTTTGAATTTGAGTTTTTTTTATTACAGCTATAAATTTGAATTATATTTGTAGAGTCATAAACATTTTGTTCATCGATATTATCTTTATTATCATTATTATTATTATTATTATTATTATTATTATTATTATTATTCGTATTTAAATTATTTGAATTGTTTAATAAAGACTCAAATTTTAAACTGCTATTTTCATTTGTTTCTATTAAATTAAATGAGATAGTTTGACTATTTATTGTATTATCAATATTATGTAATAAACACTCTTGTCGGTATTGCTGTTGATTAGTAGATGTAGAAGAGGAATAAGACATTTAGAAAATCATTTGGCAATGTAGAAAATTTCTTTCTTGTTTAAAATATTCAAAAACTCTTTTATTATTGTAAATTTCAATACTTCTTTATTTTATTTTTTTCACTAATTTTTAACAACTTTTATTTTATTTTTTTTTTCTAAATAATAACAATAATAAATAAATATTTAGGTTTTATTTTTCTTTCAAATTAACAAGAAAGAAGAAATTTTATTTTCGAGGTCATGTTCTAATTTCTTTTAACTTTGATTTGAAATAAAAAAAAAAAAAATCAAAATCAAAATTTAAATAAAAAACTGTTTTTTTTTTGTTTTTTATTTTTTTATATTTTTTTAATTTTCTATTTATATGCAAATTTATCCTAAGGGTGTCAAATTGTCTTATTCAAAGAATTTACCAAAAATCATAAATAAGTTATAAGAGATTAAATTATTTTATTATTTATTTGTTCTATATAAAATTGTATTAAATATGTATTAAATTACAGTTTTTTTTTTTTATTATTATTATTATCTTATTATCAAATAAACAAATGTCTTTTAAAATAAAATTTTATTTAATAATTATCGTTATTACGAGCCTTACGAATTAGAAACGGTACCATAATTAGAGCAAATAGTTCAGTACCTAATATAATAGCACTTGGTATTCCTAATAGATTAACAGCATTATTTTTAATTGTTTTCACTACTTTATCATTACATCCAGTTGTATAGTCTTTACTTTTACAACATTCTATTATTAGAGTTTGATTTAGAAAATCTTTTGGACCTTGAGCACCACAACAATCAAATATTTCTGATATTGAATATGATAATTTACATTTTTCATCATAAACATTTGGCTTATTTACATTGTCATTTATAAAAGTAATAGTGTTGTTAAACTCTTTTCTAAATTCGTTCTCAATTTTGGAAGACTTGAATATCAAAACTAATATGCTAATACCATGAGTTAAAAATAAAATTAATATCACAATTTCATAGACTATTAATAAACAACGATTTAAATATTTCACACCACATAAACCCAATAAACTAAAGGCAATAGCAAATCCGCCGACTATTAATAATACTGTAGAAACAGAGCTAATCGAGCCTGCTTTGACTATTGCTTCAATGCCTTTTATACTTGTAAATTTATTGAATAATGTGCTCCACTTTAAGACCGCAGCTGTAGAAAATACAACTATGCCTAATATTAAGAAGAGTATGTTCAGAATTATCAATATAATTCTAACACTGGCACCGCAAAATCCTAATTTAATATTTTTCATAATTGATTATTTTTTTTCTTTTGGTTTAGATTACGTATTCAAATTTATTTTATTAAGTGATAAATAAAAATAAAAAATTCTTATTTAAAGCTAAATGATGAATCAAAAACTTTAGAAATTTTATTATCACGAGTTATTTTTATCATTTTTAAACATGATAATTTAATTTTTAATAGAACAAATAAATGATTAACAATATTTAAAACATGTTTTAAAATCTCAAGTTTGATTATGATTAGAAATAGAAAAAAAAAATTAAATAAAATATTACTTACATTTTTTTATTTTCTTTTAAATGAAACTTATTTGAATTGTATTTTGTATTTTGTTGTTGTTGTTGTTGGTTTTTTATTCAAATTATTGTAAAACAGTTGATTTAAAATAATCAATTTAAATCTGAAACATTTTGAAATATGATTTTTTAGAAATTAAATGAACCGATTAATTTAAAAAAAAAAAGAGAAAAAGACACAATCACAATCGATCTAAAAATCAATCATTATATGAGAATTTATATTTTATTTATTAAGATAGCAACTCTTAATAAATTTCAAATTATATGACCTTTAAATAATAAAAATCTTGTTTATTTTGAATAATAAGTGTATATATACAATATATATACAATATATATATATATGAAATTAAATCTACTGATACTTAAGGTTTAATTGCAAATATAAATAGAAAACGACGGAATTTAGACTATATTGTTAGTTTTGTTTAATAACAAGTTATTAGGCTATAAATTATTTTCTAAAATAAAGTTTCAATTTGAAATATAAACAAATTTCTTTGTTTTTTTTTTTTTTTCTTTTTTTCGAAACTATAAAAAAAAAAATTATGAATCCAGCTCAATTTGAAACTAAAAACTCGATTTAATCTTTATATATTTTTTTTTTTATTTTTATATAATAAATAAAAAAAAAAAAAATGAAATTAATAAATTTGCAATCCTAATTATAATATTAATAATAAATTATAATTTTTTTTTTTTTTTTTAAATTTAAAATTTCTTTTTGAGAAACTTTGTATAAATAATAAATTCAAATAAAAAAATCAAATAAAAAAAAATAAATCAATGCATGTAAAATTAGAATTTATGATTCTCAGGCTGTTAAATTAATATCCTTAGTATATAGTGATTAGAAGTAGAATTTTCTTAGATTTCAAAAATACAGTATTGTTGTTCTTTTTTATTTTTTTTTTTTTTGTAAATGATTTTTTAAGCGTGCTATGATTTGAATCACACACACACACACACGCTTCGATTTTTAAAATAAAAAAAAATATATATTATATAACTTTTTTATTTTATTTTAAATTATGTGAAATATTTTAGCTTTCAACATTCCATTCATTTTTATTTATAAGTTTAATTAAAAAAAAAAGAAGAAATTAGAAGTATGAATTTAAATAAATAAAACTTGTCTTTTCTTGATTAAAAAATATTAAAACACTGGTTATTTTTTTTTCTATTAATTCTCTTGGTGTATTATATTATATTCTTATTTTAAAATAAAATTCTTACTTGTTTCTCAATATGAATTCTTTTTTTTTTCTTTTTTTTTTTAATTTTTGAGTTTATTTTAGTTTATCGACAAACAATAATTAAGTTTTTTTTTTTTATTAATCAAGTGGAAATAATTAAAAATAAAATGGAAAATAGAAAAAAATAATTAATTGACTTGGTAAGTTTTAAAATATTTTTTTAATTTGAAAAGAATAATTATTATTTTAAATGAATAAACGGCTTCAAGTTGTTTGTTAAACTTTAATTTTAAAGCCCTCAAACTTTCATTCTAAACCATTCTTCATTTAGTCTTTTTAGATCTTTTTTTCTTTTTTTTTCTTTTCTTTTTTGTTAATCATTAACCTAAAAATAAAAATGTTATCTCCTTTTTTATTCGCTTCTGTTTTGAGAAAATTTAAAATATATAAAAAATTTTGTTGAATATTATCTGAATTGTTTTTTACTTTGATATATTTGATAAAATTTGGTAAACTTTTATTCGTTTATAGTAATTCTATACTAAAAAGAAAAATTAATTAATTAAAAAATAAACTTTATAATATATTATTATATCTAACTTAATTAATAAATAGTAAAAATAAGATTTTTTTTTTTTACCGGCTAAATTGAAATAAAATAAAAATTTAAATAAAAAAAAAACATGCAAAATATAATATTAATTTTTCTTTATCCCTTTTGGCTTTAACTTAATTTTTAAGTGAGCTTATAATAATATCAAATCAAAAATATTAATTTTTAAAATACTAAATACGACGAATAGGATTGATTTATGATTTTAACAAAAATTTATTATTAAAGTTTTATATCTTTATAATCTACATCTACAATAAGGCTTTATCATTTATTTATTTATTTATTTATTTATTCATTCATTCATTTATTAATTTAAAGTTAATTAATTTTCATTAATAAGTTATTTCTCTTTTAATTTTAAAAATATTTTCTTTTTTCAAGGTTTTTTATTCATTTATTTATTTTATCTATACAAAACATGTTCTGATATATTTTTGTTTAAATTTAAGATTTAAGGTTAGATGTCGTTTTTGATAAAAAAAAAAAACAAAACAACAACAATTTTCTTATTTAATTCGATACTTATAAAAAATCAAAGTTTATCATATTTTTTAATCAGGTTAATTTGATCTAAAATATTTTTTACAAATAAAATAAATCTTTTTCCTTGTTCGAATTAAGCAAAATTAATTTAAACCAGATTTAGACTTGTTTTTTTTTTATTTTTTAAAAATCACAGCATGTGAGCTAATTTAGGTAATACTACTGAGCCAAAAGTTGGAATTGATAGGTAATAACTGAGTATATGTGTTGTTATTTGTATTTGTATAAATCCAGATTTAGATTTATAAATATATTTTTTAATTATTCTAATATATAAAAATAAGCTTAACAACATTATAAATTTTATGTTTTTAATAAAATTTTGCTTTTTGTATCCGATAAAAGTTAATTTTGCCCAAAAGCAGCTCTCTGATTATCAAAACCTAAATTGTTTCACTAGAACAACTTTAATATAAAAGAAAAAAAAACATTTAGTAATAGTAATAAGATCGATTAGTCTACAAACGGGAAGAAAATATATCTTGTTATTTTTATAGTTTTGAATGTACCATTTCTTTAATACAATTTTCATACAATTTTCACACAATCTTGGCTTTAAATGAGTTCACTGTATATAATATAATATTCGCTTCAATTTGATTCAAATTTTAAATAAATTAATTTATTTTAATTGTAAAAAAATTCAGTTTATTAAAAAGTAATTCAAATTATATAAATTCTACAGAGTTTTTAAAATTGAAATTTAGAGAAAAAAATTCTACATTTTTTTTTAGGGTTTTTATTTAATAAAAATCTAGACGCAAAATTTTATTTTGAAGTTTTTGAAGAGAATTTAAAAAAAAGACTTAATAAAAATAAATACTCAAAAAATTCAAACACTTTTTGTTAATTTTTAGAAAAATTTTGATGAAAAAAAAATATTTTGTTGTTGTTGTAATCTACTATTTTAATTATATAATAATTATTAAAATTTAGAATCAAGAGAAGAAGAGAAGATTGATTTGACATTAAACTAGAATTGTTTTAAAGATTTATTTTTTTTAAGTCCAAATATTTGTTTTTTTTTTAATTTTTTTTAATAATATTTTCCAAAAAAATTCAATCAAATTTGCACTTTTATAAAATAAAAAAAATAATAATTATATGAAAAATTTGGTCATGAATTTTCCAAAAAATGAACTTTTAATTAAAATATTTAGCTAGGTTCAATAAAAATTTTATATACAGTAATTTAGAGTATTTTTAATCCAAACAAAAAACAAATAAAAAAAAAATTGAATTTCAAATTAAATATCATTTATTTTCAATTTAATATTATTAAAAATTGAAATACGTAATTAGAAATAATAATATAAAATAATATGCTAAGTATTATTTTAATAATAAAAAGAAATTATTTTACACCCCAAACCTAAATTGAAATAACTCAAAGTTAAATTGAAGAAATAAATTTTTTTTAAAATTTGTTTCTAATAGGTTCAATATTTATTATATTACTTAATAACGCTCAAAGTTTTGACGCACAATCAAATAATTAACAGCAACCAAATAATTATTATAATAATAAATAAAGATAAAATTTATTATTTTAATTTAATTGAAATTAAAAATTGAAATATAATAAAAAAGCTATCAGTAAAGCTAGAAAACTGTTTGAAATATTATACCAATATGAATGCATAATATATATTTATATATATTATATCAAATATCATATAAACTACCGTCACCATTTTCATATGTTTCTTCTTATATACAGTATTTTAAATTATTACCATTTTTTTAATCAAAAAAATATTTTTGAACCATTAATCAGATATATATATGTATTTTAACAACTACAGTATATAAATATACTATAATACATATAAATACATATATATATATATTAAATATGTATATATATACATATATATTGAAATCTACATACATATTTTGTTTTGTTGCAAATTAATATTCTATATATTTAAAAAGAATGCCATGCAAATTATTTATTTACATAAATTTTAAATTTTAAATGGAGTTAAACTCAAATACTTGCATGCATTATATAGAAAAAAATTTTTTATTATTATTTTATAAAGGTGTTTGGAGGGCTTTTTATTATATAGACATATGTTTAATTCAGTTAATTATCATTTTTAGAATTTAATATTTTATCATTTATATATATATATATATTAATATTATATATTATAAAAAAATATAAAAAAATAAAAATAAATTTTGCAACAATTTTTATTTCAAAAAATTCATAAAGAATATAAATATGAGTATTATATTTATTTACCTAAAATATTAATTTTTATTTTACGTTGAACAAAAGGATTTATGTACTTTATAGATATAAATTAATAAATATTATATTTTGAGGTTGATTTTGAATGAATTTTTGCGTTTATTTTTTTTTTATAACGGGGAAGTTTTTTTTTATTTAAGGGCTTTTTTTCTCGATTCAAAAATACAAAAATACAAAAAAAATCATAATAATAATAATTTTTGTTGTCTAGAACAACAACAACAACAACAAAGTATAATACTATTAAATTGAGTTTAAATTTTAAGATAAATTCGTAATTACTTTTCTTTTTTTTTTTTAAATACAAATTGTGATTTATATATTTTATTTTTATTTCATATTAGTATTTAATCAAATTGTTCAAATTAACTTTTTTTTTTTATTGAAAAGATCATTTTTATATATTTTCGTTTTTTTTATTTGAAAAAAAAAAATTTATGTTTTTTACCTTTTTTTCTAAAATAACAAAAAAATATTCGCAAAAAAGAAATCATACAAAATAATAAAAAAGAATGTTTTTATTTGGTAGATCTAAAACACCTCAAGAGCTAGTTAAATCTCTAAGAGAACTATTGCTACAAATCGAAAGAGGCGAAAAAAAATACGAAAAAGTAAAAAAATTTTGGACATAATTAATTAAATGATAAAATTAGTTAAATATTTGATAAATAAATGAAATACTTTATTAATAGATTGCTGAAGATGTTTCAAAATGTATTAGTGGCATTAAAAATATTTTATACGGAACAAACGATCAAGAGCCGCAAACCGAAGTAATAGCTCAATTAGCACAAGAGATTTATAACGCAAATTTAATAAAAATAATGATCGATAATATAATTAGAGTTGATTTTGAAGGTAAAAAAGATATAGCATCTATATTTAATAATTTATTAAGGCGCCAAATTGGTAATAGATCTCCAACAGTTGATCATATTGCATCTAAGCCCGAAATTTTATCAAAATTAATAAATGGGTTAGATATTATTTATTTATTATTATTAATTTTCATTTATTCGTATATATATATTCATGTCCCATATTCATAAATTTATTTTTTTTTTTTGTAATTTTTTAAGTTATGAAGTTCAAGATATTGCTTTAAATTGTGGTATGATGTTAAGAGAATGTTGTAGATATGAAGAATTGACTAAATTAATAATTAATTCAGATCAATTTTATAAATTTTTCGAATATGTTGAATTATCTACTTTTGATATTGCATCCGATGCTTTCTTATCATTTAGAGTATTTTATTTTAAATTTTTTTTGTTTAACAAATTTTGAATATGAATGTATCTATCATAATCATCATTAAAAGGATTTATTAACCAAACATAAATCTCTATGTGCAGGATTTTTAGAACAAAATTATGATAGATTTTTTGAGCATTATCAAAAGCTATTGCATTCAGATAATTATGTTACTAGACGTCAATCATTAAAATTACTCGGTGAACTATTGTTAGATAGATACAATTTTACAGTAATGACCAGATATATTAGTAATCCAGACAATCTCAAATTAATGATGAATATGCTAAGAGAAAAAAGTCGAAATATTCAATTTGAAGCATTTCATGTATTTAAAGTAATTGAAATAAACATTTTTTATTTAATTTAGAATTTGAAAATTAGATTAACTAAAACCATAAAAAAAATTATTATTATTATTTTCAGGTATTTGTAGCTAATCCGAATAAACCTAAGCCAATAACTGATATATTATTAAGAAATAAAGAAAAATTGGTTGAATTTTTATCTAATTTTCATTCGGATCGTAGCGAAGACGAACAATTTAACGACGAAAAAGCGTATTTAATAAAACAAATTAAAGAGTTAAGAGAAGTTTAAGAAATAAATTCTCAATAAAAAAATTATAAAATTATATAAATTTTTTTTTTTCATAATAATAAACTTTGATTATATTAAACTGGATTTTTTTCAAAAAATTTACTTTTTTTTTTTTTAAATTTAATTTAATTTAATTTAACCGTTTAAAATGAGAGAGAGAAAAAAAAAGAAAGAAAGAAAGAAAGTAGATTTTTCCAAATTTTATTTTATAAAAATTTTATTAGCTTTTGGTGATAGTTGTGAAAAATACAATTAAAATCTAATATTTTATCATTATCGATATATTTAATTTTTTTTTTTATCAAAAAATATAAATCGATATTTTTATTAGTTTAGTATATGATATATATAGTTTAAAATTATACTATTTTAAGAGTAATAATAGTAATAATTTTAAACTTTAAAATAAAATAAAAATTTAAAAAAATTTTAAAAAATCTTCCTTTTTTGACTTTTTTTTTTTTAATATAAAATTATATAAATAAATTTTTTTAAAAATTTTTTTTTTTTTTTTAAATTAAATTAAATAACAATAATAATAATAATATTTAATAATAATTTTCCATATTTATTTTATTTATAATAATAATAATAATAATAATAATAACTGAAATCTACAGCCCACGTAAGCGGACGAAGCAGGATTTGTTCAAAATTCTGCTATAGTAGAACTTAGATTAATTTTTCTCTCCCTTTGTAAAACGATTTTACTAATATTACAAATATTTTATAATCTAAAAAAGTCCCAAAGTTATATATCGATATATGAGTTAAAGTTATATATCGTTTTTTATTTAAAAAAAATAAAATTATAAGAAAGCAATTATAATACAGTATTACTCTTTTTATTTAACATCTAGCAATAAAATCAAATGCTTTTTTATCTCTTTTCTTTAACTTTAAAATTATTTTCTCAATATTTTCATGAATTACTATGAAATACTGCTGATTAATGCAAACCTGAATCTTTCCTATTATTTAATTTATCAAATTAATTTTTTAAAAAATTCTCCTTTAAAAATTAAAAAAAATAACAAATTCTATTAAAATGTTCTTTTGTTCATATGAATTTTTATAAATTCATATAAATCGATTACATGGGGTCCAACCTTTGATTCATAAATTAGCACAAAAAGATATGTTATGATTTTGGTAGATAAAAAAACTCTTAACAGATCTTATTATTTATACTGTATATTTGCTTATTGAACAATTAATTTAATAATCTCAAAATAAATTTCAAATCGGAAAAATTAAAATTTTATTTCTTAAAACTAAAAACATGGAATTGAACAAAAAATTTCTTAACTCGAGAAACAATTATCTTAAAAAGATACTGCGTAATCCGCCGAAATTTGCATCATTCTTAATCTGAAACACAAATCATTCAAAACTGAAATTCAAAAACACATTATAAGATTGATGTAAAGGTAATTTAATTCGATAATTATTAAGTTATGTAATAAATAGCTTAATTTTTCATTTCAGTTGCAAAATTTTCTTAGATGTTATTAATGTTATCAAATCTAAATAGATTTGAACACCTAAAAAAAAATTTTGGTATTAATTATACCAATCAACATTAAGCATTTAAAAAATTATTTTAAATGATCATAAGACTATAAGATGTAGATGCATATTATTATTTATTATAAATTGGCCAAAAATTTATTTTCTGAATGAACAAAAATTCTCTTATTATTACGGTAAATTTTAGAAAGATTATTCATATGCTTTTTAAAACAATGTTTCAAAAAGAAATAAACTTGGGTCTCATTCATAAAGTAATTTTATTTAAACGACAAATAGGTATAATTCAAATAAAAAGATTAATAAGAAAATGATATTCGCTCAAATAACAAGCCAAATTTAATAAGTGATGTTGATTAAGTTTTAGCAGATTCATCAAAAAATAATTTACAAAACGTAATAAATACAATTTAAAGACTAAAAACCAACAAATTATTAAATTATCAGTTATGAACATCTAAATAATCCAACTATTCTAACGAAGATCTTATTAATAATCACGGCTAATTTAGCCTGAATGACTAAATTAATGAAAGTTTTTGATCAGAATGATTAGCATGTCAATAAAATACCATTGTTCACATTGTCGTTATGATCTGAAAAAAAAATTTAAACAAAAAAAAATACAATTATCCATCTAAAAGCATCTAAAAGTTATGGTCAAGTAAAAATTTTATTTTTTATTTAATTTAAAATAGACAAAGTTTTTTGCTTAAAAATCAAATTATTTTTTATTGGATTGAAAATTTAAGAGAACCAAGTCTTATTTCAGTTTATTCAAAAAATGTATAACTCTGTAATCTCTGTACTAATAAATTATTATATTTCTAAATCTTTTTATTAAAGCAAATAAGAGCATATTTTTAATTGAGTAAAAATTTTACTTTGCTTTATTATTTGTATAATATAAATAATGAATGGAAATTGACATTAAATATATATGTATTTATCAGTATGTTTACAACTTTTTTAAATTATTACAATATTTCATAATTATTTTATAACAATTAGAATTTATTTAGTATGTCAAATTAAACAATTTTTAAAATGATTTTTGTTTATTTTTATATTAAAATATAGTAATAGTATTTATTAATTTAAGTACTGTACATCTATTTGCCATAATCAATTGAAAAATTTAAGATTTTCGAAAAATAACTAAAAGTAATAATAGTTTAATTTAAAAAATTCTGTTATTATTATTATTAATTAAAATCAATAAATTTTTAATTTTCTATTAAATTAGATTTTAAATAATTGAAAAGATTTTCTTTTGCTTTTTTTAATGAAACATTTTTTGATGATTCTCTAGAAATTACAAAGCAACAAAACTCACTGTAAAAACCTATTAAAACTCTATATAGAGCTTTTATAGAAAAATAACATAAGAGTTGAATTAAAATATCAACTTCTTTTGGGCTTGATTAACTAATTACTAATTTGAAATCGATGCTGGAACTAATCTCTTAGGTTAAGAAATCAAAAACAATTATATAAAATTATAAATAAAATAATATTTCTTGATATTTGCAAGTAAAATTAGCTAACTTACAAAGTATATGATAAAGGAAATTAGCTTTTGATAAAAGAAATTTAATGTTTAAAGATAAAATTAAAAGCTAATAAATTGATATTCTAATATGGTTTATCTGGGTCAAAACTTTATTTCTTATTTAATATTATTTGGTTTTCTTTTTGTTTCACGTGAATCAAACTTCTAAAATTCTATTGTAAAACTAAATTTATTTTTTTGTCATTTCAAATTTGTTTGATCCATCTTAAAATAATTAAAAATATTTAAAAATTTAGCAACTTTTATTCTTTTATTAGGACTGAGTTTATGGAGATTGAGTTGATATTTCTTTTAATTTAATTTATTAAAATTTAAGTTTAAACTAAATTAGATTTATTCAAAAGCTTTCTGAAGTTTCTTCTTCTTCTTCTTCTTTTGGAATCTATTGGAAAGTTTTTAGTAAATAATTAATTTTTTATTACAAATGTTATTTTGATAGAAAAAGTTCAACAAAAATATGTTAAACAAAATCTATAATTGAATTTAGAATTTAGAATGAAATTAATCAAAAAAAATAAAAAAATAAAAAATAAAGTAATAAATAATTCAAGTGTTTTTTAGATAAAAAAAAAGATGAGAACAAAAAAATCAATTTTTTATTAAAATTGTGTTAAATTTTTTTTTCGTTGTGTTGATTTTCTCAAATAATGCAAGTTTATTAACTAATAATCATGATTAATTTTTCTTTTTTCACTATAACCCTTATATTTAATTTAAATGTCTTAATTTGATAAAAAAAAAACTTTTTATTTTCAACAAAAAATATTAGTCGCTTTAATTGTCGGATATAAGCAGAAATTTTTATACTCATTATATATAGTTTATCTAAGTTTAAAATTTATATTTACAAGCGATCAACTTTTAAAATCAGGTATAATCTAAAATTCAAATGTTTACTGCCTAAATGAACTACACGTTGTTGTAAAATTAGAGTTATTAAAATAGATCAACTCGGATTCATTCAAATTTTTTTTTTTTAAGAAAAGAAAAAATCTTCTGTTAACAAGTTTAATAAGTTTTAACCAAAACCTATAAATAAGTAATGAATAAAATAATCCTTTAATCTTAATTCAAATCTTATTAAAGTCTGATTAATTATTCAAATTTTTTTTTAATCAAAAGACCTACTTTCGTAATTAATAAAAAAAAAAGAAGCAAAAATTAATCATTGTATCTTGATCAAAAATAATGAAAATTTTATTGAAAATGTTAAATTGAATTGAAAAAAAAATAATACTTATTTTGATTAATAAAAGATATTAGCTAAAATTTTTTTATAAATATTTAACAAAACCAAAAAATTTTTATTTTTACAAAATAAAATATGAATAAGTTTTATTTACATAAAATCATGTTTACAAATGAGACATCATCTTAATATATTATATGTTGATGAGGCTTAGTTTTTTTTAAATATTTTTTATTTTTTTTTTTTTTCAAAATAAAATAATCAATATAAAATTCAAATTAATTTGAATGCAAAAAAGACAAAAAGTATCAAATAATTTTGACAAGTAGAAAATATAAACAATTTATTCAAAAAAACTATAATAATAATAATAATAATAATAATAAGAAGAAGAAAATTAAAATATTAAAAAAATTAATCCAAAGGAAATTAAAATCTCAAGTTAATCGATTTTAGAGAATGAATTTGAATTAAAAATGTGAAATTAAACACACTTGAAACCAACATTTATAAATAAATACATTTTTTTTTTTAAGAAAAAAAAGCAAACTTTATAGATTTTTTTTTTCAAAAAATTTTCTTCTTTTTTTTTTGCAATTTTTGTCGCAAATTAAAATAAATTCAACCATATAATTAACTCTTTTTTTTTTCATGTAATTTTGTTTATTGTTATTTTTTCATAATTTTTTTATCAATAAAAATAAAAAAAAAAAATTCAATTTTATTAAATAATCACTTTTTCTATATATATATTTCTATTTTTTTTTATTTATTTTTATGAATTAATTTTGAGGAAAAAATATAAAAAAAAAAAATAATAAATTGTCATTAGTGTTTAAATTATAACTAAAACCTAAAATAAAAAAAAAAAATTCTAAAAATTTCAATTAGTTATTAGTGTTTTAAATTTGTATTTTTTAATAAATATTTTTTAATAATTATTTTGGTGAAAAGTTAAGTTATCTCGTTTAGAGTTTGAGTTTGAGCTAGAACAAAACTATATTAATAAAATAACTATTATTTATATTATTATTATTATTATTATTATTGTTATTATACTATTAACTAATATTAGATAAATATTTAGAAAATAATTCAAAATTTTTTATTTTTAAAAATATTTTTTTTTATATTTTTACTCATAATTTTAATAATTAGCGTTCAATTTGTTTTGTATAATTTTATTTTTAAAAAAATTTAATTAAAAAAATAAAAAAAAAAATGGGAAATGTGGAAGGTAGTAATTTATCAAGTGAATTTATTACAAATACTGTATCGAGCTCAAACATGAGTAGAAATGAAAGGTTCTATCAGTTATGTGGTCTTGGTAAAGTGCATTTAATTGAAAAAATGTTACTAGCCGATAAAAATATAAACACGATTAGTATTAATTGGCAAAATTTTCAAGTTTATATTAAAATTGAATTTAATTCTTTTAAATTTAATTAAAATTAATTATTTAATTACAAAATTTTTTCATTATAGAGTAAATCGACTCCTTTATTAATTGCATGTGCCAATGGTCATGATAAAATAGTAGAAATATTATTAAAACATGGAGCTGATGTTAATATTAGAGACGAAGTTAGTTTAAAAAAAAAACACTTTCTTTTTTATAAACATTAAGAAATAATACATATATATACTTAAAAATTAAAAAAGAGAGAATGTACTGTTCTACATCATGCTGCGCAATCTGGACATTCGAATATTGTTAATCTATTAATAAATTCTGGTTGTGACATAAATGCATTTGATAAAAATAAATGGACACCTCTAATGAATGCTTGCTATTGGTCCAATTACGAAACTGTAATGACCCTTCTTGAAGCTGGCGCAGACACAAACTTAATAAATATTGTAATTTAATTTACAATAAACATTAATTAACTAAAATAATAATTTATTTTAAATAAATATTTTAAAAAAAGGATGGTAGAACAGCCTTACATGAATGTAGTAGAAGCCCATCAAATAATGAAGAAGCCTTATCCAATATTGCTAGAAAATTAATTCAGTTTGGATGTGATGTTAATTTAACAGGCTCATCTCAAGTATTTAGATTATTTAGATTTACTAAAACTATTCATATTGATATAAAATATTGATATTTAAGCAAAAATTCAATGCATTAATTTACGCGGCCTATCATAATCACCCAGGTGTTGCAAAAGTTTTGATTGAATCCAATTGTGATATTGATACTACTGATTTGGTATTCCAAACAATTTTAAGCTCTTTTATTTTTTTTAAATAAAGATTTATATAAATAATTTTTTTTAAATTAAAGCAAGGATGGTCTGCTTTGCATTGGTCTGCCGATAGAGATAATTTAGAACTGGTAAAATTATTGATTGAAAAAGGATGTAAAATAGATCTCAAGGGAAATGTAAATACATATTTAAATTTAAAATAAATGGAATTTTTTGATTAATTAATATGTTATTAAAATTTTAAAAAAAGAGACAAGAGTTAGCTTTAGATAGAGCTAAAAGTGATTCCGTAAAAAGTATATTAAGAGAGCGTTCATCGGTTAATTGTTTTGATTCGTCTATAAACGCCAATTAAACAAAGTTTAAAGAAAATAAAATCAATTTTTCTTCTTTTTTTTTTTGTTCGAATAGATTAAATTTTGTTTAAGATTATTTTTTTAAATGAATTCTATTATTATTAATAATAGATTAGACAATATTTAAATTTAATATTTTTTTAATAAAATTTTAAATAATATAAATTATTTTAATTTTTTATTAACTAAATAAAATAATTATTTTTAAATTTTTAATAAAAAAAAAAAGAAAGTATAATTTATATCCATAAATGATTTATGTTTTAAATATTTTATTCGAACTTCAATCAATATTAAAAACACTTTTTCACTCTTTGTTTTTTGTAATTATAATCAATTATTTATAACAAAAAATAAAAAAAAATATATTTTTCGACAACTAACTGATTGAAAATTTTGTTCTCATTTTTAATTTAAAGTCATTCAAAAAATCTACATATGTTTTCAATAAAATTATTAATTTTTTATAAAAATTGAACAGATGATTTAGTTTATATCATATCAACTTCTTGTTATTAGTCTTTTAAAAATGTAACATGTCTTAATTGAATTGAAATAAAATAATTGAAATTTAACTTTAGTTTTAAATACATTTATTCTAAATTTGTGTGATTTAAGCAGGTGAATTGAATTTTTGGTTTATATTTTGAAGTAAAACTTCTTGATTGAGCTTCATTGAAAAAGTATCATCTAAATAGCTTATCTAACATTTAAAATTTAAAGGCTTATTTTAAAATATTTATTTTTTTTATAATTTATTGCTAAGAGTTAAACCTGATATTATCTTTTTGTTGCAATTTGAATACAATTAATAATTTTGAAATTTTTGGAAAGCTTTTCTTAATATTGATAATTATTTTGGTAATATATTTTAATTAATTAATCTTTTAATTGGTTTAATAATTAAAAAGTTGTCTAAAATTACTTTAAAAATTTTTCTTATTTTATTTTATAAAAGCAATAAAAATGAAAGAAAATTTTTTTAAATTTTTATTTAACTTAATCAAAATAGTTTTAACTTTTATTCTCAATAAAATTAAATTAATAACAATTATAAGTTTTAAAAAAAAAAAAGTGAGTCTGAGTGTCTTTGATTTTCAACATAAATGACTTTTACAGCATATGGATACAAAAGAAAAAATATATATATATATAAATTCATTCTTTTCTAATTATAAATAATAATTTGAAATTGAAACAATTATTAATTAAAAATATATTAAAAAAGCTAAACTAAATATATCCGTATTTGATTGCAATTGGCATCAATAAAATAACAAACGATAAGAAATTTCTTAAACAAATCCTCCAATTATTCGGTACAACATATTCACTTAATGTTTTTGTTAATATATTAATTTCATGCGAAACGCATATAAATATAAAAGTTGTTAAAAGCATATTCAATACAGAATAACCAGGTAATAGTACCAAAACACCATTTGAGTCAGATGCTAACCATATATGGTATGAACAAACATATAATTCTAACGATATTTTACCAAACCAACTAAATATAAAACTACATTTTTCTTTTAAATATTGTACTGTATTTCTTAACAAAAAATATGATATAATTGGTACAAATGTAATATACGGCATAAAATAGTCGCATTCTTCTTTTGATTTACAAAAGATGGCAAATAATAAAAACGAAAATAGACCTGATAATGAAATTAAAACTAAAATTATTTTTTTAGGCATTGACAATGCGTATTTATCTCTTCTTTTCTCACGAAATTCCAAATTGTCGTCCTCGTATTGATCCAAATTATTCTCATAATCGTCTATTAGATTAAAGCGCTTTAAAATGCAATTTATTAGAGCGAATAACATTCCAAATGCAAACGAATAGCAATAAGATGACCATCTTTTACGCCAATCAACAATCATTTCATCCGAATTAACAAACAAAAACTTCCATGGTCGAGATATGAATATTTTTTCAAATAAATTCTCTGACAAATTTAGGACTGTAATTATTCCGATAAATATTGCCAATTTTATAATCATGTATATAAAATGATAAGGATTATCTTTAGCTGAATTGGCTGATACACGAGGATACATAACCATTAGAACATATGAACAAACAAACCAAAATGTAATCAATGGAATAAATGAGTAAAACTGATACATTCGATTCATTATAAAACATAACATAATAGGTAAAAAATTTACCCGAAATAAAAACTTGAAAAACTCAATTTAGATTTACTAGAAAATATATTTACTAAGAAATTTATGAAATTACCTCGAAAAATCTTGTTATACTATAATTAGAAGTATTCCAATAATACATAAAATGACCATAACCACTTAAAAACAGATATGAGCCAGTGAATAGACGTATTAGTAAATAAAGACCAGTACTCTTTATTAAATATAATTTGTTTTTTTAAATTTTTTTAAAAAACAAGTTTTTCTTTTTTAAATAAATTTATTTACATCTTCAGCACCACTAAATCTATAAAATAATATAACCATTTGCATAAAGCCTTTTAACTCGTCCGTTTGATATCTGTTCATTACTTTAGCCTTTATTTAAGCACATTTTTTTAGAATTAAAAAAAAATAAACTTTTCATTATTAATCATTAAATTACCAATGGTAATTTATCTTGAAAAAAAAATCCAATTATTGAAACATAAGCGAAAGGTATTAAAAATGTCATGTATGTAAAATGTTTATTCTCTTTCATAAAATAATTTGCTCTTTTTTTTTTTTTAATAAAAAAAAAGCAAATTAAAAATATAAAACAATTTCTAGACTAAAATTTTTAAAAACCTGTCACATGCAAAAAAGTAGAGCATCAATAAGGAAAATTTTGAAAAAGCAATGAACAAATCATAAAAGCCTTTTGAAGATGTTGCATTTTTACATGTTGTTTTTAAAGTTATTTCTGAGCCTTTAATTTATAATAATTTTAAATTTTTAAAAATTTTTTGAAAAAAATTTAAAAACAAATATTTAATACCACTTATATTTAATCTTAATTTTGAAAAACTCTTACAAAAATAGTTATAAATTACCAAAACTCCAGTTACTATGAGCCTTGAAATATAATAAAATTCATTTAATATCTATTATAGATTAGATTATAGAATATAGAATAAATGTGTTTGTTTTACGATATTATATAAATAGAAAATATTATTTGTTGAATAATAGACATTGATTCAGTTTGTGTACAACAAGACGCATCATGAAAATTCATTCGGTTATTACAATATAAATTCATGAGCATTTGAGAGTCCTATTGTGTTTTTTAATTTTTTTTTTATTTTAAATTTTTAGAAAAATTTATTAACACAATTGTTACAGTATCAAGGGCTAATTTTCCAATTTGAAAACCATCCGGACTATCAATTAATTTGTAATTTTCCGATACTAATCGACTAGAACTCCAAATGTTAATAGGAGAGTGATACCTTTCAAAAATAATAATTTTTAAATAACATTTTTAGCTAATTAATATTAATTTGATTTTTTTATTCATTTTACAATAAATTAATAGCAATTCTATTGAAAAGATCGATTTGATAGTTAGTTACAATATCACTAATTGATCTATTAAATGAATATTTAACTTCATCAACTGGATCCTGAAGCATCCAATAAAATGAAGGCATCATAGTCAAACCAGCATTATTATTATTGTTGTTGTTATTATTATAATAGTTATTTATAAAGTTATTTTCTAATTTTGTGTTCGTGTTTACATAGTTTGTATTTAGCTTATCTGGAATTGCAAACTTAAATTCATTATTAAAACTTTTGATTAAATCGACTAGATTTGTTAAATTGCCTTTGAACCATTCAATCGAAAAAGATGAATTCATTTTGATATAAGACTTTAAAATTATTTTAAACTAAGCTAGCAAATAAAAAATTTTTTTTATAATTTTAAAATTATTACAGTTCCCATTCCGAAAACTAAAAAACTTGGCTTCTGAGTATTAGGTTGCAAATAACTTTCAATTAAATTAATCAATCCCTCGTCAATAATTGGTTTCCAAATAAAATTCTTTTTTGAATTAAAATCAAAATTAAAAAAAAATTTATTAAAATATTTTGAATAATATTATAATTTAATTTACTATTTCCAAATTAAGCTCATCACTGGAATAAAACAAGTTTTGATTAGATTCATTTAAATCATTTGAGCTTACTTCGTTTAATTTAGTTGCTTTTGTTGCATTATTTTTGGCAAATTTAAGTTCTTTATCAAATTGATTAATAAATGATTTGTAAACTTGCCTATAAAAATAAAATAAAATATCATAAAAGTTTCAATTTATTTTCAAATTTTCAAAGTTAGAAATAATAGAATCCTTAAAATAGCTCAACTAAATTAATTTTTTCTATTTAAAATCTAAAATAAATAAAACTACAGTATTTTCAATAGATGAAATCATATAATTTTCGAAAAGCACGAATTTATTTTCTTCTAAATTTTTTATTAGTAAAAAATTACAAATAAGTAGTTTATAAAGCATTTAGATTTGAATAAATTAATTAATGTTTTAAACTTACCGCATTCGAGAATCACCAATGAATAAAAAACTATTTTTACCATTAAAATATTTAATATATTTAAAACAAGTTTCTATATCACTTTTATTTTTAAAATTTTTTAAAAATTTAATAAAATGAAAACGGAATAGTTTTTACTTTGATGAATATTTATGAACCATGCAACCAATTGGTTGCCATTTGTTATCATCTTTAATATAGCCTTCTTTAAGTAATCTATTACATGAATTTATACCTTTAAATAAAATAATTACATCAAAAAATATATAAATAAATAAAAAAAATAAAAACCATATAAAGAATTCAAATAACCGTGATAAAAAACAAAAAATAAAATTAAAAATATTGTTAATATTTTGCAGTTTTTTAAGCTTAAATATTTATATAAGTTTTGAGTAAAATGTTCTTTTTCGCCATTATTATTATTGTTATTAAAATCATTTGCATTATTAATTAAAATATTTTTGTTTTTGCTATTATTCGATTTATTATTAATTTTAACCGCATCTAAACTATTTATAGATATTGAGTCAAAATTTTCATCTATTTCATTGTTATTATTGATCAGTTTAGTATTCAATTCGATTAGTTCTTCTTTGCTTGATTTCATTTCTAAAATATTTTATTATTTTTATTCTTATTTTGTGTCCATTTACGATTATTTAAACATTTCTAATAGTTATTTAAAAAAATAAAAATTATTAAATTATGTCAATTTTTTAAAATAAAAGGTTTTAAATACTATTGTATAAAGAATTGAAATTTTGTTTTAAATCTCTTGCATGCAAATTTGAATTAATTTTAATATGCATATACTATTTTAATATACTATTTATACAATATATATAAATATTAAATAAATTTATTATGATTATTAAAATATCTATGTATTATATTATATATTATATATTATATATTATACATAGTAAGTAAAATATATATTAAAATAAAATGTTTTATTTTGTTATTATTATTATAATTTAAAATTAAAAAAATTGTTGACTTGAAGCTTTTAGTAAAAAAAAAATATTAAAATAAAAAAATATATACTTGTTTATTAAGCTAGTAACTAAAGTATATGTTTTAAAAAAGTAACCATGAAAATAAGCTCTAAGTTATACAATTGTAACTATAAAAAAAAAAAGAAAATAAATATTTCCCAAAAGAATTTGTTCGAAAATTGTTTGTGCTATATATTTGTTGATGCTTAATTTCAATAAGAATTCTCTATGCTTTTTTTGAATTACTTATTAAATTTTCTTTTTTTTTTTAGTTTAACCTGTGTTAAATTAAAAAAATTAAAAAAAGAAAAGCTAAGTCTCTCCCAAATATGAATTAAAAGATAAAAAAATATTTATTAAAATATATATATCACGAATGATAAAATGGATTATGATAAAATAAAGCTATATAAATACATATTTATATTAATATGAATCATATTTTTTCTTAATAATAATCTTGTTATGATTGTAAAAAATAACTAATTTTGTTTAAACTTAAAATTTAAATAATCAATGAATAACTAAACTAAATTAGGTTTTTATTTTTCTATTCTAATTTTATTAAATTTGAAAATTGAATAAATATGAATAGTAAATTTTGACCATAAGTAAATATTTGATATAATTGAAAGTTTTTGAAATTTAAAAAATTTATTATTACAAAGTATCTTAATTAAATTAATATCAAATTCTATTTTTAATTTAATTTAAAAGGGCATAATAAAACAAATGAGACTAAGATTAAACAGATTGACCTAACATTTAATATATGTAGTTACATTAAAAATAAATTTGGTCCATAAGAATTCTTCATTTTTTTTCTTGCTTAAAATATTAAACATTTACATAAATGTACTTTTTAAGATATAAAAGATTTTCATTATCTTAGCATGATTCAAAAACTAGTTTTTTTTTTTTTTATTTTGGTTAAATGTAAAAGAATATAAAAGCGAATTGGTATCAGTTTGATTTTGATTTATCTGATCGATTAAAATTGATTAATTTTGAAATTGAATTAAAATCAAATATTGATTATATTATTGATTGAAAACTTTTTCTATTCACATTGAAATCAATAAATTTTAATAGATACCAGGTATTGTTTAAAAGTATGAATTTGTTTAAACTAATAAAAGATAAAATAAAATTGATTTGATTCGATTTAATTTAGTTTAGTTTAAATTTAATCAAGTTCAAAATAAAATTATTATGATATTAAATGAGCAATTAGAGTAATTGAATTTAGGTAATAACATTTTGTTAACTCTTCATATAGAAAATTTAATCAATGATTTTTATGTCTTCTATGAATCTTTAAGCCTCTTTCACTTGATATAATATCTCTACAAATAGAACGAGCTTGAGAAGTTGTTATAGATCAATTGTTAATGTCTTTCTTTTCACTTTTTAAAAAGCCGATGGGTATACTGCTCAAAATCACGGTTATTAAAACAAATACGTTTCTCATTAGGTGTTTTAAAGGTGTTTTTTTTTTTATTAATATTTTGGTGAACAATATAAAGTTTTTGTGCACATAAATCATGTTCACAAATCAATAAATAGCTTTAATTGATCACATTTTTGTGACCGAATGTTTGCACTTTGAGATAGACCCTTTTCAAGTTATCTTTAAAATTTAATTTTAAATAACTAAACCAAAAATTTGCTTTAAAAGCTAATAAAAGCCAAAAGCATAATTTGCTTATTTTACCATAAAATATTTGTTCATTACAGAAAAATATTTGTTCGATTATGATCTTCTATTAAAATAATACAAATATAATGAATTTATGGAATCATCACGTAAAAAAATCGATATATATCTCCAAATTTTTAAAACTCGATTATATTCTATCTTGATCTTTCTTTTTACCTCTTTTTTATTAAGAATCTAAAATAATACTGATCCTTTATGTCAGAAAGTTTTTTATCAGCAATCAAAATCTTTATAAGAAAGGGGCCTGCTTCTTATTAAAAATCCTAATAAGATCCTAGTATAAATCTAAAAAAGAATTGGTTCCTGGTTTAGTAATATCAAGTTTCATATAATGGACAGATGTAGAAAAGATAATTTATTTAATGAAGAGTTTTTTTTATGTGATGAATCCATACATTCAAATATAATTATATAAGGTTAGTAATAAAGAAAAAATTTTTAAAAATTTTATTAAATCTTGTAATAATGTCTTGTAGTAATGTCTTGTAATAGAAATAAATTTTTTTTTCTAAAGTTTTATTAAACATCAAAAAATGTGATAATTTTTCAGAACATGGTACCTATGACCACATTTACTTACTTAGTTATAAATCTGAACATTACAAAGATTAATTAAAAATTGATTTTAAATTTTTAAAAATTTTTTTTTATTTTAAATTGAAATATAAATGAAAATAATAATAATAATAATAATAATTATTCATTAAAAATAAAAAAATAATCAATAATAATAGAGAAAAGTATTCATTTTTTTTTTTTTATTTTTTTTAAAATTTTTAAAAATTAAAAATAGAATATTTAAAGTTATTTTATAATATATAATTATTTAATGTATATAATTGTTAAATTCTATATGTCGCTTAATGGTTATTTTTTTTTTATTTCAATAAATTTCAAATCATCTTAGTAATATTAATAATAATAATAATAATAATAATAATAATAATTTAAAAAAATAAAAATTCCGCATCTTAACAAGTAGTTTTTGTATTTATATGCGTTTTTTTACCTAATTAAACTGACTTTAGCAATCAAAAACCAAAACCAAGAAAAATCAGAGATTTAAAAAGCAATTTTTATTTTTTTTAATAATCAAACAACAACAAAATAACAAAAGGAAAATTAATATATTTAATTGTAATTTTTGAAATCTTTTTAAAAAAGAAAAGTTACGATACGATACGATTGAATAAAAATATATATAACGCATTTTAGTTTTTTATAGTTTTAAGTCTTTAAGCAAAAAAAGAAAAATAAAGAAATTTAATAGGGTATTAAAATTATTATTAAAATTATTATTATTATTATTGATCTTTTAATAAATTTTTTTTTATAAATCAGGAATTTTAAAAAGAGCAAAAGAAAAAAAATCATAACAATTTTATTCAAGTTTTTTTCTTTTTTTTTTGTTTAAACTTTTTTTTTATACACAACACACCGATTACAATTTTACATTTAAAAAGAAAAAAAATAAAAAAAAAAAATAAAATTTTAATTTAAATCCAAAAAAAATTCTATTGCTTTCGAGTCTCTTTCAAAACATTTTCAAAAAAAAAGTTGTTGTTTGTTGACTAAGCCAAAAATAGCTCGAAAAAGATTTTTTTTGGATTTTAGAAAAAAAAAATTAAAAAAAAAAAAAGAAGGGTTTTTTTTTATTTAAATTTTTTTTTTAAAGTTTTGAGTAAATTTTGTTTTTATTCCTTTAAGTCTTAATTTGTTTAATTTAAACAAAAAAAAAATTATTTATATATATTTATTCTATATTGTCGATTGATTATCTAAATTTGTACTATTCGAATTAGAGTCGTTTGAAGTCGTAATTATTTGCGAATTTTGATTATTTGGATTATTCGAGTTTAATGTTAGCGAATCGACTGCGGTGTTAATATTCGTGTGAGATAAATTGTTCAAGTTTGTCGTAGCATTTGTAGTTGCTGTTGTAGAATTTTGATTTGTTATTGTATTACTGGACGATAAAATTTGTTGAGTTGAAGTTGCCGAGGCATTTACAGCTGCCGAAGCGGTCGCAACATTAGCAAGAGCAGCAGCAGCTGCTGAATTATTTTGTGTTACTGAATTTGCACTCGTTAAAGAAGAAGACTGTGCATGATGACCGGCATTTAAATTATCATTGTTATTATTATTATTATTATTATTATTATTATTAATTAAACTGGTATTATCGGGCAATAGTCTATTTGAAGAAGCTGAAGCTTGATGAGAATTGCTTGCAGCATCATTAGAATTCGTATTAGAACTATTAGATCCATTTGCTTGCTGTTGTTGATAATGTGTTGGTATTAAACGGCTATTTAAATGTGGTGCTATGCTAAGCTCATGTGGTGTCAAATTGAACAATGGTGGTAAATCTCGACCGTTTGGTAATTTGTTATTAGGCTCTCTAAGTTCATCGAAAAATGGATGTGCACATGCTTCTAAGGGTGTTATACGAGATGTTGGTGTGTATTCTAATAGTTTACTAGTTAAAAGGATAGCTTCTGGTGGTGTGCGTGGACGAAACACTTTGCTCCATGGATGTGCTCTTATTTGAGGAAATTTAAATTCCTGATAATTTGGATTCATTTGTCTTATTTGCTCGCGTGTTGGTGTGCCTAGAACTTTAATTATTTCAACTAGCTGATCAACTCCAGAATCGCCAGGAAATATTGGTTGACCGAGTAACAACTCGGCTAAAACACAGCCAGCAGACCATATGTCAATGTTACACGAATAATCCGTAGCACCGAATATCAACTCTGGTGCACGATAATATCTCGAGCAAATGTAAGAAACATTTAGTTCGCCTTTAATCAGTTGTTTGGCTGAGCCAAAATCGCACAGTTTTAGCACTGCTGTTTCAGGGTCCAGAAGTAAATTTTGTGGCTTTATATCACGGTGACATATACCCATTGAATGTATATAGGCAAGACTGCGAAACAATTGATACATGAATAATTTAATATAAAACATTGGTATTGTTTGCTTTGATTTAGCGTAGTGTCTGGCTACTTTGTTAACTGTTTCAGGTATAAATTCAAGTACTAAGTGTAAATAAACTTCTTCTCGTCCGAATCTGTCCGAACTACTTATAAAGAAAAAGTATAATAATTGAACTACATTTTGATGATCAAGGCGGCGCATTATTTGCAATTCACGGTTCTAATTTTAATAATAAAAAAAAAAAATTTATTATTAAAAAATTTGAATAAAATTTCAAAAAATTTCACAAAATATCGATTTTTTTCTAATATCATATGTCTTAAGTCTTAAAAAAAAAAAAACTATAATTTTTTTTATTAATCTTAACACCATTGAAATTTTAATGCTAAAAAAACCCTTTCTAAAATTTGAAATTCTGTTTGGCATCTAATTTTAAAATTAAATTTGTATAGAAATATAATTACTTTATAACGTCTATCTTGAAGAACTTTTTTTATAGCAACAAGCTCGTTTGTACTAAGTAATCTGGCTTGATAAACAACGCCAAATGATCCGTTTCCAATTACTTTGGCGTCTGTATATGATATTTCTTCTGTTTCATCGTCTCCTTTGCCTTTAGTTGCTACTACAGTAGTTATTTTTGGTTGCTCTTTATCTTTTAGATTTATTCATATGTTTAGCCAAAACAGAATTATTTAATTAATTTTAAAAAAAAATCATAAATTACTTGGCGGATTTAAATCTTTTTTTACATTTGTGGTTGTATTACTCATTTTGATGTTTTGTTTTTTGTTTTGTTTTAGTATTTTAATTTAAATAGTTTTTATAAAATTTTCATTTAATTTTAGAAAAAAATTTTGGTATAAATAATAACAAAAAAACAGATCGTCTCCAAAGTAATAATTTATTATTATTATTATTATTATTTTCTAATTCTACTTTATTCTTTATTTTCTAATTAAAAATAAAAATTTGATCAAAAAAAAAAAAAATATATATATATATATATATAAAACAAAATTAAAATATAGAGTCTTTTTTTTTATATTTTATTAAATATACATGTTCATGATTTATAAACGAATGGAAAATAGAAATAGAGAGAACGAGAAAACATAGAGTGAGTCTAAATTTTATGTGTTACGTAGCAGCAACAGTAAAGCGCGAGATTAACATCTTTATTAGAAAAAATATAAGGTGCTTTTTTCTTTTTTTTTTAATAATTTTTAATAGATAATCAAGACAGAATTGAATTCGACGCTAATTAATTTCCATATTCCATATATATATATATATATATATATAAATATATTTAAATAAATAAAAATAACACAAAATATATCAATAAAATTATGAAAGTTTTATAAAAGCCGACTCGAACCGACTTTATTTATATTATTTTGCTAAAATGGAGGGCGTATAAGTGTATATTAAACTAAGAAAAGTTATGTGTATAATACAGCGAGATAGAATAATACAATTTTTTTTGTTGTTGTTGAAAAAAGCATAAGAAACAAGAGGTGTCTTTTGAATTGTCTTTTCTTTTTTTTTTTGTTGAAAGTTCATATAATTTTAGATTAAAACGAAGCGCGTCTTATATATTTTTTAATTAATATCTAGATTAAAAAATTATGATTGATCATAATGCGCTTGATGCTATCAAATTAAAGAAATAATAAAATTAATGTAATAAAATTTGTCTTTTTTTTTTTTTATTTTAAATTATATTTTCGAGGATTTTAGATAAAATAACAAAAAATATTAAAAACTCTTTTTTTTTTTATTTTTATTTATATTACATAATATTAAACATTTATTTTTTTAAAATATATAAATTTTGAAAGAATGTTAATATATAAAGTTCAAATTTCATTTATTATTAAGCCTTAAAATTAAATAAAATTTGCTAATTCTTTATTTTTAACTAAGTTATAATATAAAGCTTTTTTTCTTTATATATCTAAACAAATTCATTTTGACCTTAAAACAACAAGAAAAAAAAATATTTAATTAATTCTCTTAGCTAAAAACTTACCAGAATAAAATCACCAAGATTTTCTTAAACAGAATTAAAAGTATAAAAATTTAATAATTATAAATCATTTTTTCTAAAAATGATATTTTAAAAATTTTAATTAATTTTCTATTTGTTACTTATGAAATAAAAATATGTTTTGTTTTTTAAAATGTGTATGATATTCTTATTTTATTTATTATAAAAAAGTTTTAATCTATTATCCATAATTTGGGATTTTCATTTGATAAAATTTTAAATATTTAAAACAAAATATTTAAAATTAATTTAAATATGTTTGATATTTGATATTAATAATGCTGTTTTTGTTCGTTATTGTTTGATTGGTTTTCAAAAAGAGACAATAAAGAGTTTATATTTCTTTAATTAATACTTGGAAAATTTTTTATCAAGGTTTCAATCTTAAATATCATATAAAAAAATAGTTTTTAGTTTATAAAATAAAATAATAGAAGAAAAAAATTATATTTTTTAATATTTTTTTATAAGTAAAATTATCAAATTATGTCTTTTTAAAATATTTATAAATAAGTATTATTATTATTATTAAAACTTTTGAGTCCAACAATTAATTCTTAATTTTTATAATATTTTTCTTTTTTAATAAATTATTTAAGTTAAATATTTCTATATAAAATAGTATTTGGATACAAGTCTTTAATTAAATTGTCTTTTTATAATACAATATTTAGCCTAATCTAATTTAATCTATTTTATCATTCCAAAATAAAAAGATGTGATTTAATTTTATAATATAGATTTTCAAACTATATCTACATATTAAATTTTTTTAGACTTAAATATGTAATTAAAAGTATAGTAGATTTGAGAGCACAAAAAATTTAATATAATTCTTTATTATACATTTTTAAAATCTGTCATTCTAAGTATATTGTTAGCTTTAAAGTTAAATTTTTTGAGCAAAAAAGAGCAATTTTCCTAGATAATATATATTTTGATTTAAAAAAATGAAAAAATGTTTTGAAAAAATCTTATTATTTGAAGCATATGTATAATAAAATTAAATTTTTTCCAGAAAAATAAAACTATTATTGATAAATCAGAATATATCAAATATCATATTTATAAAAAATTTGACTACGAAACTGACGACGAAACAAAAAATATTTTTTCCAAAAATATTTAACCATCAACTTTAAAATTCCATTCTTTTAATCTGGAATGAATATTTTTTTATAAAATATTTTTCAAAATTATTAAAAATTTGATCAATTCTGGTAATATTTACATGCTTGAGTAAATATTTCAAACATAAAATAAAAAAAAAATTTAATTAAAAAACTATGTATAAATAGTTATATTAAAATAGAAAAAATTTATAAAAATTTAATAAAATTTAAAATATTATTAAAAAAAAAGAGATTAAGCTAAAAAATGGCTTCATACGAAGAATCAGCTCAATCATTCAGTTTCTCAACTGAACCATCATCATACAGAACTGTTGGTATTTTCAGTGGTGAAACTGCCCAAGCTTCATCAAGTGGTTGTGGATTTTTACCACCATTGTCATTAGATCAGTACAAGTTAAACAATGATCCAAATCCAGAAATAATTAGAAAAAGACCAACAGATAAAGTAAGATATGTACAAGAAGTCCAATACAGATTTTTGGAACCACCAGCTGCTCCAAAACCAGGTGATTTAGTTGTTAAACAATTACCAAATAGACAAATTGCCCCAGCTCCACCATTGGTTGTTAGACAAGCTCCACCAAAACCAGCCAATCCAGCTCCATTAGTATTACGTGAAGCACCACCACAACCACCACCAAGAGTTGCTGATAAATTAGTATTAGTACCAGGTAAAGTTTTACCACCACCAGACAGAAAAGTAGTTGTTGAAAGATTACCAGCTATACCACCAAAACCACAACAAGTATTTTTAGAAAAATGGTTAGGTTATAAACAACAAAAAAGAAGAGTTGTTTTTCAACCAGCTGAACCAGATTGTGTTTTGCCAAATCCAAAAAATTTAGTAATTCAATGGGAAAATCCAGAAGTTGAAGTCAATCGTCAATATAAAAACTTAGGTACTCAACAAGCTGATCCAGCTGAATACGTAAGACAGCACGGAAATAGCTTAGTAAGATACGAAGAATTTGCTGCAGCTGTTAGAAGATTTGGCGCTCCAGAACAATTAGCTGCTGCACAGCAAGCTTTAGGTTTACCAGAATTAGAAGGTGATTTACAAGCCTTAAGATTAGTCGATTTAGATAGAGCTGGCTTAGCTGAATACAGATCATACTTAAGTGGATTAGGTGTACAATATGATTCAGCTAGATTTAGCACATCAGCTAATCAATTTGGTTTAGTTACATCTACTGAAACATCTGGTTTAATATCGATAGAACAAGCTCAAGCTACAGCTAATAATTTAAATGCTGGTTCTGAAAAACCAGTAACTGAATCAGAATTGAGAGCTTATTTTAATTCATTAGATTCTAATGGTGATGGTGTTGTTTCATTTGAAGAATTTTCTAGCGCTTTTTCTAACTAAATATTCTTTATGCTCCAAATTTAGGGTTTATTTTTACATTATTAAATATTTTATTATTTCATTTTTTAATAAAGCTTTATTTAATAACGGTTACATTTTATTTTATAAATAAAACAAATTTAGTTGTTGGTATCAGGCAGTTTTTTTTAGGTTTTAAATACCAATTTTAAGGTTTTTAGTGCTTAATTTTAGGTTTTAAAAAGGTTTCTCCCTTACTAATTTTTATCTTTTCAAATCAAATAATTTAAACTAATTTATTAAAATTTTAATTTTTAAAATAAAAAAATTAAAAGATTCTACAATAAATTTTTATTAATTTTTTAAAAATTATTTTTATATAATACTGTATATTAATTCATTTAAAACATATTTTCAAAGAGGGATGGACGATAAAGCTATGCAATCAGCATATTTTTTTATTGCTCTAAGTAAAATTTCATAATCAGTAGGAGCTTCAGTTTTCATAAACCTGATTAATTGATTAAACTGCCAACCTAAATAAAATAATTAAAAATACTGTAATATCCATAAATTTTTTATAAAAAATTACCAATCTTCATAGCTAAATGTTTATATCTCAAAGTTGGAGATTCTCCACATTCTGCGTGGTTTTTGCAATCAACTCTAACCAAAATTGTATTAAATATATATATCAAGAAAAAAAGCTTCAGTTTAGAAATTTTCGAGAACATTTTTTTAAACTCTTTACTAAAATAAATAAATTTTATTAAAATTAAAACCTTTTTCTTTTATTTTTTCGACAATTTTAATATTTAAAAATTGTCAAAATAATATATTATAGTTTCTTAATATAGTTTCGATTTTTTAAGTCTTTTAAAATATAATAAAAATTAATTTGAATGACATTTAAAGCAATGTACCAGTCAATTAGTTTTCCGGGATCCTCTTCAACAAGAAAATTTTTTACAAAATCAAATTTTATTTCTCAAAATAAAATATTTTTTAATTGTTTTGAATCTAAGTTTATATGAAAATATATTGTCAACTTAAAGAGTTTTTAAAATGAATTTTTAAAATGTATTTAAACATATTAATGGCTAATTAAAATATTAATTTATAAAAAATTAAATACCTTTTTAATATCTATATAATAGAAAATTAGTCAGAGCGTAAAAAATTTAATCTGATATAAAACGAATGGATATTGTAAATACAAATGTCTAAAATTCAAAGTGTAGAATTTTTTTTAAAAAATTTATTTACAAGTATTTGCATAAAACGATAAATTTATTAAAACTCTTAGCTTTAGAAACATTTATTGTATCTGATACAATCTCATTAAAAAGAATAATCAAAGGGTTAATAAGGCAAAATAAAAATAAAAAGAATGGCCTTATTGGCTTCGATATTCAGTTAAGTAGATAAAATTTGAGTTAGCCAAGTCAAAAATAAAATAAATGCTAGTTTTGAACAACTTTCAAAAGGAGAATAAAAAACCTTTTTACATTGGAAAAAAATTAGGATTTATTTTAAATTACAAAAAATATGATAAAATAAAATATAGAAATATATTAAATGTTTTCTTGCCAAAATTTTTGATTGCCAAAATCTAAATAAATATTTTAACTAAATGGAAAAAAACTATGTTTAAGCCTGAAAGGGATTTTTAAATCTCCATTAACTTTAAATTGCTAACATTAATTTTAAAATAAAATGAATTCAAAAATCAAAATAATTTAAAAATGAAAGTATAGTCTAAATTTAAGAATTAATTTTAAAATTTTTTTGACATTCTTTTTATAAATTCAAATCGGACTTATTTATATCAAACCAAGCTTTAATTTAATACCAAATCGTATGATGTATAAAGAAACATTTAAGTAAAGTATAATTAAATTTAAAAAAGACAATTATTTTAATAAAAAGTTTATTTTGATTTATTTATTTTGAAAAATATTTAAATTTAAACCATTTTATTAAATATTAAGGAAAATAAATAAATACATTTGGTCCGGGATAATAAAGAAAGCTTTAATAAAAAAAAAATGCAAAAATTTTTATAATCATTGAAAAAAATTAAAAAATAAAAAAACACTTAAAAAAAATAAAATAAAAAATTTACAATTAAAAATGTATATGAATTTTAATATATGAAATTAGACTACACTATCTACATCTGGCATCTTTTTAAATTCTTTATTCGTTTGTTTATTTAAATCTGAATTTGGTATTTTGCTTGTGGTAGGTGTGCTATTAGCTGTTGTGGTTTCACTAAAGCCTGAATCGTTTTTGTTTATTTGCTTGTTATTATTATTGACGTTATTTGCTTTGGAATATTTTATATTATTTAGTTTTCCATCTTGTCGTTCTTCAATTGATGAAGTTTTAATGAATGTATCTTTGATGTTATTCTTACTTGTATTTAAAGACCTATATGACTCTGTTAATGGATTTCTTATTGTTAAAGATTTTTCTTCTTGTTTAATAGCTTCTTTATTTTCAATTTTTAAACTGTTACTGCTTTTATTAACCATAATTGCTGTAGCTGATAAATTATTTGTTTGAGTTGATTCTTTATTTGATGCCATTTCCAAAGCTTTTTTTTCTTCTCTCATTTTTTTAATAACTTCAATTAACTGATCATCAATACTTTGGTTTATAAGATTATAGTTTAGAAAAAATTTACAACTCATCGAAATACAAAAAAAAATTACCCGTGATTAACATCAGATATAAAAGGTTCTGGTAGTTCTTTATCAAAGCCATCTTTAGCAGTTAACCAATATGTTTTATGCATACCTTTACCCTATTTTGTTTTTAATTAATTATAAACATAATTAAAGATTGGATTAATTTTTTTGATGTTTATCATACTTTTAGCTCAGTAACGCCTCGAAACTCTAAATGGTAACCTCCAATTTCTTGTAAAATATTAGCTGCACTTTCACTAACGTGAATTCTGTAAGCTTGAGATGTAGATTCCATTCTACTAGCTGTATTAACAGTATCACCAAATAAACAATATCTGGGCATTTTAAGACCTACTACTCCAGTAACGCAAGCTCCTGAATGTATACCAATACGTAATCGTAAAGGTATACCAGGCATATGTCTGATTTTGAATTTACCACAATTGTGAAGAAGATTGAGAGCCATAGTTGCTATTTCACCAGCATGTTTATTACCGTTTTTGATTGGCAGACCAGAAACAACCATATAAGCATCTCCTATTGTTTCTACTTTGTATACATCAAAATCATTTATAGTCTCATCAAACATTGTATATAAATCGTTTAATAAAGATACAACTTCGATCGGTGAACTGTACGCTGATATCGTGGTAAATCCTACAATGTCACTAAAATAAATAGTAACACAATCAAAAGACTCTGGTGGTACTGATTGGCCTGACATTAAACTCTCAGCGACTGTTCTGGGCAACATTTCAATTAATAATTTCTCAGTTTTCTTTTTTTCTTCTTCTAATTTTTCGGTCTTTTCTTTAACCAGATCTTCTAAGTTATTCGTATATTGTTCAATCATTTTAAACATCAAATCGACAATGTTAACTTTTCTATTAATATTTTTATTTTTTTATTTATTTTAAATAATTAAAAAAATATTTTTTTGAAATATTTTCACTTTTCTCCATTTAAAGATTTAAACATTGAATGTAACTGATCAAAAGTAGGTCTTAATTCAGGTTGTTCAGTCCAACAGTCCCTCATAATATTTACATACTCTGGTGGAGCTGCTGTTTTAGACACAGATGGACGTAATAATGGAGGTGGTTTTCGAATTTTATTAATAATTTCTAATATTAAAATTAAAAATTTTATATTCTATTTTTTCAAGATTTTAAATTTATATTTTACCTTCATCACTAAGACCCATCATACAAAATGGAGTTCCACGAACAATTATTTCTTGCATTATTATTGCAAAGCTATAAATATCACCTGCTTGAGATCCGATTGAAATTACCACTTGATCTCTAATTGTAGTAGATCTTAAATGCTCTGGCGCAGTCCATAATAAATCTATTATTAGATTTTAAATTAGACTTCATATTCTTTAACTTTGAGAAAAAAAAATAAAAACCTGATAGATTCAAAGTTCTACTAAAATTTTGGTTTGAGTAAATGTTAGGTAAACCAAAATCAGTTAATTTTAGTACCCATCTACTATCAACAACACAGTTTCTTGATTTTAGATTACCATGATATTTTATTGGTGAATGGTGAATGTATCTCATTCCCTTGTTTTATTTAGAAAAAATATTTTTTTTTTATGAAATAAAATTTTTAAAAAACATTTATATTACTCTACAAAGGTCGTTTAACATTGACCATTTAAAATTCCAATCTAATTTAATATCTTTCTTCAAAATAATATCCTTTTTCAAATTATATTAAAGCTAAATTTAAAAAATTAACTAAGTATTTTCAAGCATTACTTGAAGACTTCCTCTTGTGGCATAATCGAATATTAAAGCTGGACTTTTAGCATCGATAAAACAACCCAAAAAAGAATTTAAATTTTCATGTCGTAGATCTCGTAACTTAAAGCAAATATTTTTAGTTAATTTTTAAATTACAATTATTTTTCAATCTAATACCATCCTAAGTTCTCTCATAGTGCTATTTTTTATTTGAAAATTAGGTATTTTTAAAAGTTTTACTATTACAATATCACCCTTTAATTCAGATATGTTTTAGAAAATTGTTAAAAAATCTTTTTAAATAAAAAATTACCTTATATTTTGCTATTTTTACTGATTTTGTTTTGCTTGAATCATCACTTTTCATTGATATATTAGACCTATTTTGATCAATTGGAACTACTTTATTATCATGTTCTTTTAAATTTGGCTTTTAATTTTAATAAATAAATAGAAATATAAAAATAAAATATATAAAAAATTAGAAAAAATACTCTGCTTAAAAAAACAGAACTATTTGTTCCAACAAAATCTAAATCTTCAGGCAATAAAAGTATTTTATTAGGCCCTTTAGATAATTCTTTGCGCATCAAACGACTTCTTGCTATATAGGCAAAAATGCAAACTAAAACTGTGAATGCAACTAATCCAATAACACCAAATAAAACATCTTTAAAAACACCATCATTAATTTTAGAATTAATTCCGCTAATAGGACCTTCATAAGTAAAAGTGTAATTATCCATCATTGTTATATTTGGTTTGAGTTCGTTTTGGTTTAAGAAAAGATTTGGTAGCTGAAAACTAGCTATATTGTTGTAAGATAAAGTTGAATTATTAAAACCATATAAAATAAATAGAAACTGTCTATAACAAAATCTAAATGCAGTATTGTTTTCATTTGTACTTTGTAAATTCTTGAAGCATTTTATAGAAATTGTTAAATTAAGCTCATTCAAAAATGTATTTTGAGTATAATTAAAATTTTTTAGAAAATAAAAATTCTCTAATTCATCAAAAGCGATTGAAATCTTGATTAAAATATTATTATGTAAATAAATAACTTAATAAATAAAACGAAAAAAAAAAATGATAAAAACCTTAAACTCATTTGTTAAATTAGACTTAATTGCATTAAGCAAATAATTTGAATATATTGCATAATTAGAATCTAAATCAACAGAAACTAATTTATATAAATATTGGTAAGCACTAGACAAGTTTGAATTTATGCTGTAATATTTTATCAATTTAGCACATTGAGGCGAATCATAAATACTTATTACATTTATTTTGTATTTTAAAATTTCATTCGAATATTCTTTTAAAAAATTTGTTTCTTCTCCACATCTCAGCATTAAAAATATTACTTAAAAATAAAAATTGTTTAAAAACTTAATATTTAGAAAAATAATATAAAGTCAAACTTTTAATATTAGTGTTTAATGCTGAACGTAGCAAGGGGTTATATAATGATAAAGAAAAATCTAAAACAAACGAAGAATCAATACTAAATTTGTAAACTAAATAACTAGCTAGATTTTTATAATATAAAATATTCTTGCTTAAAAACTCATTTGAACTTGAGTCTGAATAAATTATTGCGTAATGATTAATTGAGAATCTATTCATAAAACCAGTAAGAGCTGATTCAATTTGCTTAGCTGTAGGTGATAGACTAATCAATTTAATTCCATTATAATCATTTAAATCATCATCTTTGATATATTCTGAATTATTATTAGCTATAAGATAATCTTCACAATCGAAAACACTGTGTGTAATTATGTATCTATTTAATGAAATATTTGATCTTTGACAAAATAATTCAACCAGATTTTCGCATGTAAAATATTTTTTTTTAGATTCAAATGAATTTTTATAATAATTGTTATTCTCAATTATTTTATTGAATAAAGTATTAGTACACAATTGATTTGAAGATGATTCAAATCTATTTATTAGATTTGTATTATTTAGTTGATTGATTAAATCATTTGAAACAAATATATTATTGTATTCTATCAATAAATTATCACTAAACATAGCTATATTTACATCTTGCAAATTAACCAAATTTAAAATAAATTTTAGTATAAAAAAGATAGTAATTTTGCATCTTTTTGGCATAATTATTGGTCTATTGGTATTTGTAGTTAAAACATTTGAATATTACATTAAAATTGAAATTTTAAAAATCTTTTATTAAATTATTTAATTTTAAAATTTTAATAAAACAAGAATAATTAAAAAATAGTAATTATAATATGAAAAAATAAAAGAAAATCTTTTGACAAATTAATCTTGTTAATCTCTAAAAAATTTTAATTAAATTTGAATCTTTAAATACGGAATTTTCTAAATTATATTATATTATATTAAATAATTATTGATTAGTAAAAGTTACAAATTTTATTTTAAATTTAATTATAAAATTTTAAAAATTTGTTTAACAGAAAAAGGATATAATTTATAAATTATAAATCACAATATGGATTTAATTTTAGTTAATTTTTATTAAATTATATAAACATTTTTATTTTAATTAAAATTGAAATAATTTTTTTTTTTTAAATATTTAAAAATTGACTGATACCTTTTTTTTAATCTTAATAAATAATCTCAATCATTTTCCTTTTAAATTAAGCAAAGAAGTAAAAATTTAAAAAATTAATTATCTTTTTTTTTTTAAAAGATTAAGGATGAAGATAAAAATAAATCATAAAGAAATTCTTATTGAAAATGAATAATTTTTCAATTAATTTTATTTTTTAAGAATCTCTTATACAAAAATTAAACGTAAAATGTATACATTTTTTTTTTAGATTTTCTGTAAAATTTTTTTAATTAAAATTCAATACTTAATATATTAAAAAATAAAAATAATCAAAATTAATTCTTATCTTTACAACATTTAAATATTTTAAAAATTAATAATGATAAGTTTATTTGTTGATTTGGTTACCTGTTACCTTAATTTAATCAAAATTTTATTATTAACTGAATAAAAAAATTTGAATCATGCTGATTTTAATGAATAAAAGAAAAGAAGGAAAAGACAAGTTAAAAATTTTTTTTTTGTTGAAAATGTGGTTTTATATAAACAAATTTTCTTAATTAGTAATAATCGATAATATATTATTATATTATTTTTTATTTTTTAAAACTGAATTTCGTAAATGAAAATTAATTATATACAACAGAAATGAAATTTTTTTTTTTTTATTAATTTCAAATTTAAAAAATTTTAATCAATAAAAATTAAAATTGTATTTAATTATATAATAATCAAGCTGAAATATAAGAAAGCCTTTAATTTTTTCAAAGATTAATTTAATTTTTTATGCGATAATTATAAATGATCAATAAAGCATTCAGAAACAAAAAAAAATATTGAAAAAAGGATATAATCAAATTTTTTATATATCATAATAAATTTCAAATTTTTTTGTTGTTATTGTTATCATTCAAAAAAATCGAGATAATCATATCTTTGAAATCTCAACTTGAAATTTTTATATTTTAATCAAAATTTTAATTTATGAACAATTTATTTTGGTAATAAACATAAAAATAATATTCATTCATTTAAATATAAATATCAATTCTAGCTAAAAATTAAAAAAAAAAAAAAATTTGAAATTAAAAAAAATTTATTCTAAAATATAATTCGATTAAAAAAAAATTGAAATAAATAAATAAATATGCTGCCGTTTATAAATCGATCGATTTTTTTTAAATAATTTTATAATATTAAAAAAAAATTATTTGAATTAGATTAATTTCGCAATCAAATTAATAAATAAATAAAATTAATTTAAGAAATATTAAATCTAGTTTAAGAAATGACCATTAACATGTAATTCAAATTGGTTTGTTTCTTTACTTAAACATACTCCGCAAACTGGGCAACTCTGCTGTCTTTCCCCAAAAACAGTTTGAGTCAATTGATTTGCTCTTTGTAAACCATTTTGATCATCTCTTGAAACAATTGTCAATAAACGTTTTTGATTTTCTTGTGATTGTTGTTGTTGTTGTTGTTGTTGTTGTTGGCATTGTTGAACTGGTTGTATTCTCAATTGTTCAAAAAAATTTTGTTGAGATTTACCATTTTCTAAACATTCAATTTGACCTAAAATTTTTTGAACTCTTAATTCAGTTTGTAATAATTTCATTTCTAATTCTTCTCTAACTAATTTTAATTCATCAACTTGTTCTTTCAATTGAACAACGTTTTGTTGTTGGTTACCATATTTTTGCTCATCATAACATAATGGAAAGCTTATTAAACTATATAAATCATAAAGAGCATTATTGTTTAAATCTTGTTTTTGTGGTTGTTGTTGAGCGCTAACGATTAATTGCTTTACATGTGATTTTAAATCTCTTACATTTTTCAATAAATCTTGTTGTTGTTCTTGTTTTTGTTGTTGTTGGCATTGTTGTTGTTGTTGGCATTGTTGTTGTTGCAATTGACCAACTAATTGAGCAAAAGATTGTCTTTGACTAATAATTTTCTCTACTTGTTGCAATTGTTGTCTCAATTGAACTAACAATTGTCTTTGTTGTTGAACTTTTTGTGATTCTTCTGATTTCCAACTTAGATGAACTTGTTGTTGGCATAAATTTTCCTCAATTTGAGCAACTTTCTGATTTAATTGATCAACTAATTCTTGTTGAATTTGTTGATGGAATTGTTCAGCCTTTGAAGTCTGACCCCAATTATTATTTTCTTGTTGTTGTTCAACCAACATATCTTCTAATATAAAAACTTTTTGTTTGATTTGCTCTAATAAATGTTGTTGTTCTTGTTGTCTTTGTCCATTTAATTGAACAGTGTTAACGTCATTTTCATAAAATTGTTCAATAGACATAACTTCAAAATCGGCAAAAGATTGTTGTTGGGCCGGTTGGGATTTTTGGGATTGTTGAAACAACTGCTCAACTTTTTGTAACAAAAATTGTTGTTGTTGTCCTTGTTGTTGTTGGCATTGTTGTTGTTGTTGTTGTGGGTGTTGCCCTTGTTGTTGTTGTTGTTGTGGTTGTTGGCCTTGTTGGTATTGTTGTTGGTATTGTTGTTGTTGTTGTTGTGGTTGTTGGCATTGTTGCAATTGTTGTTGTTGATGTTGTTGGCCTTGTTGTTGTTGTTGTGGTTGTTGGTATTGTTGTTGTTGTTGTTGTGATTGTTGGCCTTGTTGTTGTTGTTGTGGTTGTTGGCATTGTTGCAATTGTTGTTGTTGATGTTGTTGGCCTTGTTGTTGTTGTGGTTGTTGGCCTTGTTGTTGTTGTGGTTGTTGGCCTTGTTGTTGTTGTGGTTGTTGGCATTGTTGCAATTGTTGTTGGTATTGTTCTTGTTGTTGTTGTTGTTGTGTTTGTTGGCATTGTTGCAATTGTTGTTGGTATTGTTGTTGTTGTTGTTGGTGTTGTTGGCCTTGTTGTTGTTGTTGTGGTTGTTGACATTGTTGCAATTGTTGTTGGTATTGTTGGCCTTGTTGTTGTTGTTGTGGTTGTTGGCATTGTTGCAATTGTTGTTGTTGATGTTGTTGGCCTTGTTGTTGTTGTGGTTGTTGGCCTTGTTGTTGTTGTGGTTGTTGGCCTTGTTGTTGTTGTGGTTGTTGGCATTGTTGCAAATGTTGTTGTTGTGGTTGTTGGTATTGTTGCAATTGTTGTTGGTATTGTTCTTGTTGTTGTTGTTGTTGTGTTTGTTGGCATTGTTGCAATTGTTGTTGGTATTGTTGTTGTTGTTGTTGGTGTTGTTGGCCTTGTTGTTGTTGTTGTGGTTGTTGACATTGTTGCAATTGTTGTTGGTATTGTTGTTGGTATTGTTGTTGTTGTTGTTGTGGTTGTTGGCATTGTTGCAATTGTTGTTGGTATTGTTGTTGTTGTGGTTGTTGGCATTGTTGCAATTGTTGTTGTTGGTGTTGTTGGCCTTGTTGTTGTTGTTGTGGTTGTTGGCATTGTTGTTGTTGTGGTTGTTGGCATTGTTGCAATTGTTGTTGTTGGTGTTGTTGGCCTTGTTGTTGTTGTTGGTGTTGTTGGCCTTGTTGTTGTTGTTGTGGTTGTTGGCATTGTTGCAATTGTTGCAATTGTTGTTGTTGATATCTTTGTTCACTTTGTTGATTTTGGTGTTGTTGCCCTTGTTGTTGTTGTTGTTGTGGTTGTTGGCATTGTTGCAATTGTTGTTGGTATTGTTGTTGTTGTTGTTGTGGTTGTTGGCATTGTTGCAATTGTTGTTGTTGGTGTTGTTGGCCTTGTTGTTGTTGTTGTGGTTGTTGGCATTGTTGCAATTGTTGTTGTTGGTGTTGTTGGCCTTGTTGTTGTTGTTGTTGTGGTTGTTGGCATTGTTGCAATTGTTGTTGTTTTGGTTGTTGGTATTGTTGTTGTTGTTGTTGTTGAACTTGTTGTTGTTGGTATTGTTGTTGCAATTTTTGCAATTGTTGTTGTTGATATCTTTGTTCACTTTGTTGATTTTGGTGTTGTTGCCCTTGTTGTTGTTGTTGTTGTGGTTGTTGGCATTGTTGCAATTGTTGTTGGTATTGTTGTTGTTGTTGTTGTGGTTGTTGGCATTGTTGCAATTGTTGTTGTTGGTGTTGTTGGCCTTGTTGTTGTTGTTGTGGTTGTTGGCATTGTTGCAATTGTTGTTGTTGGTGTTGTTGGCCTTGTTGTTGTTGTTGTTGTGGTTGTTGGCATTGTTGCAATTGTTGTTGTTTTGGTTGTTGGTATTGTTGTTGTTGTTGTTGTTGAACTTGTTGTTGTTGGTATTGTTGTTGCAATTTTTGCAATTGTTGTTGGTGTTGTTGTTGTTGTTGCAATTGTTGTGGTTGTTGGCATTGTTGTTGTTGTTGTGGTTGTTGGCATTGTTGTTGTTGTTGTCCTTGTTGTTGTTGTTGTTGTGGTTGTTGACATTGTTGCAATTTTTGTTGGTATTGTTGGTGTTGTTGTTGATATGTTTGTTGACCTTGTTGTTGCTGATATGTTTGTTGACTTTGTTGTTGTTGTTGTTGGCCTTTTAATTGTTGTACTAACTGTTCAACTTTTTGTAATAATTGTTGTTGAGCTTCTCCTGTTTGTTGTTGGGTTTGTTGTTGAATTGTCTTTTGTGATGTAAATTTTTCGGCTTGTTGTAATAATTCTTTTACTTCTTCTAATAATGTTGATTGTAATTGAAATCTTTTATCAGTTTGTTCTAATTTTAATTGTAAATTTTGTTTTTGTTGTTGTGTTAATTGTTGTTGTAAATCTTTTTCTTCTTTTTCTTGTAATTTTTTTGTCATTTGTTTTTCATCTTGAACTTGTTGCATAATTTCTTTGCATTGCTGAACGAAATCTAATTGCTGTTGTTTTTGTTGTTGTAAACCGTTTCTAGACATTTCTTGGCATTGTTGCATTAATTTTTCAACTTTTTTCAATAATTGTTTTTGTTGGCTACTTTCAAATTCTTGTCTTTGTGTTTGTTTCCATTGTGCTTGTTGTTGCTCTTGTTGAGTTTGTTGAAGTACTTGGGTTTGTTGCCATTTTTGTTGCTGTTGTTGAGCTTGTTGGGTTTCTTGCCATTTTTGTTGGTTTTTTTCATCTTGTTCGTTTTTGCATTGTTGCATTATTTGTTCAATTCTTTCTAACAATGATTGTTGTTGTCTTGTTTGTTGTTGGCCTTGTTGTTGTTTTTTTTGTTGCTCAAATTGTTTTACTATTTGTTCAACTTTTTGTAATAATTGTTGTTGGACTTGTTGTTGATCTTGTTGAGATTGTTGCTTACCTTGTTGAATTAATTTCCATCCATTTGTTAATTGTTGTTCACCAACATTTAATAACAAGTTTTGTAGTTGAGATTTGACTTGTTGTAGTAAAGTTTGTTGTTGACCTTGTTGAGCTTGCTGTTGTTGTTGTTGTTGTTGTTGTTGTTTACCTTCAATATATTGAGCAATATCTGTAATTTCTTGTTCCATTCCTCTTTCTAATGTTTGAACTAGTTGTTGGATTCTTTCTTGAATTGAGACTAAACCTTGTTGTTGTTGAATTTGTTGTGGTTGTTGAACTTGTTGTGGTTGTTGTTGGTTTTGTTGAAAGATCATTTTGATTTATTTAAAATTAGTTTAATTAAATTAATTGAATTAGATTTGAAAATTTTTATTTTATCTAAAATTTATTTTAAAATTATTAAAAAATTTTTAAGCCTATCAATATATTTGATAAAAGTTGTTTCCGTTTTTATTTAATCTTATTTAATATTGAATAAAAATTTATTTTTTTCGAAATTGAATCTTTTATACTAAGAAATGAACATGATTTCAATTAAATTATTTTTGATAATAAAAATAAAAATGAAAGAATGCTTTTTTTTTCAAATTGAATAGAAATTAAAAAGTGAAAAGCGTTGGAGGATTAATCTCCAATTAAATCTTCTTTTTCTTTTTTTAAATAAAGAATTCAAAAAAGCTTTCAAATCATAGCGAAACACATGATACATGTATAATGCATGCATTTTTATAATTTTCTATTGAAACAAAAAAATTTAGTTTGTAAGTTCTTCAATATAGTAGCTTATTAGTTCTTCAATGAAATTAAATATGCATTCAAAAATAAACAGAAATGATTAAATTTGACTTTAAATTTAACCAATTCGAATTCTAGAAAATTTGTAATTGTTTCTTTAGAAAAAAAACTAGATTTATTGTTTGATAAATAGAATAAACTAGCTTATAGAAAAAAAAAACTTATTTGGTATATTTTTTTTTTAAAAATTAAGCTTAATAAAAAAATTTAATTGAAATTCAAAAAATAATTTATTTTAATAAAAGTTATATTATGAACTGCAAGTTAATCTAACGCATTTATTTTGCGAAGGTCCTTTTTCTGAAATTTAGTTTTACTTTTTAATCTAACAACTTTAAATATAATTTGATTTTATTAATTTTTCTTATTTTAATAAGAAAAAGAATGGAATTTTACATTCTTGATTAAAATTTCATAATAATTTTTCAATGAGCCTATTAAATATACTTAATTAACCAATCATGCCATATTTTTGAGTCTGCTTTAGTTTTATCTTCAATTGTAAAATTCTTTAAAAAATATTTGACTATAGTTAAATCTTATTTTAAAATAAAAAAGCACTTTTATTTTTTCAAATTTTTCTAAGAATATTTTTTGATACAATACTTAATATCTCAGGCTTTTGTTCTTTTGCTTTTAAAAGTTTATACAAAGTTCTTAAAATTTATTTTGCCAAATTTGTATTAAATCAAAAAACCAGAACCAAAGCTGCAAAATCGGTAATTATTTGATCTAGCTTGGAACCCTTAACCAAACATTCTATTTGATTTTAATACAACTTTACTTTGCATAACTATTTACTTTAAATTTACAAAATAAAATAAAAATATTTATGGCCTTGCTTAAAGTCAAGTTTATTTAATAAATATTAATAAACATTTTTTCAACAAAAGCTCTGCTGTTTGTAGCATCCTTTTTTATATTTAAGCAAAATGGTAACATCGAAATAAACATGAACAACTACTTAAAAAAATAGAATAGTAGTTATGTAAGTGGAGATGTCCTCTGAAAAATGCCACTATATCATTTTCTCCGGCAATTCAGGCCATAGAAATAAAGAACTTGTATGATGGTCAAATATCTAAAAACACAAACCTAATTTACTTAGGTTTAAAATTTGAACAAAATCTCTGTTTCAATGCCCAAGTAGTTTATATCAGGCAAAAATGTCTAGAGAGATTCTATAATATAGATCATGGTGATTGTCTAAAAATAATCTGATTACTCTTATTTCTCTTTCAATCAAATCTCAAAAACTAATCTACTTAAACTTCAAACTCTTCAAAATAACTCGATGAGAGCCATCTTTAAGCAACATACTATAACATCTACACTTGAAATTTTAAATGTTTTATCAAGCATAAAATTAGAAGTCTCGAAAAGACTAAAAAGTTTTAGCTCAAGATACATAAAAAATGGACTTGCGAAATCAAATCTACAGTACTTATATTACAATTGGTTAAAGAGTATCGCTTAGGGTTTCGCTTAAAAAATAGGAAAACAATGACAAATAAATTAAACAAATAAAAAAGACTACACTATGCGTCTTATGGAATGAGATTGAGTTATGGTTCAAAAGATAAAAAAATCGATCAAAACTCTTTCTTTTTCAAAACACAAACTGTTTAAGTATTTTAACTTTAATAGTATCAATCATTTAATATCTCAAATTAATTAAAATTTCAATATTTATCATTATTTTTTAAAAATTGATAATAAAAACCCTTATAAGTTTTAATAAATATTTATAAAAAACAAACCTCAAAAAAAATTATTTAAAATTATATAAACAATTTTATTAGATTTCAAAAAATAATTTATTTTAAAAAAGTTATATTATGAACTGCAAGTTAATCTAACGCATTTATTTTGCGAAGGCCCTTTTTCATAAAATTTAGTTTCACTTTTTAGTTTAACAACTTTAAATATAATTTAATTTTAGTAATTTTATTTTATTTTAATAAGAAAAAGAATGAAATTTTACTTTCTTGATTAAAATTTGTTAATAATTTTTCAATTGGTTCATTGCTAAATGGGTTTTCTAATATTTTTAATAACATTTTAGCTTCGCTAAAGTCTTCTTTATCAGCGGATTCTATTGCGCTCTGGGCAATATGATTTCTTAGAATAAATCTTCATAAAAAATAATTTTATATAGCAAAGTTAATTTTTTAAAAACTAAATAGCACCTTGGATTATTAGAGTTCATCAAATTTATTCTTTTGAGTTTTCTGTCTTCAAAAGATTCTGAATTAGAATCCAATTCTGAATAGATTCTTTTGATATACTTAATTAACCAATCATGCCATATTTTTGAGTCTTCTTTAGTTTTATCTTCAATTGTAAAATTCTTTAAAAAATATTTGACTATAGTTAAATCTTATTTTAAAATAAAAAAGCACTTTTATTTTTTCAAATTTTTCTAAGAATATTTTTTGATTTTCAACAAAGTTTTCGCTTAAGCCGAAATAACTTAATATCTCTGGCTCTTGTTCTTTTGCTTTTAAAAGTTTATCCAAAGTTCTTAAAATTTATATTACCAAATTTGTATTAACTATTAAGGCTATTTTAATTTTAAACTTACTCTTTCGGAATTTTAGGTTTAAAAAAACTTTTAAATTCTTCTAAAGAAAAACATTCTGGTAGAATTATTTGTAAATAATCAAGTATATCAGATTCAATGTTTTCATGCCCATTTAATTTAAGCAAGTTTAATTTACGAAAAGAATTTGTAAAATCTGATCCAGTTTCATACATAATATTTTTAAATTCTTCAAATAAATCTCTTAAAGTTTTAAAAAGTTTTTTTTTTAATGAAAATATATTTAAAAATAAAATATTTACTCATCATTATCTTTTTCAGTAAAAAGCCCAAACTTTAATAAATTTAAAAAAAAATTTTATATTCAATAATCAAAATAAATTTTGAAAAAAATTTTTTACTTTTTTTCTCATTTTTTCTAAATAATATCTTTTAAAATCTTTCTTAAAGTTATCTTTTACTATATTTTTTAATTTGTTAACATCTAAAACTGGACTTAGAGCTTCAGCTAGTTTTATACAATTCCATTCACATATGTCAGGTTGATTTCTATAAGTATATCTGCCACTACTGTCTGATAATATATTATAATTTTAAAAAATTTCAAAAATTTTATTATAAACTTTAGTTACATACCGCTTCCATTAAATATATGATCAGGGTCATATCTATCTAAAAATCCATATGGACCATAGTCAATTGTTAATCCCAATATACTCATGTTATCTGTGTTTAGAACACCGTGTACCCATCCATTACATTGCCAGTCAGCCACCAATTTAGAAGTTCTTCTAACTATTTCTTTAAATACTGTTTCATATTTAGTATTTTTATCTGTTGTTTCATTTTCGTTTACATTTATAATCTTATATATAATGAACAATTAAAATATTTAACTTTAAATAAGTTTCATTTGTTTACATCTTTATAAAGAATGTCTGATACATAGTCTAACATTTTGATAAGGATATCATTTCGACCATAACTAGGTCCACGACCACCAGTCATTCGATCAAGTGGTCGAAAAATTTCAAAGCTACCAAATCTTATAAATGAAGGCGCAATTCGTAAAACAACAGCACATTCTTCTAATTTTGGATTACCATCATAAAAAATATCTCTAATCACTTTACTATCACTTACTATACAAGAACCAGCTCTGGTTGTTTCAATACCTAGAAAATGAATGGCTTCACTACATAAAAATTCTCTTAATGTTGAACGTAACACTTTTCTACCATCAGCTGATCTTGAGTATGGAGTTAATCCAGCTCCTTTTAATTGTATTTCCCAACGCTCTCCTTTATTATTGATTATTTCGCCCAAATAACTTTAAAAGATTTTATTAAATGTAGCGCTACGAATATTTTTGAATATTTTATTTACATTGCGGCTCCATCTCCTAGTTGACCAGCAAAAACACCAAATTGATGTCCGCAATAACAATGAGAGGCGGTTTCACTTCCAGGTATTAATTTATTACCGCTTAAATACTCAATAGCTTCTTTTCCCTTTTAGTTTCAAATTTCAGATAAGCAATTTTTTTTAAAGTATTAAATATTAACTTTTAATTCCTCTTCATTTAAATCTAATAAATCAAATGCTGATTTGGAATAAACAACCATTCTAGGGTTATCTAATGGAGTTGGTTTAACCTTAAAATTATCCATAATATAAAAGAAGATTTTAAAAAAATTTTTTTTATTCAAAAAATACCAAAGAAAAACAAGCGTTTTTAACTTCACGAACATAATTTTCTTTTATTGGATCTATAGGTAAAGTTCTTAAGACTAAATTGTCAAAATGTAAGGTCTCGAATGTTTTAAAACAGCTCATATTAGTTTTAAGATTTCTTAAATTTAAATTTCTCGTAATTGTTTTTATTTTATTTAAATATTTCATTTAAGTTATTTATAATAATCATCAAATTAAATATAAAATTTAATTTCACTTTTCTATAATAAGCCCATAAAAATAATTTTTAAAATTATTTTGAAATATTTCTTAAAATAAATAAAGGATGATAAAAAAAAACTGATATAATGTTAATTTTTTCTTATAATTTTAATGCAAATTAAACTTGAGTTTAAAGTAGTTTCAAATTTACATATATTTGAAATATTTTCCCTAATTATGAAGAAAAAAACATAAAGATGATAATTTTTAAAATTTATTTTATTTATGAATATAATGTTAATTTAAAAAATGGGATACGATTTAAACAGATTCGAAGGTACTGTTGATGAAGAATTAATATGCTCGATATGTAGTTTTGTTTTAGAAGATCCAGTTCAGGCGCCTGATTGTGAGCATGCGTTTTGTAATACGTGCATAAATGAATGGTTAAAGCATCAATCTACTTGTCCGATTGATAGAACTCATATTGAGTCAAAAGATCTTAAATCTGTGCCTAGAATATTAAAAAATCTCTTATCAAAATTGAAATTAAAGTGCGATTATTCAACTTATGGTAATATATCAAAACAGTTCTTATTATAAAAATTTATTTTTTAGCAATTATAATTATTAAAGGATGTAATCATATTGTAAGACTGGAAAACCTAAACTCTCATTTGCCAGAATGTGAATTCAATCCAAAAAAACCTATAATTTGTAACCTTGGTTGTAATATTGTAATTCCAAAAGATGAGCTTAAAGTGATTTAAAAATTTTACTTACTTTACAATCCGATATTTTTATTTAAATAAATTTGAAGAATCATAATTGTATTAAAGAGCTCAGAAAAGTAATCAATGAGCAACAAATAAAAATAAATAATTTATCAAATGATTTGACCAAACAAAAAATTGATCTAGAAGCAAATAAAAGCGAATTAAGATCTTTTAAAGTATTTAATTAAAGCAAAAAAAATATTTTAAAATTTTGAATAATTCAAATTAAAAGAATTTAGTCATAAAATTCATCAAAAGTAATTCAATATCATCTTTAACAGGATCTAGCTCACCTGTAAATATAGCTGGTTTAAATTTAACAGATGACGATGACATTGCTAGGTGGAGTTCTACATTACCAATAGCTAAAGTAACTAGATGGGGAGGAATAATTAGCACACCAGATATTATTTTACAATCAGTCATTAAAAGAGCTTTAATTGATTGCGGATGTCCAAATGCTATTTTAGATGAATTAATGAATAACGCACATGAGAAAAATTGGCCACCTGGATTAAATACATTAGAAACAAGACAAATAAATAGAAGTCAATATTCAAATTATATATGTAAAAGAGTACCTAACAAACAAGCAGTATTAATTTTAGCTTGCGATAATCGACACATGTCTAATCATATGGTTATTGAACCGGGAGCTATTCTTATATTTGCTCATGGTATTGAATAGAATATATATTCATTTTTTTTTTATTAGTCGTTATTAGTATTAAATTTTTTATGTTTTTTTATAAAAGCAAATAAAAGTTTTCCATAATTTAAATTTGCTTTGCTTTTAAAAAATATTCTATTTAATAATTAGAAACCATTTTTATTTAAATTAAAAAAAAAATGAATTCAAATAAAAAAGAAGTTGATTATTTTAGAGATACACCAATTCGTTATTTAGGTTATTATCATATTAGCAAATTAAAATATAAATTTTAAGAAGTTTTGGTTTTCATTTAAAATTTAAGGATATGCAAATGAAGTAGGTGAAGCATTTAGATCTATGATAAGTCAAAATGCTGTAAGAGCTACATATGGTGTTGCTTTTGGATATGTTTTTTTGGATGTAATTGATAAAGCTAGAAAAACTTATAAAAAAGAAAATGAAATATTTAGCAAACTTTCTGCTGATTTAAATCAAAGAATAGAATCACCTACTATAAAAACTTGTAAAGTTGCCACTGATTGTTTGATATGGCAAAGTTTTGCCAGTGTAATTGTGCCTGGCTTTACGATCAATCGAGTTTGTAAATTTAGTTCAATTTTATTGAATAAAACTAATATAAACGGTATTTTAAGAGCTAATAAAATAATTACTACTTTAATAGGTCTTGGTTCAATACCTTTAATCATTCATCCGATTGATAATGCTTGCCATTATATTTTGGATAAGACTCTGAGACCAGCATTAGGTATTGAACCTTTTCTAAAAAATTAGTTTATAATGAATCTTTAAATTAAAATAATTGAAAATTTGATTTATATTTTCAAATTATTTAATTTAAATAAAATGTTTATAAATTAAAGAGGTTTTTTTTTTAATATTAGTTATAAAAATTTAATTATACATAATATTTTGACAATTTAAAACTTATTATAGTAAATTATATTAATCTTATATTTATATTTTATTCTACTGTATAAAATAAATGCAATTTTATAATTATTATATATTATAATTAATATCTTAAACAGATTTTTTGAAATATTTATTTATAATTCTAATAAAAAATTTAAATTTAAATTAAAAACAAATATTAAAAATTTGCTTGTTTTTTACTAATTGAACATAATAGTATTGGTGTTAGAATTATGCTTAATAAGTCAATAAATAACAATACAGCAGTTGGAATTACAAAAATGTAAATTGCTGTTTGTTTTAATTTTACAAAACATCCAGTTTTTGAAGTTGGAACTTTACAACAAGTTGTTTGTACAATTGAATTTAACTCATTGGGAGACATAAAACCACAACAATCAAACCTATTTGATAAATCTAGCATTTGCTTACATCTTTGTGCAAGTTCTATTCCTGTGTTTAAAATATTTGATAAATCGATGCCATTTATATTATTTGGAATGAAGCTTTCAATTGTTTTATTATATTGATTACTAATTTCTCTTTCTAATATTGGAAACATAACTAAAAATACGATTAAAGCTGCTAGATGAATCAAAAATAAAATAATTATTAGTATTTCGTGCGTAATTAATAGACATTTTTGAGAGCATGAAATACCAAATAATCCAATTAAACCTAAAAATATTAATAGGCCACCAATACATATAAAGCCGATCGCAATACCATTCAAAATGCCTATATTTATTTCTTTAATTATATTGTCTATTGAGTCTATTTTAAATACATTTCCCCATCTAATCACACAAGTTGCTACAATTAGACCAACTCCAAATAAAATAAATATTGTATTCACTATACCTAATATTACACGAATAAATATTTCAAATCCACCTGTTTTATTCATTTTACTTTATTTTCTAGATTTTGTATTTTAATTTTTAAAAAAAAAAATTCTATACTTTTTAATTAGGCAAAAATTTTTAAGGATTGAAATAATGCAAAAGAAATAATATTTAAAAAAAAAAAATTAGATGAATAATTTTATAATATTAAGATAATTTTATAATTTTAAGTACAGATTTATTCAACATTATCCTATTTAACTAAGTCTCTTCTTATTTTAAAAGTAATTTAATTCTATTTTATTTAAATTTAAAGATTAAAAAATAAAAAACATAAATTAAATTTTTTTTATAACAAAACAAATATTTTCTTATTTTATTCATAAAATTTTTTTTTGATGAGTAGGATCTTATTATTAATCAAGTTTTTTTTTAATTTGATCTTTTTAAAGTCATACTTTTATTAATATTGAAAATTTCAATATATTTGACAATTCGATTTCGATTTTTAATTTTACTTTTTTTTTATTATATCATAAATATTTATGGTTTATTAAAGTTTAAATATTTATTTTTTACGTTGGCATGAGAAATCTATTATATTTAGATAAAGCAGATTTGACGAAATTTTTATTTTGAAAACCATCTATAATTAAAAAATAATATTAAATCCTATTAAATTGTTTTAAATTTATTTTAACTTTAATCTATTTTAAAACAAAAACTGAAATAGTTTGAGATAAAAATAAAACATTTTCTATTTAATTTTTTAAAAATGTATGTCGCTAATTCCTTAATATTTTTTTTGAAATCTGTAATATACCACAAACAAAGTTTCTAAAATTTTATTTAAAACATTTATTAATATATCTGTTTTATAGAATATTTTTTGATAATTTTATTACCTCTTGAAAACCTAAGTTCATAAAAAATTTCAAAATCTATTATGTATAAAACTCAAAACTGATTAAAAATTTGATATTTACGTCAAAAATACTTTAAATATAAATGTGTTTTTTCTAATCTAATCTATTTTAGTTTGTTAATGGGCGTGAAAGGGTTAATCTTGTTCAGCAAAAAATTTATGAAAATATATGAAACTGGATTTAACAAACAAAAAATTTATAATTTTAAAATTTTCGGTAAAAAAGATTTGAAAAATTTATTGGCTATTTTAATAAAATATAGAAAATATATCAATTAAATGCAAATTTTTATTCAAAATTCATTTTCTTTATTATAATAAAATTTGTTCAATTGAATTTTTATGTGTCGATTTTGTTATTCACGAATTTTTTTTTTGTTTGTCAATTAAAGATAGTTTGTATTAGTATCTAAAAATATTAGATTTCGTTCGAATACATTTCTCAAAAAATATTTTAAATCAATTTATAATATTTATATTACGTGATAAGATTGGTCATACTCTTATTGCTCTAATTTGTTTTATTAAATTAAGATTTTTGAAAAAAGCTTTGACTCTAATTTCAAATCAACTAAATTTTTGGATTTAGAGAAAAGAGAAAATATCAGCAAAATGTATTTTTTAATGTTTTTGTTTGTAACTTTTCTAAAAATTTTATTTTTAATCTATCTATGATTCTATTCGTATTCGAATTAAAACTTAAATATATTTATTAAAAGTAAACGCTCCAACATAAAAGATACAAAGCTTTACTGTTATTTTTAATTTAACTAGTAGTAGTAGTAGTAGTAGTAGTAGTAATTAAGATATCTGCATGGCAAAGCCAAATAAACCATTTTTTGGTCATAGCAGACTGCGACTGATTAGTTTTTCAGATCTATATCTATATTTGTTACCACGAACCGAACCAGCTGGACCAACTAATTCAGTTGAATTCATTTTAATACGTCTAACATGAAAGTCAACTAAGTCGATGCTTTTTTCGATTTTGAATTGTTGTATTAAATCGCCTCTTATGCGTCTATCATGTAATGATTGTATTACATGATAGATTACATGCCTTAAGACTTTCCTCATATTTCAGCTTCTTTAATTAAACTAGAATTGTTTTCAAAATTTAATTATATATAAAATTATTATTTTAAATATTTGCAAATCAAGATAAAATTTTATTTTAGAATTGATAAAAATAAATGTTTTTTAAGATTTAAAAAATTCATAAAATACTTTTTGAAATTTTAAACTGAAGTTTTTCATAATAAATAAAGTAAAAATTTTGAATATTTATTTAAATATCAATCATTTTATTGAAAATCATATCATATTATATTATATATAAAATTAAATTAAATAGAAAAAAAAGAAACCAAAAATTTTATTGTTTATTTAATTTTTATTTAATAAAATATATAAAAAATGGACCAAATATTAAGTATTGAAATTTATATTTAACAACATAACAATAGAAAATATTACAATACTGAAGAAACGTTGATAATTATGATAGCTAAAGTTTCAAAGCTATTAATAATCTATTTTTATTTTGCTATTTTATCTATTATTTATAGAAATTAAAAAAAAAAAAGTAAAACAAAAAACTATTCAACCTACTATAAAGCTATTCTTTTAAAAATCTATGAAATTGAAAATGAATTGAAAAAAATTTTTAATTAAGCCCTGAGATCTAAGTTTTCTCTGTTGAAAAACAATTCTTTTATAAAATTTACCTGAATTTGAAAATAAAAAAAAACAAAAAAATTTAAAGTTTTAAAAACCCAATAAAAAAACGAGGTAGCTGATTCCAAATTCCTGAAAAAAATGTTTCATCCAGCATCATTAAACATTATTTTTTTCTTATTTTTCTATTATTTTAAAATTTTAAATAATTTTTTATAAAAATTAAATAAAATTGGTTTCAAAAAGAAAAAATTTTTTTTTCTGCAATTTTTCAATTATTTAAAGAAATGGATAAAAAAGAATGGATTTTTAAAATTTAGAAAAAAAAAAAAAAAGCTTAAATATTTAAAAAAAAAAAAAAAGAGAAAAAAATTTCCTTCTAATTTAAAATACGCTCTTAGCTTTGATTGTAAAATTTAAAAGGAAATTCTAAGAGTTTAATTTAATAATTTTATCTCTATACAAAAAAATGTAAACTCTTATATTATTTGATGTCTATGCTGGTTTTGATGTTGTAAATAGATAGAACCATTATTCATAGAAACATTATTTTGTTGATTTTGAGTTGGATTATTCAATTTTGTATCCATACCGATTGTGTCTGTAGTATGGTCATACGGAGTCAATTGACTAATTGTGTTCAATGTAGGCGTAACATAGCTATTTAATTTTGGAGAGCAATTTTGAACCACAGTTGCTGCAGCAGCCATAGCTGAACAATTAGAGCAATTAGCACATGAATTGTTCATTAAACCACTCGACATCATTGATTGATTTGATTTCTTTTGCGCTAATAATATTCTTAATTGTTGTGCTTCATCTTTTAGAGTTTGTAATTGAGCTTTTAAAATTGAGTTTTCTTTTTCCAAAAAGCTAGCTCTAATGGCTATTTCATCTTCTCTTTGTTTTCTTGCATCTCGTGATTTTTTGGCAGCTACATTATTTCTTTTACGTCTCTCAAAATATTTACCATCTTTTTGTAACTCATTAGCTTGCTTACTAGTTCTAGCTCTTCTGTTTGAAGTTGCTTGTGATGGTTGATTTGTTTGTAATAAATTGCTTGTACTTTCTAAAGTAGTAGAACTGCCTGATGATGATGATATCATTGATGAATTCGATAATTCTGATATATTTGTAGGTTTTGATGGTGATATCAAACTCATCATACTTATGCTTGTATTAGGTACTACTTGTTGTAATATGGGATTTAATGATGTTGAATTTGCATTTGGTGGTACTAATGATACCAAAGACGGTCCTCCTAACAAACTAGCTTCTTGGGCTTTTAGTTGATGATGTTGTTGTGCTCCTTGAGACATATTACAATCAAGTAATTGTAAATTTTCAACTTTTATTTATAAAAATAGTGTCAATAAATAAAGAATATCAATAATAATTATATATGTAAATCATTCTTAGATGCTAAAAAATTTAAAGTATATTTCTAATACCAAATTTATAAGGTTGTCCTTGAATGCTTAAGTTTAATTTTTAAATTTTTTTTTTTATCAAAAAGATTTTTATTAAATTTTTTTTAAATGAATTAGTTTGAATAATATCTGAAAAAAAAACATAAACCTTGAAAAAAATTACTTAATAATTTTGACGATTTCAAATTGGAACAATTACAGCTCTGAAATAATAAAATTATCCTTTCTTATACTAATTTGTAAAATCTAAATTTATTTAAATTTTTATCTAATATCTAATTTTCTTAATAGAAGAAATGAAGTTGTATAAAAAAAAAAATTTAAATATGGATAGTAAAACTTTCTGAGAAATTTTTTTTTTATGCATTATAGAATTTAAAAAAAATCTAAATACCAAAATTCGATGTAACCTCATTTGAAGTTGATGATGGAGATGAGGATTGAGGTGATGACGACGAGCTCATTTGATTATTAAGATCCAAATTGCTCATGGTCGAGGTAGTTGATGGTGATGATGAAGGTCCTAGCGAGCCTGAATTTTGATTCGAGGTTGCGTTGTTATTGGTTTGATTTGAAGTTGAACTGTTTTGTTGCTGTTGTTGTTGATATGACATATTTTGATTTAACAGCAATATTGAGTTGTTTGAATTAACAACAACTAAATTATTTGTATCGACAACATCATTTTTAAATATTTGATCTAGTGTTAAACTAGATAAATTGCTATGTGAATTGTTACCAGTGTCTTCATAATTAGAATATGGTGAGAGACGATCCATTGCGTATACAACAGAAGTAGTCGATGTTGTTTGGTTTCGATTGTTTGTATTGTTTGTATTGCTTGAATTAGTCGTATTATTAGTATTACTCGAATTCGTATTAGCGTTATTACTATTATTTAATTTATTTCTTAAACTATTTTGTGCATTTTGCGATGAGCTACTATTTACAATTGTATTATTCAATAAATTATTTAAATCATTTTGATTCGATCCATTAGATTGATCGATCACATTTGAACTACATCTTAAATTGTTTTCGTTTAAATTTAAATTTTTACTATTCGATTGTTGAGCTGTTTGAAAGCTGAGAAATTGCTGCTGATTTATTTGCTGTTGTTGTTGTTGTTGTTGTTGTTGTTGTTGTTGTTGCTGTTGTTGTTGTGAAGGTGTTAAATTGTAATGAGTTGGCGTATAATATTGAAAATCAAACTCTTCCATAAAAATTATCCTTGGAAATAAACTTTATATAAAACAAATAAATTTTTTATCTTTTATTTTAAAATCTAAAAAAGCTTAAGTTCAATTTATTAAGTTTTTAGCCTTAACCCATATTTTATATTTTATTTTTTTTTTTAAAGAAAAAAATATATATTTCCAATTATTGCGTATTTATTAAAAAAAACAAAAAAATAGAAATTTTACTACTATTTTTATTTTTGTAACTTTTACTACTACTACTACTACTACTACTACTAGTAGTAGTAGAAACTACTCAAAACAAAAATTATGAATTTTTATAAAATTTCAAATAAAAAATTATGAATTCTTTAGATTTCTTTAATTTCATTATGAAAATAAAAATCATGGTGCAATATTGTATAATAAAATTTGACCATAAAAATTTAAATTATAAGAATTAAGAGGATTGATAGAAAAAAAAAATTTAAATAACTTTAACAAAGATGTGAGGCCTAAATAAAAATTTATATAAACTAAAAAAATAAAAAAGAGAAAAAAAATTTTTTTTTTTTTTTACTACGAAAATCAAGGGTTTTTATTATTATTTTTATAATAATAATAATAATAAAAAAAAAAAATTTCAAATTTTATTTCTACGCTAGCATAATGAGCTTCTATTTTTTTATTATATTAAAAAAAAAAAAACATAATTATTACAATTTTAAAAAAATATTTCAACTCTCCTTTTATTGATCAAAATTTTTTAAAATTACATAATTTTTTGTAAGGAACTTTATTGGACATAAATTATGTTTGAAACAAACAAACTCAATGATTTAATAGTTGGTCGGTTAAATATCAAATTTCAATTGAAATATATTATAATTATAATTATATAAAAAATAATATTTCATTCAAAATTGTTGTTGTTACGAAAGATTATTGTAATAATAAAAAATATATTAAAAAAAAAACATAATTATGCTTGATTTTGAACAAAAAATAATTTGCACGCGATCTCTATTGTTTCAAACATAATTCAAAAAGCCTTTAAACTATTTTATAATAAATAATTTTCTTATCTTTTTTTTCTTTTTTTTTTTTACATAATAAAATTTTTATCACTTTTTATTCATGGTCAAAATTTGTTTATTTATTTATTTATTTCAAACGACCCAGTTTCTATTTATCTTTTTTTTTTGAATTTTTTTGATTGAGTTGACATTTGAATAAAATATATACTAATAATAATAATAATAATAATAATAAAAAATTTAAAATTTTTTTTTTTTTAAAATTATTTAGTTGATTTTGTTTTTTTTTTTGAATAATAAAGTTTGTAATATTATATAAAACTTGGCAATTTTATATAAATTCACGGTTTCTAAAATAAACAAAAACAATTTCATAAATTGATTTTTTTTTCTTATTTTTATTAATATTAATTTAAAAAAAAAAAACAAATCGATATTACTAGGTATTCTTTAAAATTTTCTTCTAATTTGCTTGTTACCCAATGTAACTAATAAATTGTGGTACTCTGCTAGAAAAGCGTGGAATTATTTTTTTATTTTACTTATTACTTCTCACTGACTGAAATATAAGTAAGTTTTCAGTTTAACTGATAAAAAGATTTTAAATTTATTATTTTAGATGAGATGCTGGAAAATAAAAGTTTATAAAAAATTGAAAAATTTATAATTTATTAGAAAAAATTTAATAAATTAAACTAAAATAAAATTTTCTTGTAATTTTTTTTTTTTTTTTAAATTTTCATAAAAAATTTTAAAGAAAATTTTAATTTTTTATGTTTTAAACACTCAGTATTTTTTCGCTAAAAACAAAGAAAATAAAAAATTCATTTATGCAATATAATATAATTTAAAGCAATTCAAGCATATTTGTAATAGCTAAAACAAAGACCTAAAAATTCCATTCAATTATAACATTTATTGTCATAATATTTTTAAATAATGTTATGACTATCAAAATAATCAAAATAAATTAAGAAAAATGTTTTCTTAATTATTAGAAACTATTTAAGTTATTAAAGTTTTTTTGTTTTAACTGAATCGCGTGAATGCTATTTTGGATATGGTAAAATTAATATTAATATTATTTAAGTTTTTATCAATAAAATTTTATTAAAAATAAATTAGAAAATTCTAATCTTGAATGAAATAGTAATAGTTAAATAAACTTTTTGTTTGATTCAATTTGAATTTTATAAACAAAATTAATCTAAATTTACAAATCAAATGCAAAAAAAAAGAAAAGATTTTTCAAAAATAATTTTAATAAATTTGAACAAACTTTATTCCACCATTTAAATTTGATTTGATATTTCATTTTTATTTTATTTCTTTCTTTAAAAAATATAAATTATTCATTATTTATTGAAAATTAAAATTCATTTTTAAATCTTTCTAAACCTTGAAATGATTTATTATCCAAATGATTTATATTAAAAGTTTTTTTTTTTTTTTTGCATAAGAATAAATTCTCTTTGAAAATAAAAATTGTTATCAATTTAAATAAATTTGAAATTTTGATTCTTTTTAAAAAAGCTTTACAAACACTTTTATTAAAAAAAAACCTTAGTAATTTAATTTATTTAAATAATAAAAAAAAGATTTGACTTTTTGATTCGAATTTTTTCACTAATTAATAAAGATAAAATATATTCAAATTTTATAACTTTTCAAAAATAGTTTAATTTTGTTTTCAATATAGTAAATAGAGCTAAAAGAAATATTAATAAATAAATATCATCATTTATTAATAAAATTTGTTATATAAAATTTTACTAAATAATAAATATAATAAACAAATTCATATGTGCTAACAAAAACATCCGTTTAGGAATAAAAGCATTTGAATGAAAACTGCTTTAATTAATTTTGGAATTTTTGATATTAAAGGAATACAAAATTTTTGCCAATTGAAAAAAAGCATATTTTAAATATTTTTGTGTAAAAATGGAAAATTTAAATTTTGGCAAGTTTTGGCACTCTCAAATAATTTCCAAAATGTATTCAAATCAGAAAAGTTAGTGTTGATTATTTATCAAACAAAATTTGATAAAATTCTTTTGGAAATATTCCATTTAAAGATAAAGTAATTAAAAAACATCAGATGAAATAAAAAAAACTCTTAAATTTCAACAAAAAAAAAGTTATTTTTAGAAATTGAATTTCTTGTTTTTAAATGATATTTATTTATTAGTATAAAAATATAAAAATTTAAAATAAATTATTCAAATCTTCTCTCTTTCTCTTTTTCTTTTAGATCCCTCAAAGGCTTTTTGGGGCGTATTTCTGATAATTATGTTTATATATATAAAATTCTAAATATGTAATAGAAAATAAAAATATAAAATCATTGCTTTAACTTCTTTTGTTGCAAAGCCCAGCAATTATTTTTCAAATTTTTTAAATATCAATTTTTAAAAATTTTACTATTTCTAAATTTAAAACTTTGAAAAAGTTCATAAATAAGTTTATTATGCATAGCGTTCTTTCAAAATTAAATATTTGAAAAAATATATATAATAATAACAAGGAGGATACATTATTGCAATCAAGCATTTTTTATGTTTTTTAATTTTGTTTTCTATTTATAAATTTTAATTTGAAATATGAAAATATTATATTATATTTTTTCTTCTAACTCTTTTAATTTGAGACTTTTATTCTAAGCTTTTTTTTTTCTATTTATTTATTTATTTATTTAAATTTAAATTCGAATAAAAACAAAAACTTAAAAAAAAACTTTTTAAAAAGATTTTTAAATAGTTTTTATACTGTAAATTTAAAAAAAAAAATGCAAGCTAATTTGATTAAGGCGTTGTCTAATACAAAGAATTCATTTTTACTAAATAATTTGGTAAGATACAATCATGCTACACCTTTGGCTGGAGTTCCAATTGATCGTAGCATTTATTTTTTGAGCAAAATCGATAAAGATGAACCTGTTTGAATTTTTATTTATTTTTGTATTATAAGTTTAAAAAAGTTTTTTTTACAATTTTTTTAAAAGAAATTCAACAAAATTTTGATTGCTAATAGAGGAGAAATTGCATGCAGAGTGATAAAATCTTGTAAAGCTATGGGTATCAAATCAGTCGCTGTACACAGTGATGTCGACTACAATTCAGTAAGCTTTTATGAAATATTTACTAATAGATATTAGATTATTAATTTGCAAATGTGATATTAAAATAAATCGATATTTTTTATTTATTTAATTTTTCAAGTTTTTTAAAAAAGATAAAATATAAATAATATCAATTTGCTTTAATTGTTTAGCAATAATCAAAGATTATTTTTATTTAAATTTTACAATATTTAGTTACACGTAAAAATGGCTGATGAAGCAATCTGCATTGGTCCAGCTCAATCAATAAAAAGTTATTTAAACATCGATGCTATAATTGATGCTATTAAACAAACCAGATCCGAAGCTGTTCATCCAGGATATGGTATTATTTACAAAATCTACTTGTTTTAAATTATATAAAACTTTAATTAAACTTAGGTTTTTTATCTGAAAATATGGAATTTGCTAGAAGATTGGTAAAACAAATAAAATTTAACTAAAAATTAAATTAATATCATATAATATCATAAATTATATTGAAGTCTGAACTCGGTGTTGAATTTATTGGTCCATCAAGTAAATCAATTATGGCTATGGGAGATAAAATAATGAGCAAACGTATAGCTAAACAAGCAAATGTAAGTATTATACCTGGTTTTGATGGTGTAATTACGGATGAGAAGCACTGTGTTGAAATAGCCAATCAAATTGGTTATCCAGTAATGGTTAAAGCATCAGCAGGTGGTGGTGGTAAAGGGATGAGAATCGCCTGGAACGATAAAGAAGCAATGTATACAACTATAGCTCAATTATACTTAATCATGATCATTTTTAATTTGTAAAAATATTTTTCTATTAAAGTGATGGTTATCGTTTGTCAAAAGCCGAAGCTGCTTCAAGTTTTGGCGACGATCGTCTATTAGTAGAAAAATTTATTGACAATCCACGTCATATTGAAATACAAATATTAGGAGATAAACACGGCAATACATTATATTTAAACGAAAGAGAATGTTCAATTCAAAGAAGAAATCAAAAAGTAATTGAAGAAGCTCCGAGCACATTTTTAGATGCTGTAACAAGAAAAAAAATGGGTGAACAAGCTGTTGCTTTGGCCAAAGCTGTAGGTTATACTTCAGCTGGTACATGCGAGTTTTTGGTTGATTCAAAACGTAATTTTTATTTTCTTGAAATGAATACCAGATTACAAGTAGAACATCCAATTTCTGAATGTATAACTGGTGTTGACATAGTCCAAGAAATGATTCGTGTTGCTAAGGGTCACCCATTAAGATTCACTCAAGATGATATTAAAGTAAACGGATGGGCTCTTGAATCAAGAGTATATGCTGAAGATCCATATAAAAATTTTGGTTTACCATCAATTGGTCGTTTGTCTTCATACAAAGAGCCAGTTAGAAATTTAAAAAATGTAAGATGTGATAGTGGTATTGAAGAAGGTAGTGAAATAAGCATTTTTTATGATCCAATGATCTGTAAATTAGTAACTTATGGTCCAGATCGTCAAAGTGCTTTAAATACTATGGTTCAAGCTTTGGATAATTATGTAATACGTGGCGTCACTAACAATATAGCTTTATTACGAGATATTATAACCGAAGAACGTTTTGTTAAAGGTGATATAAGTACTAAATATTTGCAACAAGTTTATCCAGAAGGTTTCAAAGGAAAAAGTTTAGATAAACAACAAGCAAATAATTTGATTGCTTTAGCCGCAGTTATTTATGCTAAAGATTTATTAAGAAGTAGAGCATTAATAAATTCCACTGCTGTATCAGGTTCATCTACATTTGATTTTTATGTTTTTGATAACCAAAACAAAGAACACAAGTGCAAAGTTTCAAGAAGAAATAACCAATTTGAAGTGACCATTGAAGATAAAGAAACATTAACAGTTGAAGATTCATTTACTTTATTTGATGAAGTTATTGATACGACAGTTGATAATGACCAAAAATTAACTCTACAATTAATCTCCAAAGAAGCAAATGGTAATGTTAATTTACAATATTTAGGAACTAAAGTAATTTTATTCAAAAAGAAAACTACTTTATTTATTTAATTAAGATAAAATAAAATTTTTATTTAAATTTTCAAGTACAAATTACAAGTTTTGACCAAAAACTCATATGATATGCTCAAGTATATGCCAAAAAAAAAACAGATAGATATATCTTCCCAAGTAATTTCACCAATGCCAGGTATAGTTAAATCAGTGGCTGTAGAAGTCGGTCAAATGATAAACGAAGGTGGCGAAATATGTACTGTAGAAGCTATGAAAATGCAAAATAAATTAGTTGCATCTAAAACTGGTAAAATCAAAAAAATAAATACCAAAGTTGGCGAACAAGTGGAAGAAGGAAAAGTGTTGGTTGAACTTGAATAGATAAATTAGAACTTGAATATATATTTATTTCCAAATTAATGATTCTATTTTTGATGTTGATTTTATTTTAAAAATTACGTAAACTCATTCTATATTTTATAGCTCAAAATTAGATATTTAGTATTTTAAATTTAAATTTGAAAAATGTGAAAATTTTTAATTAATATAAATAAAATAAAAAAAAAATAGGTTTAAAAAAAAGTTTTGCTTAAAAAGTTTGTTTCCAATATTTTAAACTTACATTTAAATTTATTTTTTATATTTTTAAAATAAATGATTAACCAAAAAAGAAAATTTGCAATAAAACTACCATTTTTCTCAATATTTTTAATATGACCTATTTTACTAAAAATGATTAAATATCTTTAACTTTAAAATTTTTTTATAGATTTGTTTCTAATTTTGTTCTGAATCAATCAAATTATCTATAGATACAGTATTTGTTTTAGATATTTGATTGTTAAGCAATTTATTTTTTTTTATCAAGCAATTTTTTGTTAAACACTAGACTCTCTTATAAGGATATATTTTTTATTACTTATTTTGCGAAATTAAATACAAAAATTTTTCAAATAAATAAAATAAAACTATTAATTGAACTAATAGATTATATTTTTCTATTAAATGTATTTTTAAAAATATATAGTATTAGAATTATTAAAATCAAATAAATCTATTTTAGATTTATCTGCTAAAAAATAAAGTATTTTTAATTTTTGTTTCAACAAAATTGAGCCTTACTTAAAATTTATTAATTTCAAGATTTTCTAAAATTATATTTAAAGCATATTTAAGTTTAATTTGATTTTTAAAAGGTGTTAAATATTTTTTTTATTATCATTTCAATATTTGAGAGGTATAAATTTGAAACAAATTTTCATTTAATTATGTCCATAAAAGATAAAATAAAATGATAATATATAAATATATAAGAATTTCAAGATTTTATACTTATGTTAGTATCTTTAAATTTACAAAAAATATTTTATCTATATTTTTTTCTCATTTAAATGATTAATTTTGTATTTGTTTTTTTTAGACGTGCTCGAGGCTGAAGTTTAAGAAAGTATAGATAAAAATAATAATAAAAATAAATTAATTTTTGATTTTTATTTTTTTATTTTGAAACACGTTTAAAGCAAAAAAAAAAACGTCAAAATAATTTAATAATAAAAATTTATAGAAAATTTTGAGAAATTTCCTATTAATATTTGTCTGTAATTTTTATTTACTATTTTTACTTTTTTTACATCCTTAAACAGAATATTGGGATACTTGTTTTTATTTTAATTTAAAAAAATTTCATTTTCATTAAAATATTAACAGCTGGAATATATTTATACTAAAATCGATAAGAATTTTTGAATTAATATTTTGCCTTTTTAGAATTCATAAAATACTTAATATTTTTAATTAAGAATATTATATAGATGACTTCTTAGATGAATTAAGTGCCTAAAAATTTTTTTAAGATACAAATTAAACAGTTTTTGTATTTTAAAGCACATGTCTATAATTAATTAAAAATACTTGTTTTTTTTATTTGAAATAATTTTATTATTTATCTTGTTTACAATTTATATTAATATTAATCTTTATTTTGTTTCAACAATTTATTAATTTATAGATTTTCTTTTTTTTTTTACTAAAAAGAAATTAAAACGATTATTCAAATACAGTAGTAAGCCAAAAATCTTAAAATTAATCTTTTTATATATTCACATGTTGATTGTATAATCAATTTAAAATCTAGCCTTTTTTTAATTTCAAATATTTTTTTTTTTCATTAAAAACAGAAATTAATCTAAAAGTTAATTTGTTTTTCATGATATATTAAATTTTTTTATTTTTTTTTTTAAATATTAAAATAAAAATGAGCATAATTTGAAACGAAAAATTTTTAGCATAATTTTCAAAGCTTTTTTCTGTTAGATTTTTCGTTTTGTTTTTATATAAATGAAATATTCCGATTTTATCTTGGACATTTAAAATTTTGTTTTTTGTTTTATTAATCTTTTTTTTTATTAATCGAAAAAATTATTGATTTTTTTTTCAAATTATAATTTATGCTTCTTTAAAAAATAATTGAAATATTATCAGTTGAAATTTTTAAGCAATTATCTAGGTACTTTAATTTGAAAAACAAAAACTCTTAATTTTTTATGATTGACAGCTTGGAACAAATATATAATATATATAATTTTATATTATCATATTCAAATAAAAAATTTATTTTTTTTTATTTTTAGGAAAGAAATTTTTAATTAAAAAAAAAAAAAAAAAAAAAAACTAAAAATGGAAGTAAATTCTGATGTTCGTTACAGTGTATTAAGAGAAAAATCAGCTGAAACTTCAATTGATTTGGAAACTCAAAACAAAGAAATAGAAAATAAAATTCATCCATCAAATATAGAGCTAAATAATAGCACAACTATAAAAGATATTAAATTAGTAATTGATGATACAGATATACGAACAGTACCATCGATTAATTTTTCAACTTATAAAAAAAATAATTTTTTTCTTAAATTCCAAAAAAAATCTTTAACTGAAAAGATCTTTATATCATTAATATTAATTTTATTGGTTTTAGTATTGATTTTATTGTCGATTCTAATAAGTTTTAAAAATAAGCTAAATAAAACTAATAAATATTGTGATACCAATCGTTGTTTGATTGTATCAAGCTCAATATATAAATCGATAAATAAAAAAATCGATCCATGTGATGATTTTTATGAATATGCTTGTGGTGGCTGGATAAAGAAAAATCTAATACCTAGTGGTTATCCTAGATGGGGAACTCTTAATTTGGTTACATACGAAAACCAGTTAATAATTAAAGAGCAATTAGAATCTAATTTAAGCTTACCTCATATAACTGAGGCTGAATTAAAAGCAAAATTGTTTTATCGATCTTGCATGGATAGCAAAGGAGTAATAGAAAAACTAGGCGGAAAGCCACTTATGGATATATTAAAAAAATTTGTAATCAAAGATGAAAGTAATCGTTTAAATGTAAATGAGTCGTTCTCAAATTTATTAAAATTTGTTCAAATTAATTATGGTTTAAACTCGTTGTTTGAGTTTAATGTTTTAGATGATGATAAAAATTCTAGTTTTAGTAATATAGAGATTATTCAAGGTTCTTTAGGTTTGGATAGGTCATTTTATATAAACAATTCTTCTGATAAAAATATCAAAGTAAATTAAAATTAGCTTTAAAAAAAATTTTAATTTTAAATAATTAGAAGAATTAAAAATTAAAAAATAAAGGCGATCGAAATTTATAAAAAAACATTTGTAAATGTAATTGAATTGCTTTTTGATAAAGTTGACAACTCTACTCAAATAATTGAGGATTTGTTTGAGTTCGAAACCAGAATCGCTCAAATAATGCGTAATAAGCACAAAAATAAAATTATTTATTAATGTAAAATTTTTTTATATATATATTTTTTTTTCAAGTGCCACCTGAGAAATTATCAAATGTAGAAATTATTTATTCAAATGTTAAATTATCAGATTTAAATGGCAAGTATGCAACATTTTTCGATTGGCAAAATTTCATGAATGAAATTTTAAAAAATTATGACTCAAAAGAAATTTTAAATTCAGATGACTCAGTGATCGTGATGGGTTTAGATTATTTTAAAAATTTGAATGAAATAATTAAAGAATATCAAGAAGATTCAATTAAAGAAAAAACTCTAAAATTTTCAATAATTTTTCATTTAATAAGATTTAGTTTACCGCTATTGTCTAAAGAGTATCGTAATCAGTTTACATCATTAGGCGAAGCTTTGACAGGAACCAACTCAGCTGAAAGATGGCAGACTTGTATTGAACATACTGATAACATATTTGGACTAGGCTTTGCAATTACTAAAATGTTTATTCGTGCATCTCCTATTAATATTAAAACAGAAGCTAAAAAAATGATAAAATCAATTAAAAAATCGTTTATTGAAAATTTTCCCGAAATTCCATGGATGGATAATCAAACAAGGTTGTTAGCTGAAGAAAAAGTTAATAGTGTGGATGAATTAATCGGATATCCTGATTTTATAGAAGATGAAAATCAACTAAATTTAAGGTTGTGTTTTTCAAATTTCAAAAATGTACAAAAAATTAATTTATTAAACTTTTGAATTAACAGGTATAAAGAATTAGAAATAAAAGAAGATGATTATTTTGGTAATGAAGTTCGTCTAGTGCAATATGCTCTTAAATCAGAAATAATTACATACAGAACTAAAGTGAATCGTGCTGAGTATTATGAAATTAAATATAACTCTTAGGAGAATATTTATTTATTTTTTATTTTTTTTATCAAAAGATGGGAAATGACGTCTTCTGCTGTTAACGCATATTATTCACCGACAAGGAATCAAATTGTTTTTCCCAGTGGTATTTTACAAGACCCTTTTTTTCATCCAGAAAAGTAAAATATTTACTTGTATACGTTTTTCAATTTAAGATTTTATGTTTACATCGATCTCTAAGGAAATCAAAATTTTTTATTAATTCTCTAAATAGAAATTATATTCTATTTGTAAAAATAAATGCTTTAAAATACTTTTTTAAAATAAAATCAATAAATTAAAACTAAAACAATTAAAATTATTTATAATTAGTCCTATGTCGATAAACTATGGCTCTATTGGATCAGTTATGGGACATGAGTTAACACATGGCTTTGACAACTCTGGGCGCGAATATGATAAAAACGGAATGATGCATCAATGGTGGAATGATAAAACAATAGAAAACTTTAAAAAAGCATCTGAGTGTATGGTTGATCAATATTCAAAATTTAAAGTAAATGATAACGAATATCTAAATGGAAATCAAACATTAGGTGAAAACATAGCCGACAATGGAGGTTTGAGATCAGCATATTTTGCCTATGAAAAATGGATTAATGAAAACGGAGAAGAAAAACAGTTACCATTATTAAAACTAACTCATAGACAACTGTTTTTTGTTTCCTTTGCTCAGGTAAAATTTTTTTTTAATTTTAAAGTTTTAATTTAATAAATTTTAATTTTGATTTAAAGACATGGTGTTCAAAATCAACAGCTGATTCTTTGCATTTGTCACTCTCAGTTGATCAACATTCGCCACCTAAATATCGAGTACTCGGATCAATATCAAACTCAGCTGAATTTGTGAAAGCATTTAATTGTCCAATAAATTCAAATATGAATCCTGTTAATAAATGCAAATTATGGTAAAGCTCCAAAGGAAAAATTAAAAATAGCTCAAAATAAAATCATATTTTATTAATTAATTAAAAATAAATTAAAATATTTTGAAATCTTAAAAAGGATAATTTATAAATCAAAATTTAAAAAAACTAACTTCTATTTCTAAATTTGTTTGGATTTTTATTATTTTTTTATATCTCAACTCGGTTGATTATTTATTTAATATCAAATAACAAAAAATATAAATTGTAAATAAAAAAAAGTAATTTTTTATAAATAATTGTTTTGTTTTTTTAAAATGTTCAACTTCGATTAATCTTGCTTTTCAAAAACTAAATTATATTCTTAAGTATAAACTAATTAGATGAGTGCTGAAAGTAATCAATATAGTAGTCGTGAATGTACATCATAATTGCTATCGGTTGCCCTATGATCAAAGACACCCATACAGCCATATTTCCATAATTACCATGTAAAAATTTCTTTACGAATATTGCGAAAGGTACTTGTATAATCATTCCTAAAAATGCCCATAAACGAAACATTCTTAATGGTATGCTCACTAAATATTCATGAAAAAAAGCTGATACAAAAAATACAATCAAAGATGCTTGTTGTTTAGTAATTCCCTGAGCTAATAAAGGCTTATAAATGTGTCTTAAACAAAAATGATGTACGGGTATATTCCAATTTTGCCAAAACATGTTTACATCCTCAGCATTCCTTTTTAATTTTATCTAAATAGAAACTATGTTTTAGTAAAATTTAAAATAAAAATAAAAACTAACCACCAATCTCTATAAAATTCTCTATCTCCAAATCTTAATACTTCAGCTAATACATTTAGGTATGAATGAAAAAAGCTATAAAAAGCGATTAACCATAAAACATGATTTGGTACCTAATACAGTTTTAAATTTAAATTCTATATATTATGATTCTTAAAAAAATAAAATATAATACAGCAAGCTTTAAAAGTCTTTCGATTATTCTTGGATAGTTCGACTCTCGAAAAGGCATTTGACTGTTACGAAGTATTGGCACAACCCATTGTTGTACCAAAATTAAGTGCAAACATGACAAAAATATCTGAAAAAAATCAAAAAAATTAAATAAATTAAAAATAAGCTTTAATTAAACTAAACTAATTTACAATTTCACAAGTTCTTCTAAATAAAAATCTTTTCCTGATACGTTCTGTACGTGGAAAATTGATCTCATAACATAATGTTGGGGCTGCTAAAAAATAATACATATTTTTAAATGATAAATTATCTGGATATTGAATCAAATTTTGATTTGTTTTTAAAGTATCTTTTTTTTCTTCTAAAGTATTTACTGAATTGTATTTATTTAAATTGTCATCATCATTTAAAGATGGACTCGATTGAATAATCGACCGCTTAAGGCGATAATAGCGATTTACTTGAAAATAAGAAATTAATTTCATGGATAAACATGTGTAAACAGCAAGAGCAAAAAAAGATGATATTGGGTTAGCTTCTCGATACCATAAATAAACCGCCGGAAGTAATAAAGCAGTAAATACATTTACAAAACAATAGAACTTTCCCTTTTTTTCACTAATTCGACCTTTTTCGAGCATCTTTTCATTTAAAAAAGCAATTAAAACATAAATGTTCGAAAGCACAATGGCCAATAAAGATGGCCAAGCAGTTGGATCTTTAATAAACAATATTGGTACATCAAATCTAACTAAAAAACCATATTTTAAAATGTTTTCTAATACTAAACGACCAGTTGACATTACTAATAAAACAACACATAAGTTTAAAATACCACGGTAATTTGTATAGCCACTGGCCGAACTTAATAAAGAATCTCTAACTTTATGAAAGCTTGTTTCAAAAAAAGTTTAAATTCTTTTAATTTATTTTTTTAATTTTGTTTTAAAATGAATAATTACGACTCATAAGTGTTAGATTCTTTCAATTTTTTAAATTTTTCAATGTCTAAATTCTTTTCACCAGTTTCATCAGCTTTATCTAAATTAGAATTATTTATTGGTATTTTTCTTGATCTTATTTCTTTTACTTCAGTCATATCTTAAATGAGAATAAAAAAAATTGAAAATTAGATTTCAACCCATTCATAGAAAATGAATAAAAAATGTGATTTCAAATTTTTACATATATGCAAAAATATTTTTAGTCTATTTAAAAAAAATATTCTAAAACATGATTATCTTAGAATGAATTTTGTTGGATAGTTTTTATTGAAAAAAATAGAAATAAATAAACTATTAAAATTTCTAATTATATAAAATTTTTTTTAAAGCAAAGTTTGATAATTTATCTTTTAATTTTTTTTATGTAATAAATATTATTTTATCACTCATTTTTTTTTTTTTATCTTAGAAAATGAATTCAAAATCATACATTATTCCAAAGATTTATAATGAACAAAATTTAGTAAAAGCTTTTTGACATAGGATCTCATTTTGGAAGAAGTATTTCAAAAAGTATTTTAGTTATTTTAAATTTGTCTTTTTTGTAGTATTTCAAAATTATTTTCTTATTTGCAATCAAATACAGAAAAAAAATAAAATAAAAGAAATTACTAAATAAAAATTTAAATATATAAAAAGCAAAAAAACTAAAGCCTATATATCTTTGTTTATTATAATAACTAATATGACATTTATTCATAATTTCGAGAATTATAATAATAATTTTTTTTTTTTTATTTATTTTTATTGAAATAAGAAATCAATAAAAAATTGGAATTGTTAATTTTATATATCAATTTAAATTTAAATGCAATATATTTATGCACATATAAAAAATAAAACTAAACTTATAACCAAGATAATACTTGAAACTATCTTGTTCTTAAATATTTGGCATGCATTCATGTTGACTAATAAAAAAAATAAAAGTTTTAAAATCAAGTTTTTATAATAACTAGTTTTAAACTTGATTTGAATAAAAAACAATATTCTAAACTCATTTAAAAACTTTTTAAGGTTTAATTTTAGAATAAAAAAGCGGTTGATATTAATTAAGTTTAGCTAAAAAAAATGAGTACTCTGTTTCGAGGAGAAGATATGACTTTATGTCAGATTTATTTCCAATCTGAAGCATGTTATTCTTGTGTTGCACAGCTTGGCGAATTGGGAATCGTTCAATTTAGAGATGTATTATATTTTAATTTTTTTTCTTATCGGAATCTTAAATTTATTAAACTTTTTTTTAAATAAGTTAAATCCAACTGTAAATGCTTTTCAACGCAAGTTTGTGAACGAAGTTAGAAGATGTGAAGAAATGGAGCGCAAATTAAGATTTCTCGAAAGTGAAATACAAAAAGATAAAGATCAAGAAATAGTTCTAGTCGAACCACAAGAATTTTGTGAAGCACCAAAACCAAAAGAAATGATTGAACTAGAAGCAGCTTTGGAACAATTAGAGCACGATTTGCAAGAAGTAAATTCAAATAAAGATGCTTTGAAAAAGAATTATTTAGAGCTGCAAGAATTGAGACATATTTTGACAAAAGCGACTCAATTTTTTGAAGAACAAGATAGAATCCAAAGTGGAGAGAGCATGGCTCAAACAGTAATACCAATGGAAGGCGGACCAGCTGAAAGAATTCAACCTTTGAGACTTGGTTTTTTGGCTGGAGTTATTGACAGAGAAAGAGTCCCGTCTTTTGAACTTATGTTATGGAGAATTTGTAGAGGAAATGTATTCTTACGTACTGCTGAAATTGAAGAAGTTTTAGAAGATCCAAAATCTGTATGTTTACTTAAAAAAATTCTTTAAATTATAGGTTTAATAACAAAGTTAAGTTAAAGTAATTTAAAATTTTTTTTTGTTGGGTTTTGCTTGACTAAAGAAAAAAAATCAAAAATTGGTTTTAATTTAGAATTATTTTGCTATTTGAAAAAATATTGCTCTTTTAAAAACAAAATTTAATTGCTAAAGTTTTTTTAACAATTTAATTTTTATTTTTAAAAACAGAACACCAAAGTTAACAAAACAGTATTTATACTGTTTTTTCAAGGAGAACAATTAAAGTCAAAAGTAAAAAAAATTTGTGAAGGTTTCAAAGCCACTATTTATCCATGTCCAGAAACTGCTAGCGAGAGACGAGAAATGGGTCTTGGTGTAATGACACGACTAGAAGAATTGAAAACTGTTTTAGATCAGTCATTAAACTTGAGAAAAACTCTATTAAAAAATGCTGCCCAAAATTTAAAAACTTGGTTTTGTCGAGTTAGAAAAATGAAAGCAATATACCATACTATGAATTTATTTAATTTAGAAGTAAATCAAAAATGTTTGATAGCTGAATGTTGGGCGCCAGTAAGTGAATTGACTAGAATTAAATTAGCTTTAGACAAAGGCACTGAAATTAGTGGTAGTCATATACAATCAATCTTAAATCGTATGGATACTAAAGAACAACCGCCAACTCATCATCGATTGAATAAATTTACAACTGGCTTTCAAAATATAGTTGATGCATACGGTATAGCTAGTTATAGAGAAATTAATCCAGCCCCGTTCACAGTAATTACATTCCCGTTTTTATTCGCTGTTATGTTTGGTGATGCTGGTCATGGTTTGATTATGTTTTTATTTGCTTTATTTATGGTTTTAAGAGAAAACCAACTCAAGAACAAATTCAAAACAAATGAAGTATGGCAAATATTCTTTGGTGGAAGATACATCATTTTATTAATGGGTGTATTTAGTATTTATACTGGAATAATTTATAATGATGTGTTTTCAAAATCGATGAACATATTTGGTTCCAGTTGGAAAGTAACCATTGGAAAAGATTTTGAGTTTGAAAAAATAACTGTCTTCGATTTGAATCCGAATCCACAAATTAATATCACTAGAGGAGAACTAAAGATGTATAGCGGTACACCATACCCATTTGGTGTAGATCCAGTTAGTATTCTTATTTTATTTCTTTTATTGAATTAAGTTTCGTTTGATTTATTGAAATTTCTAAAGACTACAACCTTAATTTTGTATTTAAAATAAAAAAAAATTATAAATTTTTACTTTAATAAGGTTTGGGCTTTATCGATTAACAAAATTTCGTTTACCAATTCTTTAAAAATGAAATTTTCGGTGATTATAGGTATAATGCAGATGTTCTTTGGTCTTATTTTATCCTTATTGAATCATTTGTAAATTTAAAAATAAAAAAAAAATTTGCGTCTTTTTTTCTTATTATTTTGAAAAATTATAAAAGATTTTTTGGCCGTATGATCAGCGTCTTATTTGAATTTATACCACAAATAATATTTTTGACATTTATATTCGTCTATTTGTGTATCATGATATTTATAAAATGGATTAAATATATTGGTTCTCCAAACAGCACTCAATGTGCACCAAATTTACTTATTGAATTGATCAACATGTTCTTTTTAAAATCAGCTGCAAGCGAAGATCCTTGTAAAGCGCTTTATCCTGGACAAGTAAGATCCAAATCAAATAAAATAAAAAAAACTAAATAATTTAAAACTTGTTTTAAAAAGGCCGAATTACAAAAAGCTTTGATTGTAATCGCAGTTTTATGCATTCCAGTTATGTTACTCGGAAAACCATTGGTTATATATTTCAGACATAAAAGAAAAGCACAAGTAAAAATAATAAATTTAATATTTTATTAAATTTGATTAACAACTAAAATCCTAACAAATCTAACAAATTAAAACTAATTAAGTTAATAAGAAAATTAAAAAAAAAAAATAAAATCTAAAATTAAGTTTGGCCATCGACTAACGTCTGACGAAGGGCATATAAATCCTTTAGCAGTTAATTCCCATGATGAAAACGCTACAAGCACAGAAAATATTAATATAAATATGGCTTCAAAAGATAAACATGACGAATCTTCAGCTAATATTTCAAAAGCTAATTCATCTCCTGATACCAGTCATGATGAACATGACGAAGAACATGTAATTAAAATATTTATTAATATTTTTTTCTTTCTTTTTTTCCAAGAGTGGAATAAGACTCGAAGAAGATTTAAGAGATAATCTTAATACACCACTAAATATTAACCAAAATTCTAATCAAGAATCAACATTTGCTACCACAAGTGATGTTGATTTATTAACAGAGAATGAAGGAATTGAAGAAAAGGTTTATTAAGTGTTTATTGGTGTTTTTTATATGTTAATTTAATATATGTTATATGTGTTTCTGTTCCTGATTTAAAAAAATTAATTTAAACACAAAAAATCAATTTTTTATTTTTAGTTTGATATGGGCGAATTAGCTGTAGAACAATGTATACACACAATCGAATATTTTTTGGGTTGTATCTCACATACAGCATCTTATTTGCGTTTATGGGCTTTGAGTTTAGCTCATGCTGAATTATCTGAAGTATTATGGACTATGATTTTAAATATTGGTTTATCGAGCGGTACTCCATATGGCTTTGTACTTTTATGGGCTGTATTTGCTCCATGGGCTGCATTTACAGTCGGCGTTTTATTACTAATGGAAGGCTTATCTGCTTTCTTACACGCTCTAAGATTGCATTGGTAATTAATTATAAGAAATTTGAAATCAATTATCCTGATCTAAGTTTTTTTTTATTTATTTAAATAACAGGGTTGAATTTCAAAGCAAATTTTACAAAGGAGAAGGATATCAATTTGTACCATTTTCATTTCAAGAAATACTTGCTCTTGCTGAGAATCCAGAGAAAATCTAAAATTTACTAACCTATATATTTTTTTAATTATAACTATTTTTTAATCGTAAAAACTCTGTAGTCGTAAATTAATTTATTATATCTTTATTTCATATTTTTTAGTTAAAAACCAAATAAAATATTTAAAAATTTTTATTTTAAAATTTATTCATTTATTTAAAAAACAAGAAAAAAATATCTTATTTACATTAGAAAATAGTTAATAGTTAAAATATCTATTTATCAATCAAAGTTCCTCTTACATTAGCTTTCTTAAGCTCTTGCTCTCTTTTATTCGCTTCTTCAATGTATTTTCTTTTATTCATACCTTTTCTTTCTAATTGAATTTCAATAATACGAGCATTTTCTGTATAAGAGCTTTCAATTTCTTTCTAAATAAAATAATTGGAGACAATTAATAATAATTTATTTATTTTATTAAGATTTTAAACAGTCTTACAGCTTCTATATCATTATCATCTTCTTCAATTGTTGATATAGTAACACTGGTATTTTTTCCTTTATCTTCTCTTTTAATATTTTTAATAACTTTACTAGGCTCAAGTGTAATATGATCATAAATATTAGAACTAGTCGATTCTTTAGTCAGAGAATTAGCAATTATAAATTTATTTAAATTAGAGCCGTTATCTGGCTCGAATTGATAATAAATTGGTAGACCACATTTAATACATTTTTTTCTAAACTGCTTTTCAACTCCTTTTTCTCTTCTTATATAAACTATTTCGTCATCTTGACTAGTTATTTTATGAGCATGTTTATAACTATCTATAACTCTTGCTTGATCTGCTTGTCTTAATGGCAATCTTTCTATTGGACAATCTTATAATTTAAACGATTTAAATAAATTAAAATAATTAGAATTTAATTTATAAAAAACTATTTTAATAATACCAATTACTAAAACAAGCTGTCCACATAAACAATAATAAATATATAATGGATTTTCTTCTTTATCGTCTTTTTCTTTAACTACATTCGATGATTCTGCTAAATTTGTCATTTTTGGATTTTTAAAAAAAAATGTTTATTTTTTTTTATTATATTTATTTTAAAATTGAATTTTATTTTTTTTTGCAACCAAAGTTATTGCAAAATATATATTACAATTATGTTTGGTTTAAAATTCATTAAAAGTTCTTAATTTAAATTAATACAATATTCTTGAGCAATGAGATTTTCTGGAAAAAAATCCAGTTTCATATTATTATTTAAAAAAATTTATCTCGGTTTAGCTTAATAAATTTTATACATTGTCAAGATTTTAAAACATTTTATTTGATTTTTTTTGTCTAAATTTAATTGAAAAGCCAATTAATCTTTATTTGTCAGAACCTAAACAATTACAAATACAATAGACAAATTATTAAAAGCTTTTAAAATAATAATTTATTTAGTACAAAATTAAAAATAAAAAGAATAAATAATTTTTGTTTTAAAATTATTATTAATGTTATTAATTTATCTAAAATGCTATTTTGGAATTATAAACAAGCTATAAACATTATTAAACTCGTGTAGACGCTTTAAAAACAAATCAGTAATTGATATCCCAGATATAGTCTAAAAATTTAAGCATAATGAATTAATTTTTTTAAAAATAAAATTACCAAAATTTTACTAATAATCCTAATTGAATTGGTACTATGTTTAAGTTAATCGTATGGCTTGATTTTGGAGCTATTTTTTCTATTTCATAAGTTAAATTACAGTTCCAAATAAATCCATTATTTTTATCAGTGTTATTTAATTTAATAATCAAGTCCAATTCTCGATCGCTGTAAAATGATATTAATTGAAGACTTAAATTATCTTTTTTTTTAATTTTTTTTAAGATTATTTTACCTTTTATTTTTAATTAAACATTCAAATGAAAGTGGAACTTCTAAATAGTATTTTTTTGAATCAAATTTTAGATCTAATTCTATTTCTTTATTATATAAAGAGCTAATTTCAGCCTTTAAATAATTATTAATATTTTAAAATTGGTATATATTAAAAATTTAAATTTTTAGCCTACCGGCTGATCTAATGGATGAGTTTGTAAGTGTCCACTTTCACCCAAAGAATATCTCCAGTTAATATCTAATTTGCCAACTTGGACAGGCTTTTTTTCTTTATCTACATCATCATTGTAAGTTATTTTAAACAAATATTGTTTAACTTCAGATGGTTTGAGAAATGAAAATGAATCAAAACTGAATTTAAAAAAATACATTTTTTTAAAAAGAAAATATTTAAAAAAAATACAAACTCATGTTTTTTAGTAAAGTTATCTGAGTTCAAAACATTAATTTCTTTGATTGAAACATTCTCTTTTAATGGTTGCAATTTAACGTTTTCCATAAATAAAAGACTGCTTGTAATATTTTGAATTTGCGCTTGAAATATGATTTGATTTTTTGAAATCAAATTTTGGCACTTAACAAAAGAAAATTTCTAATAAAAATGCATTTTAAGTTTCAAATTATATTTACATCAGTTATCAAATGTTTTGGTTGGATTTCAAATGGTTTAGAAACAACAAATTTATAAAATTTTTTGAAGCTAAACTTTTCCATTTTATCATTCATATAACTTACCATACATATTAAACTAAAAAAATCATTTCAAATAAATATTTTTTTAATTTTTTATTAATTTTCTAAATTCACATATGATTTCCTAGTTCTTTAACATCATATTCAACAATTCCATCAAATTTTTGATCAGCATCAAACAAATCGATACTGTCAAGATTTGATTTAAATTTTAATGTAACTTTTTGTGTTGATGTCTGTAATTCGACTTTAATATTTAACTGATGTACTTTAGAATTACTTTGATTGTGCAAACAAATGTAACTAGTAAATGTTTCGCCAATATATAAATTACTTAAAAGTTTTAATGATAAAATGATTTTTTTTTCAATTTGATTTAAATAAATTCTATTTTAATAGATACCCAAATATTTGAGGTATGACTAAAAAATCTGTTAAGGAAGAATTTTGAGATATTTTCAACTCATTCAAAGATTTCAAATTAAAAGCTTGCTCAAGAAGTAATTTATTAAAATTTTCAGACGAATTATTGTCTTCAGCAAAAACAGGTAAAGCTGAATACATCGAAGGCTTTAAAAGTCTCATTACTTAAAAAAAAATTACTCCAAAAATAATCAAAAAAATTCTAATATAAATACCTTTAAGAGAAACTAATTGTTCTTTTGTTTCCATTCTTAGATTAAATGGTAAATCGAAAATTATGTTTTTTTTTTTTAAATTTCTTATTTTAAATGCAAGTTTGTTTCAACTTGATTATTATTAATTTTTTTTTTTTTAATTTAAAATGCAAAAATATGATGCATTAAAAAAGACAATTCAAAATTTCATAAAATTTTTATTATTTATTTATTTTTAAACAATTTTACAAAAATTTTTAAATTAAAAATATAAATTAAATTAAATTCAATTAAATTAAATTCTAAATTGTTCTAATAAAAAATAAAAATAAACTGTTATACTTTCTTAAAATAAATTTTAAATTAATAAAATAAATTAATATAAATGAAAATGGAATATAATAGTTTTGCCAAAATTGGAATTTGATTAAAAAAAAAAAAAATATATATTACAAATTTTCTAATAATTATTACAAATTTTAAAAAAATAAATTAAAAGAAAATTATAAATTAAATATTAAATTAGACAATAAATACAAATTATTATTAGTAACAAAATAAACAATTTTCTTAAAAATTGCCAGCAGCAATTTCTTTAATTTCTTCTCGATTATCTTCAATAATAGAACTAATTTTGAAATCTGGATTTCGATCATACTTTCTATTCACTTCCTTTTAATATAGAATTATGAAATATAAAAAATTTTCAATCTCTTATTCAATTTTTAATCTTACTTTGTATTGAAAATCATCTGTAATAGCTTTCAAGACTAATTCTGCTAATTTTTGTACTCCATGTCTAAGATTTTTGGAGCAATAAGAACTATAATATTGCAAGGTCGAATTCCAGTCACGTTCATAAATTAATTTAAGTGATATGTATAAAGCAGATGCTGCTAAATATGAAGGAAATAAACTCGAGAACTCAATGTCTAAAAGGCTCAATTCCATTAAATATTTTGCGAATGTATGCTCAATAGGATCTGCCTAAAAGAAAAAAAAATTCAAAGATTAAGCTAAAATATTCTGGAGAAAAATTTTTGTTATTCTCAGTTACTTTTGCAGCCATTGAAAATCTTCTTAAAAAACTTATAGGAACTGGTTTTGAAATTGAAAAATTTATTGTATTCAAAATATCTACTTCCATTCGTTTAATATCAGATTTGTTATAATGTTTAGTAGTCATTCGAGCAATAGTTTCTAGGCTTAATGAACGTGATTCGTATTTAGCAGCTATAAAAAGTGATGTTGCACTTAATAGCAAAAGTTCTTCTTCACTAACTCGTTTCACTTCTATATAATAATCCATTATTTGTACAGCTAAATAGATTACTTCTGGTACAAGATTAAGCTTAAAATGAATTTTGACCAAAGAATTTATTAAATTTGCTCTAATATCAGCTAGGTCCTTAATATTTTTGTAAAAATTTATGCTTATCTGATTCGATTTTTCTTGCTTAAATAAATATTTAAAGATGTCTCTGGAATATTCTGGTACATAGATATTATCATTTTTTGGCAATTTTTCTATTTCAGCAATTCTCTGCTGGTGTTGATCTTTATTTAATTCTTCTTTTTGTCCAATTTCATTCTTATTAATATCTAATGCACTGGCCGATTGACATTTTTTTATTAAGTTTTGTTCTTCTGGAATAAAATCTGGCTTCAAATTTGAATTAAACTTTATTTTAAAAAAAAATTGATTAAATTTTAATTGAATTTAAATTGAAAATTTTAAATTACAAATTGAGTATTTGAATGTAGAAGTCGATTACCAATATCTCCTAATATGTTACGAGTTGAAGTCGAGTTTGCATTCATTTTTTATTTCTAAATTAGCTTAAAAGAAGAAAATGTTGTATTTTTAATTTTTAAAATTTATTTCTTTAAATTAATTTAAAAAATATCCAATAAGCTCTTTTTTTCTTGTTTTGATACAATTTGTTATATTCTTATTAAAATGATTTAAAAGGGTTTTTGAATCTTACTTCAATTTATTTTTTCTCGACGTATTTAAAACAGTCTATTGTATTTGTTTTATTTTAATTTTGAATTCAAAACACTTGCAATAAAAATTAAAAATAAATTTTACTATTTTATTTTTAAATGTCTTTCTAATAAACTTAGAAAACTAATAAAAATTTGATTTATTCTATGATCTATCTAAATTAGATTTAATTTAAAAGTATATTTTAAAAACCTAATCTGAAGTTTTAAATAATGAATTAAAAATTTGAAAACTTTTTAAAAATTTGAAACTAAAGTCTGACTCTTAAAAAATTGTTAAGTTTATATAGTAAATATTTGTGCCTGATTTTTTTTAAAATAAATAATTTATATTGAAATATCTTTAACAATTGCAATTTGGATAAAATCGAATTTAGAAAAAATTTTATTTTTATTAGAGCTTCTTCAGCTATTCGTTTATGTATATTTTGAAAAATTTGAAACATTTTTTTAATATTAAGATATTTAAAAAAAAAAATTGTTAATATACATTTAATTTAAAATAGCTTTTTGTTGCTCTAATATAAAATCATCTTGTTTAAAAATGAATAATAATAATAATAATAATAACAATAATGCCAATAATTTCAACACCAATGGTATCAGATATTCGAATAATTTTATACCGAATATGAATCCTAATCCAAATTTGTATAATTATCCATTTACAGGTCCTCCTGTTTACCAACAACCATACAATAATCCTCAGTTTTTTTATAACAACATTCCACCTCCTCCAATAACTCCAAATAGATATCCAGTTGCTCCGTATCAGAATATTGGTCAAAATTTTCAACAGTTCAATCGAGCACCAAATCAATTTTATCCAATTTATAACAATCAAATAAATAATTATCAAAATATGAACAGATTCGGTTTAAACTATAATAACTCAATCTCTGGTCTTTCAAATAGAACAGAAATGAATAATACTGATAATAATAAACGGTACAATAGTCGGCAAGAATATAGAAATAGCAGAAGACGAAGTAGGTCTAGAAGTAAATCAAGAAGTAGAAGTAGATCTCGTTACAATAATCAAAGAAACTCAAACTTTAAATACGATTCGAGAGACCGCACATATAACCGAAATGAACGTAAAAACAATTCCTATTCTTCATCTAGGTATGAAACAAATAAAAATTCCAATAATAACACGAAAGAAACTGATAAAAATGATGAAAAATTAACAACTCAGCAAGATACAACATATGTACAAACAACTTTGATACCAATTTATTATTCTAAAGATCAAAATGTAATTTTTAAAAAAGAGTTTTTTATATAATCTAAAAAAAAATAATTAAATTAATTTTATATGATCATAGAACCCCAAGTTAATAAAATCAACAGAAAAATTGAATGATTTATGTGATCGATTTCAAAACGTGATTCTTAATCGAAGTAAAATTGCCAGACAAAATGAAAATTTACCAATTGAAAAGACAAAAATACCTAATTATCGTGAGCTTTTATTAACAAAAAGCTTTAATAAATTTTCTCGGTGTACTTGTGATCAACCAAATCATGAAAATACAAATCATGTTGGTTCTAAATCTTGTAAAAAGCATGTTAAAAGACCCCAATCAAACGATAGTAACAGCAATTGCTCTAATTCAAGTGATGAGTCTACTGATTTTAGCAGCAGTAATAGCTCTGATGATGATGATGATGCTTCTGATTCAAGCTCGTCAAGTACAAAAAGTAAATTAACTGAATCTAAAAGCATAAGTGAAAATAAGAATGAAAAGGAAGTCAAATTTGATGATATTAGAAGCATGGAATTACATCGTAAACAAAACCATCCAGAAAGATTACATTCTGATTTAAGTTTTAATGAGCCTGATCAAGTAATTTGTTTATTTAATTTGAAACTATTTAAAATTCAAATTATATTATTGGAAATAAAACTGAAAGACCAATGAGGGTCCTTTATGTAAGTGTAAACTTAAAAACACCAAATTTGGTACTAGACATCAAATATATTACGGCGAAAAAGCTATACCATCATGTGACTTAAACTCAAATAATTCAGATAAGTTGTATCATTATAGAATGGACATAAAGCCTTATAATAACTTTTTGGTAATATTATATTTTAATAATTATTTATTTTAGTTAAGTTTTTTAATTTTAAAAAAATTTTTTAGTTTAAGCAACCAACTTCGATTGAATATGATAAACATATCTACAATTTCGAAGGCTATTCCATATTTTCTCATGAACCGATCGAAAATATACCTGATTGTGTTGTTGTCATTTACAATCATGAATATAAATTGAACATTGTAAAAGAAGACATGATTGAGGTTTTATTTAATCGAATAAAAAAATTGAAAATGTTTTAAAAAAATCTAATATTTATTAAGAATTTTACAGTCAAAGAACTTGAATTATTAAGAGAATTTATATTTGTTGAAATACTTGAGTTGTATGATTTGAAATGGAAAGGCTTTGAAGTAGATGAGAACACATGTAATCGATTTCATATATTACCAAGATTTTGTAGAAACCTACCATGTAAGCATTAAAATATTTTGCTTATTAAAATATTCTGCATTAAATGGTGCATTAAATTTAAAGATAATGGAAAAGAATTACTTAGTCCTTGTGAAATTTTGAAATATTTTTTAGATAACAATAAACCTGTTATTGATCCAGATACATTGTCCAAATGCCATTTGATGACCAGTAGAGAATGGCTAAATTACGTAGAGCCAATTCAAGGATCAATCGTAACATATCCTGGAAAAGTAATTAAGTTTTTTTTTAAGTTTCTTAACTTCTTTCATAATAATTTTTATAAAAACATTATAATACATTTATAATTATCTTTTTATATTTGAAAATTAATTAATTTGGTCCTGAATTTATACTGAATGGAATTTTTTTTTTTAGAGACCATCATCGATACGTTTGGATCAATTAGATCGAGACCAAATCGTAAATTTATTAAAAGATGATTCACGTCAAAAAAACACTTTATATCCACTTATAATCCATTTTAGCATGTTTCGAAATACATGGTTACCACTGATTAAAAATAATATGAAAATAAAAAAATTATATCACAAATATTTCAAGTTGCGTCATTTGCTAAACAACAAAACCAAATTAACAGTTGATGACAAAACGAAATTGAGAGCATTAGGAGACGAATTACAATCTTTAATACGCAAATCAAGTGAAGTACATAAAGAAATAATGCTGGAATTGAGCAGTCAAAATTTTCTTCGCACTGGCATTCGAACTGATATTGTTCAACAAACAGTTTTAGTTCCAACATTTGTTGAACATTTAAGGTTTCATATAAGTTTAAAATTTTTGGAAGAAAAAATAGAATATAAATTTAAGAACCGTTTATTATTACAACACGCATTAACACATCCATCAGGTGCTTTTCTATTGCATCAAAATTTAGGCTGTAACCCTGATCATATACGCAATTGTTTATTTAATTGCAAAGCTCGTAATCCGAATTATGGCGCTTTAACACCTCAAAAAAGAAAGTCTTTATTAAGAAAAAAAGGTATTCATATGTTATTTTCAATTATGTCTCAAAAAGCCAATGATAACGAAGAATCCTCATCTATATCGAATTATGAACGTTTAGAGTTTTTAGGAGATAAAATTTTAGAACTGTTAACCAGTAGACATTTATTTTTCATGTTTCCAACATTTGATGAAGGACAATTGTCAGAATATCGTAATGCAATTGTTCAAAATCAGTATTTAGCTGTTTTAGCTCGTAAATTAGATCTACATTATTTTATCATATTTTACCATGGTGTCGATTTGTGTTCTAATTCGGCTTTAAATCATGCATTAGCAAACAGTTTTGAGGCTTTATTAGCTGCTATTTATCTAGATTCTGATTTAAATACAGTTTCGAAAATGCTAGCTAAAACATTATGGGGTGATGATCCTGATTTGCACACAATATGGACCATTTTAAAGCCGCATCCAATTCAAGCACAATTGCCGAATGGTGATAGACATTTAATACAAAATACAAAAATACTTAAACATGTTAGTTTGTTTGAAGAAATGATTGGAGTCGAATTTAAACATGTTCGTCTTTTAGCACAATCTTTTTGTACAAGATCAGCTTCTTTTAACTTAATAACTCTTGGTGATAACCAAAGATTAGAATTCCTCGGAGACACAGTTCTAAATTTTGTAGTCTCGGATTATCTTTATAGATTCTTTCCAAATCATCACGAGGGACATTTATCTTTGTTAAGAAGCTCCTTAGTTTGTAATAGCACACAAGCTTTATTATATGAAGAACTAGGCATGGGAGATTTTGTACTGGCTTCTTATATAAACAATAGACAAGAAACAAGTGGTAATTTAAAAAGAAAAGCTGACGTATTTGAAGCTTTTGTTGGTGCTTTATATATAGACCAAGGTTTAGAGCCAGTTACAGTTTTTTGTAATGTATGCATGTTTAATAAATTAAAAGTAATTAAGTCAATAAATTGTTTTATTGAAATCAAGATTCATTTTTAAATTAAAAAAGGATATCATTTTATATCAATTTTGGCATGATCCAAAATCAAGATTACAACAGTGTTGTTTGTCATTGCGGGATGTCGATGATTCAAAACCTTCTTTACCTATTTATAAATTAATTGAAGAAAAAGGTCCTCCAAATCATAAAAAGTATCGTGTTGCTGTATATTTTAATCGAAAAAGAATTGGAGAAGGAATTGGTAAATCAATACATGATGCTGAAGTAGAAGCAGCTAAACATGCACTAAAGACTAATGCTGGTAAGTAAAATTCAATAAAAATATATCTAAGCTATTCCAAAAAACCTAATATTTTTTTTTTAATATAGATATGTTTCCAATATTGAATAAATATATTGCCAATGAATTAAAAAATTCAAAATTTTTTCCTGAAAGTTTAAAATCGGAGTTAGAAATAAACAATAGTATTAACAAGACAAATAAAAACAAAAAGAAAAATAAGAAAAAATTTAAAAATACCGATTCAAATGAAAAATGTCATTTTTAACTAACAATAAACTGTTTTTTTTTTCTAGTTTATATAAATTTGTAAAATTTTTTTCTTTTTTTTTTTTTTTAAATAAACAATCTTCCCTGGGTTGATACTATAAACAAAATTTTTTATTTATAATTATTAATTTATATCTTTAATAATAATAAATATTATCATTAAAATTACTTAATAAAAGTTTTTCTCATAACTTAATTTTAGCTTTTATTCTGATATTTTTTTGAGATTTTCTCTCTTATTATTTAATAGCATCAGTTGGAAAAGTTATTATTTATTTATATTTATATATTAAGCTTTATATTTTGAGTTATTCAATTTTAATTGTTTATATTAGGTAACGCCTTTTAACTACAGTTAAAAAGATTAGATTTAAAAATTTTTGAATACAGACAATTCAAATATAATTCAAATAAGACTAATAAATAAATAAATTTAAACTGAATAAATATATTTATGTTTAAAATAATTTTGTTTTTAAATTTGGAAGATTTTGAATTTAATAGGTTTTTTCCCTATTTTAAAACAAGACTTTACAAATATACTCTTAAGAATATAAGAATTCGTTTAATTAACAATCTCTTAAAATTAAAAACAATAATTAAACAAAATTCAAATGTTTCAGATTTATAATTAGAATAACAAAATACAATTTTAAATTAATAATACAGATTTTATAATAATAATAATAAAGAGAACAATTTTAAGCTAAAATAAAAAAGCAATCAAAAGTAAATCTTATCCGTAAAATAAATTAATTTTCTAAAATAAAATTTATTTAAAATCAATCAAATCTTTAGTAATTTGATTTTTTTTAGTTGTCTAGACAACTAAAAAGAACACAATAATACTTTTTAAATTAAAGTTAAAAATTTTTAACTGTATTTTATTCTTTGTTAAATATTTTTTTTTTAATATTGTTAATTATGAATTTTAAATAAATATCAATCTAAATTTATAAATGTTTTTTAAATGTTGTTCTACATCTCAATCAATATCACCTCAAGATTTTCTATTCAAAAATGCCATACACAAATATATTCAAGTTAAAAACAATAAAATGCTTCACTTTTTACATATAAACTCAAATGAGAATATAAACGAACTCGTCAAAAATGATTTTAAAAAAGAAAAAGAAAATTTATTATTAAATGATATTAAATTAGAAAATTTTAATGAATTGATCGAAAGTAAAAAGTTTAATTTAAATAAAATTAACAATCTCATTTATTTAAATGGTTTTGATACATTTGAATTCAGTATTATATACAAAAATAAATTAGATAAAAATTTATTACATTTAACTAAAAATGAGCCTTCGAATTTGAATCGTTTACCTCTTTTATTTTTTATACATGGTGTAGGTGGTAATTCATTTATTTGGAGAAATCAGTTAAACTATTTCGGAAATTTGGGTTATGAAATAATTGCGATTGATTTGTTGGGACATGGTCAGAGCAGTACCAGTAATAAAGCTAATCATTATGAATTTTTAGATATGTGTTTAGATGTACAAACTGTTTTTGATACATTTGCTAAAGAAAATAATGTAATAATTGGTCACAGTTATGGTTGTTCATTTGCTTGTTATTTGTCACAGACCAGAAAAGATTTAGTTAATAAATTAATTCTAATCGCTGGAGGCTCGCCTTATCCATTAAGTAATATCAATTAATCAAAATAAAAATAAAATCAAATCATATTGATTATTTTTAATAGACTTTACTAATCCTGTTCTAAGTACTCCTTTGTGTTGTTTCAAGATACTAAAACCTTTAATTGATTGTCATTTTTCCTGGTATTTAAAAGCTTAAAATTTATTTATTTAAAAAGAAAAAATTAAATTTAAAACATTTTAGTTCAGCATTTAGTTCTTGTTGGTATAGACCGGATTTTTCAAAAGAAGCTTTTAACATATCATCAAAATCGCTTCTGTATACAATGAAAGGTCAATACTGGTATCCAAAATTAAATGAGATATTAAAAGTTAATCAATCAGTTTTATTAATCGAAGGGGAGAATGATAAGCTTGTGCCTTTTGAAGATTCTCTAGAAATGATAAAAGTATCTTTTGCTTTTGAAATCAGTTAAAATTGTTTTTGTTTTAATTAATTTTTAAGGATTTCAAATGGTCTTACTTGGTTGTAATAAAAAACGGATCACATATGTGCTTTTTAGAAAAGCCTAATATTATAAATAACTTAATTCATTTGTTTTTAAATTAATGATTATTTTCAAATAGAATTATGACTTATTTTATTTAAAAGTTAGAAGATTTTGTTAATTTTTAAACATTTTTAAAACTTATTTATTGATTCTAATCATAATTATTTAAAATAAAATAAAAATCAAACTTAAATAACCTTTCCATTTAAAAATCCTTTTATAGTATAAATTTATTTCTTAAATTTAGTTTAGGAAATAAAAGTTGAAAGTTAAAAATTTAAAAATTTCTTTTTTTTTAAAAGCTTTTTTATTAGTTATTTAAAAATAAAATCACAAACTAACTTAGTTTCTATTCTATATTTTAATTCAAAAAAATGTTAAAATACTAAAATTTCTTGATATATATGTTTTAATTCCAAATTTTAATTGTTTTATCATCAGATCCACTGACTAGTTCTCCAGTTTGAAGAACATTTAAAGATCTAATATAATCGGAATGACCAGCTAATGATCTGATTAAGTCTCCAGTATATGGATTCCATATTTTAATTGTATAATCTTCAGAACCACTCGCTAAATGACCATTTTGTAAAACTGCCAATGAGGCAACACTTTTAGAATGACTATATAAACTTCTTATTAATGAACCATCTGTAGGATCCCATATTTTGATAGTTTTATCGCCAGAGCCGCTTACTAAATGTCCATTTGATAAAACAACTAATGCTTTTACCCAATCAGTATGACCAGTTAAGGTTCTAATTAAAGCACCATCAACTGGGTTCCATATTTTGATTGTGTGGTCATCAGATCCACTTGCCAAATCTCCATTTTGTAAAACTGCTAAAGCTTTAATCCAATCTGTATGACCATGCAAAGTTCTTATCAAAGTACCATTATTTACATCCCATATTTTGATTGTTTTATCAACAGAAGCACTTGCTAAATCTCCATTTAGTAAAACAGCTAATGCATGAACACTCTTTGAATGAGCATTTATTGTTCTAATTAAAAGACCATCGCTTGGATTCCATATTTTGATTGTTTTATCACTAGATCCACTTGCCAAGTAGCCATTTTGAAGAGTTGCTAATGATACTATATAGCCTTTATGGCCAATTAAAGTTCTTATTAATGTACCATCAAAACTATTCCAAATTTTTATCAAATTATCATCAGAACCGCTTGCTAAATAACCATTTTGAAGAACTGTTAAAGCCCATATCCAACCTGAATGACCTCTTAAGCTTAAGCTCTCTTTAATATAAAAATATAAAAGAATTGATTAAATTATTTTTTAGATTAAGTTAGATCTACCTGTTCTTGGATCAAAAACTTTATTAGATATTTTTTTGACAACTTTTCGTATATCTTTCAAATTATATTTAACAGCAACCAAATCATCATTTAAATTTTCTGATTTTGTTTCAAATTTTCTATCCAAATCATTTACTTTAGATGTTAAATTGTTGTTTGAATCAGTTATTTGGTTTTTGATTATGAAATCATTTTCGTCACTTTTATTTACACTTTTTTCTAATTCGTCAAAAAATTTATTTTGTAATTTTTTCAATAAAATTTGGGAATTTTTTGATTCATTTGTTATTCTTTCATTAACATCATCAATTTTAGAATCGATTAAAACTGATGTTTCATTTTTTGTTGAATCGATTAAATTTAGAAATTTTTCATCTAAATTATCGGTTCTATTTTTAAAATCAGAATCTAAATTTTCTATTTCACCAGTTAAATTTAAAAACTTTTTATCTAAATTATTGGTTTTATTTTCAAGATCAGAATCTAACTCATCAATTTCATTAGTTAAAAATAAAAACTTTTTATTTAAATTATCGGTTCTAATTTTAAAATCAGAATCTAAACTTTCTAATTCCTTAATTAAATCTGCATGTGTATCACCAAGCAAATTCAACATTATCCTAGAATTGTTTTTTTCATGAAGTAAAGTCAAATTTACATCATTTAATTTATTATTTAAAATATTTAATGTTTCATTTTGAGTTGAATCAATCAAATTGGCTAATTCTTTTTTAAACTGGCCGATCAATTCATTGGTTTTTTCTATAGACTCGTAAATAGATACTTTTTCTAAACTCAACTCGTTACGTTTAGTGCTTAATTTGAAAACTCTTTTGAACTGAGAATCATAATAATTTGTTTTAATATCAATAAATTTTAAATCTTGTTCGAAATGACTTTTATGCAACAAAGCCAAGTTTAAAGCTATTGGAATTATTCTATCTCCATCTAATTTCCATTGGATATAATCATTATCATTTAAATCTTTTAGTTTTTCATTCAAAGTTTGTTGATCGTTTTTATTAGATAATTTTAAAGCAAATAGATTATCTACATAATCAAATCTTAAAAAATCTAAATATTTTCCACTTTGTTTGATTTCAGCCAATTTAGATTTTAAATTATTCCATGTTTCTTGATCTAATTCTATACTTTCATTATTTACTTTTAATAGCTCATGAGCATCTTTTTTTAACTTATATATATTCACATTTTCAGGTATATCATGAATATGAGTTTGTTTTAAAATTTGTTCTAATTTATAATGTTTTAGCATTTTATCTTCGCTTGTTTGTCTTATCAAATCTTGAATAAATAATTCTTTGAATGTTTTTGAATTAATTTTAAATCTATCAAAAATGTTTAGTTTTTTGTAAACTTCGCTAGCTAAATTATCTAATTGTTCTTGGTTTAAGAATGTCGAATTTGTAAATTCAAATAACTTTTCAATCAAGCCAATTTCATACAATTGTTCGACTGATATGGTTAAGCTTGATTCATCAATAGATTTTATGTTTGCATTAGCCTCACATTCAATTAAAATATCCAAATCTTGTACTGGTTTATTTTTAACTATACTTTCAAAAAATCTTCTTGTTTCGGACCAAAGTGGCAAATTGAACTCAACTTTTAGAGGAAATGTATTGAACTCTTTAACACGGCCATCTAAAATTTCTTGGTTTGAGCTTGAATCATAATATCTTAGATGACATTCTAATCTGTCCAAAATTAAGTTCATAATTTGACTGTTATCTACATCAAGTTTGTACTTTCTTTTTATAATTTCTTTGAATTTTCTTTTATGATCATTGGTAAGCGTGTCAACATTTAAATAAAAGCCTTCTTTGTTAAAATTAAACAAGCTGTCGTTTTTGTTCAATACAAGTTTGGGATGGCCAATTGAGTACCAGTTCAAATAACCATTAAAATTATAAAGATAGTCATCATTCAAAAATGATTTAAAAGCTTGTAAATGTATAACCTCATCGCCGGCTTCTAAATCAAATTCCAAATCAGGAAAAGAGAACACAATAGGATTAATTGAATATGCTTTTTGAAATAAGCATAAAATTAAAACAAATAATTTTGAATTTACCTTAAGGACCATTATATTTTTTAAGTTATTTTTTTTTAATGAAGTTTTATTTTAGCTACATTCTATTTATATTCGGAATATTTGACTTATTTTTTTTGGAAAAAGCAAGTTTTTTTTTAATCTTATCTTTTTGCTAATATCAAATTTTATTTTAATTAAAAAGAATGTTATGAAAAAAAATTTATTTTTAAATTTGATTTAAATTGTAATTAATACAATAGTTTTTTAATATGTTATCAAATCAGCTTAGATTTTATTTAATATAATAAATGGCTTGAAAAAACCTGGAAATTGAGGTATCTAAGTAACATGAGAAATTTTAAAGCTTAACAAAAATAAAATAGAAGATAGCTTATTCCGTATTTGAAATTTTATAAAATAAAAGCGTTGCATCTAATCTTTATTTTATCTTTAAATTTAATAGCGTTTTCAAAATGTTTTATCAAAACCGTTGAACTTCAAACAAAAATTAGAATCTTTTTTGTAAAAATTTAAAATTTGCACTTAAATAAAATAGAATTTAGAAAATAATTATATATTTTATTTATAAGCTTAGCTTGTAAAATATATTTACATTTTTGTTCAAAGTTTTACTATGTTGCCTCAGAGAAAAGCCACTAAAAAATCTAATAACCATAAATAAAAGCAATAAAAAACTCCAAAATAATAATCATAAGTAAAATAAATAAATAAATAAATAATTTGAGGAGTTATCCTCTGACTGCTTAGAATGAACTTAGTTCTTCTTTTCAGCCACACGACTTGAGTATTCGATAAGATTAATTATTATTAATTTTTTTTTTTTTTACATTAAGATAGTATAGAAGGATCAAGAAAATAGTCAAGTAAGGTGTTATGACTTTTGTACGAATTATTGATTAAGTTTTCTTTGTAAATTGATAATCCTTCTGAGAACAGCTTGTTTTTAGCACGGTTATTAATAAATTTTATAAATAACTTAATATATCTCTCTTTGACTAGATCCATTTTAAAGAAATCATGTACTGATTTGGTTGAGGTTTTAATTGGGAAAAATTTGATTTTCTTTAATATTCTGTTTTGGATTTTTTGGATATCACTTACGAACCGTTGAGTTGGTAAAATAAAGCATCATGATTTTGCATTACATTAGTTGGTACTGTTTTTTAAAATTGCTTGGAATTTTTTATTACTGAAATTATGTTATAGGACTTCTTTTGAAAACTTTGAACACCTTATGTCAATTAAGACATGAAATCTACCGTAAACATAACTTAAAGATATCTTGCAAAATGTTATAACATTATTTCTTTTAGATTTTATGAATATTATTTAACACAAACTGATATTAACAAATATCAAGTTTAATTATCAAAATTAAATTGATAAAATAGCCTAATCTATTAGAATAATACAAGTGTAAGTTATTATAATGTCATACAACAATTAAAGGTGCTTTATTTATAAGTCATTTTTGTTTTCACTAATAAATCAATTTTGTTTAAATAATTGAAAGCAAATAATTAAATATCAATGAAAGATTAACCGATATTAAATTTGTATAGTTTATTTAAGCTTTATTTGCATATATTTATAAGGTCATTTTTATAAATTGATACCAAATTACAAATCTAATACAAGGTTAATAAAGTTTTTATCTTTTTCTATTCTCGAAAAATTATTAAAACTTATTTTTAAAACACTATGTTTACTAAATCATCCTAAATATTTGTTCCTTAGATGATGAATTTCGGTCTTAATTGAAAAAAAAAAAAAAGAAAAGACAAAAAAAATATATATTTCCGTAATTCAGTATCTAATGACTCAGAAAGACTTTCAAATTTACTAAGCGAAAAAAAAATAGAACTAGATTAATCCTTTTCGAAGTTCGTGAGATTTTCTAATTATATTTTTTAAATCCAAACAAAAATATTCATAGCATTCTAATTCGCTTTTTTTTTTTTGTTAAATTTTTTTTCAAGGCTTAAACAAAATTTGATATTATGTTTTTATATAAAAATGATAAATTATTTCTTGGTTTCTAAATTGGTTTTATCAAATATTTAAATTTTACAGAAAAGAAAACACAAAAGATATTTGGATTTGAAGTATTTCTTAATATCAAAATTTTTGTTAAATTAAGTATTCTTTAAAATCAGTGTTTTTTAAAAAAGCAGAAATTAAAAATTAGGCTAAAAAAAATTTTATTTAATTATTTTATTCTAAAATAGGAAAACTTATTAAAATTTCATTTTTTTTTGGATACGATTAAACTAAATTTTTCTAATAAAATATTCTTCAAATTTATAAATGAGATTAATTTATTGATCATTTAAGCAATCAATTCCAAGTAAATTCAATTTTTGATTTGATGAGAAAATATTTCCAATATAATAAACCCAAAATATTCAAAAAATTTTTAGATTACTTTTGTTTTTATTTTTGATTTAAGTTATTTTTAATCATGTGAAAATAAAAAATAACATTTTCTTCAATCGAATCAAGTAAACGAATATAAACGAATTATTTTAAAATATCATAAAGTATTAATTTGGTATTTCAAAATTAGAATATAAAAAGAAATACAAAATAAATCTGGTCATTTATTATCACATGTTCAAAAATAAAGCTTATTAGTTTTATTTATTATTATTAATATAAAAAAAAATAATTTTTTATATTTTAAATGAAATCAAATATCTGATCTAATTATTTCAAATAGACATTTAGAATAAATTAAGTAAATATATCAAACCACATAAATATTATTTAAAATTTGACCCTAGTCAGATTTTTTGTTTTTTAAATTGCAACTGCAAATAAAGACGATCTATAATCTTTTCAAATTTTTAATTCATAAAGCTAAATCTTATCTAATTTAGATTTAAAATTCAAAATAGATTAAAAACGACTTAATAAACTTTAGTTTTTATAAATTTAAATTTTTTAAAAAAATATCTTTTAACTCTCTGAATTTGAAAAAAAAATAATTATATTTAAAGGATTAATTAAACTTTTATTGTTTCAAGTAAGCAAATAGGAAAGAAATATTTACTTAAATAATTTTAATTTTCAAATGAATTTTATTAAATTTATTTTCAAATAAAAAAAAAAAAAATATTTTAATAAATATAAGTATCAAATTCACAAACACGAACTTTTCTTTTTTTTTATTCTATTTAAGAATATGTCGTGTGCTATGAGAAAGAACTGGTTTTAGGTTATATTGAGGTGAGTTTAGAAATTAATAAAATAAAAATTTTATGTGTTTAACTCAATTTGATAAGGATTAATAATTTATCAAAAATTGCTTAAGCTATTTGTAACATTTGATTTAAAACAAAATAAAAAAAAGCTAAAGCTAACAAAATTAATACTTTTTGTTAACATTTTAATTAAATACACCAACACATAAATTATTCAAAAGATATACAAAAATCTTTTTTTTTTCTTTTTTTTTTTTTATTTTTAAGCTTAAATTGACAAGTTTATCTTTATTTTGTTTAGAATTTTTTATAAAAATTATAAAAAATTTTCGGTTTTTCAAAAAAAAAATATCCAACTTTTAAAAAAATTCTATGATAAAAAGTAAAAATGACACAGATTAAAATAGCAGGCTTTTGTAAACAAATTCTAATATTGATGTGGAAAAATTTTATTATATTTCGTCGAAATTTGATCGGCACGTTTCTCGAAATTTTATGTCCTTATATATTTGTTTCGTTTTTGATAATAATTCGTTATTTTATTGAAAGAATCAGATTCAAAAATTTTTTTAATATACCAAAAAGCGTGTTAGAGTTATCACCTTTAACTATTGATCAAAAGCGAAATTTGATACTTTTCTATCCCAATAATAATTTGATCAAGAGTTTTGTTACTAATGCAGCACAAATTTTATCTTCTAACAACCCTAATTTTTTTCCTATCGGTATTATTAACATGATAAATATAAAAGAAAACTTTGAAAATTTTAAATTTTACATTTTTATTTTAAAGTATTTGGAGTAAATGTATCATCTGGATTTGATCTTGACTCATCAATCATACCTAAAATGGCTGTGTTTTATTCGTTTCCTTCTAATTATACAAAATTGTTACCAGATAAAGTAGAATATACAATTTATACTCAAGAGTAATTAAAAATTAATTTCAATTGCAATTTATTAGTTTAATTAATTTTTTTTGTTTTATTAAAGAGATTCAGTAAATAGATTTAAAATTGATTCTATTTTGCCGACAAGGAATGATTATTTATATAATCGAGCACCAGAAGATTTTTGTCATGATCCAAGTTTTTTTTCATTGTATAATAGTTTTAATGCATTTAAATTTTCGCTTGATACTCAATTAATAAGTAATCTTACTCAAAGTAAAATTTACAATAACAATTTAGTAATATATAAAACTTTTCGTTTATGTTTCGAATTTTTGTTTAATTTATTAATTTTATTATAAGCTTAAACTAACGCAGTTTGATTGCCCAGATTATGAACAAGATGAACTTGAATCTACATTCGCTTTTTTTCCTCCTTTGTTGATTTCTATTGCTTTTATATTTACTTCTGTGTTTACAATCGGAAATATAGTTGCTGAAAAATCAAGCAAAATGAAGGTTTGTTGAAATAAGAAAAAATAAAATGATTTAATTTATAATTTGAAAATTATTCAGGAATATCTAAAATTGGTTGGTATAAGATGGTACACGATATACATATCGTGGTGGATTAGAAATGTTATAATATTTTTCATATTATCAGTTGTTATTTCGATTGTTTGTAAAATATATTTATCACCGAATTCTTCAAATCCGTTGTTACTTTCAAGAGCAGTATTAACAAATACTAATTTTTTAGTTATTTTCGTATTTTTACTCATATACTCAATACAATCTGTTTCGTTTACTCTTCTTGTATCTCAATTGTTTAGCACACGTAACTATTTATTTATCATATTAAAAGAACAATGCAAGAATTTTTTTTCATTTTTATTAAATTATTTTAAAGCTTTTAATGCTAAAGTTGTTTTATTGGTTATCTGGATTATGACAGCAATTAATTTTTATGACGATTTACCAACTTCTGTTTTAAAATATTTGTTTTGTTTTTTTCCAAATCTTGGCTTAATATTTGGTTTTCAGGTGTTGTACCAATTTGAAAGAAGCAGTAAATTTAATAAGTTTAAAATTTTTTTAATAAAATAAATTTTCTATTTTATTTATTTAAAAGCAAGAGTATTTAATATTGCTCAACTATACGAAAATTTATATTCAGATCCTTTAAATTTGGGATCAATAATGGCTACTATGTTATTATGGTCTGTTTTGTATTTTCCTTTAACATGGTATTTTGAAAATATACTTCCCGGTGATTATGGTCTACCACTACCATTCTATTTTCCATTTACAGTAATCAAACAAAATTTTATTTTAATTTAAAAAACGATTAAAATTAATTGTTTTTAGAGAAATTACTGGTTTCCACAGAAATTGCTCAAGGAACAAAAACATTTTATTACATCAAAAAATGGTCCTTCATTTGAACAAGATCCTAAAAATTCAAAAAGAACAGTTACATTAACAAATTTATCAAAAGTAAATATTTTAAAATTTAAAAATTTTAATTAAATATATATTATTTAAAAAAAAAAGACTTTCAAAACATTTAGATCAGTTAAAACAGCTGTAAAAAACATATCAATCAACTTTTATGAAAATCAAATTACTGGTCTTTTAGGTCACAATGGTGCTGGAAAGGTAATTTGTCTCATTTATATTGTATTATAATTAAATATATTTGGACCTTGAAATTTTTTGGTTAATTATGTTGTGTTAATTAAAAACGATAAATTCTTTAAATATTAAGAATATTTGAAGCTTGATAAGGTTACCATTTTAAAAGACAAAATACATTAAATTAGTTTTAATTAAGTTAAAATTTTAAATTAAACCAATTTAAATTTTCAATTTCATAAAGTTAATTTTTGAGATATCTTTTAACTTAAATTAAAACTTATAAAAAAATGTAATCGTGATAAAATTTTGAATCTCACCTTAATCTGAAAAAAATCCATTAATTCATTTTACGATATTTTTATAATTATTTCTCTCTCAAATAAAAAATTTTAAGACTACAACAACATTTATGTTATGTGGGCTATACCCGCCAACATCTGGTAACGCAAATTTGATGGGTTTTGATTTAAGAAATCAAATGGATGAAATAAGATCTATCTTGGGCTATTGTCCTCAAGTAGATATATTATTTGATAATTTTAATGTTGAAGAACATTTAAAACTGATTGCAATGGTAATAAATTTTTTTCTATAAAATTAAAATAGAATCAAAATTTTATATAGTTATAAAGATTAAAGGCTTTCCGAAAAATAAACTAAATGATGAAATAAATAGAATTGCTACTTTTGTTGGTCTTCAAAAAGATTTATCAAAAAGATCCAAAAATTTATCTGGTGGTATGAAAAGAAGATTAATGGTCGCTATGGCATTAATTGGCGATTCTAAAATAATCATTTTGGATGAGCCAACTAGTGGTTTAGATCCATTTAACAGGGTAAAACTATGGGAGTTGATTAGAAGATATAAGAATAATCATACTATAATTCTAACTACTCATTTCATGGAAGAAGCAGATGCTCTATCAGATCGAATCGCAATAATGAATCATGGAGAAATAAAATGTTGTGGCTCACCAATATTTTTAAAAAATTACTATGGTAATGGATTTAGAATAAAAATAGTTAAAAACAAATATTTCAACACAGTTGAATTTGAGAATCTACTTAAAGAACATTTAAGTGATTATAAAATCGAAATTAATGTTGCTGCGGAGTTTTGTTTGTCTTTTCCATTTGACAAAGTTAAACAGATGCCTATTTTTTTAAATGAATTAGAATCTAAAAAAATAAAACTTGGCTTTGACTCATACTCAGTTAGTTCATCTACTATTGAAGAAGTTTTTTTAAAGTAAATGTTTTAAATTATAAGACTGAATTATCTTTTTCATTATTTTATTATCTAATTGAAATATCTAAAAAAAAAATTTTATATCAGTCTTTTTTAAATTCAAATAAATTCATTATTATATATTTAAAAAGAGTTGGTAAAATTGATCAATATGATCAAGGAGATAATTCAACTGATTTAATAAATGTTGACGAAAGTGCTTTCAATGGTAAAAATATTATAATTTTCAAGATCTTTTTTTTTTTAACTAATTTTTAAAAAAAAATAAAGCATTTAAAGAAAAAATAGAATTTAAAAAAGGAAAAGATTTATGGTTGCAGCAAATTAAAACTCTTTTGTATAAAAGATTAATAGTATTCACTCGTCGATATATTTTGGCAGCTGTTATATTAGCAATACCTTTTGTATTTCAATTAATATTAGTTTGTATTATACCATCATCTTCTTCTGTAATCGATCGCCTTGGCAAAACAGTAAATAATTATGGTATATTTAAATTAGATATTAATCGGTATGGCTCACAAGAAATTCCCTACTATATCAGCAATCCAAATCCCGATTTACCTTTAAATAAACTATTTAAAAGCTTTTATTCTTACAGCAATAGACCTCAGATAAATCTTATTCGGACATACAGTTCATCTATTAATGAATTAGTTTTTAGAAAACATAATTCAAGTTTAAAATCTCTATTAAATGAGTATTATTTTGCAATGAGTTGGTTTAATTCAGGATCTAATGTAAATAATTTCGAAATTATTGCTTCCTTTAGTAAAATGGCATTTCAATCACCAGGTGTTATTGTGAACGAGATTAGCAACTTATTATTGTCTTATTTGGATTCAAACAAATTAGATAAAACAATTTCAACTATAAACGCGCCCATGCCACCCGATAATTCAAACTATTTCGGAAATAATTTCCTTAAATATTTAGGTTGCTTTGATATATTACCATTGTCATTATTCAATTTTGCAACATCAATTGTAATAGCTTTTATGATAAGCATCAATATAATGCATGTTTCCAAAGAAAAAATAAATGGTTCAAAAAAATTACAATTATTATCTAATACAAATAGTTTGATTTATTGGTCTTCGAATTTTATATTTGATTTTATTATTTGTCTTATAAATATTTGCTTAATACTTGGTATAACTTGTCTGGTAAGCGCCATACGTAATAATCCTGAGATTGATATTTCCATTATTTCTTCAAGACCAACAATTGGTTACATGTTTTTAATTTTAATAATATCTTCTTTTAATTGGACGCTTATTGCTTATAGTTGGCTACATTTTTTCAAATCAGATGTTACTGCTTTTGTTATTTTATTACTTTTACTTGGTGTTGTCTCATTTACTGATATCGTTCTATCTTTTGTTCAAATATTTATAAATATTACTAATCCTGATGTGGATTTTGATTCCCCCGGTACTTTAATAATGTATTCTTTAAGAATGATTTTGTGTATTTTATTTCCAAATGTAACTATTAAAAGAGAATTGTTTAATTTTAGGCTTAGATCAAATAAATACTGTATCGATTCATTGAACAAAATAATAAAATGTAATTAATTTTTCTTTCAATATTTTTATTATTTATTATTTTTTGTATTTTATTATATTTTTATTTAAAGCAAATTTTCAATATGATACTTTTTATTTGGACATAGCCGAGCCTGGAAACGGTCTTTTTATATTGATTTCAGTATTTCAATTAGTTTTGATTACGCTTATTTTTATTGGTATTGAGACAAATGCTTTGAATAAAGAATTCTTAAAAAATATTTTTTCTAATTTAATTAAAAAAAAATTTAAATATATATCAATGAATGAATCGGTAATGAATTAGAAACAAAATGTATTTTTTTTAGAAAATCATAAATTTTTTTTCTATTCAAAAAGATTGAAGATGACGTTCAAAAAGAAATATATAGAATTAAAAATTCCAATTTAAATCTTTTATCTTCAAATGAACCATTAATAGTTAACAATTTATTAAAATTGTTTAGAAAAAAGAATGTTAATGTATCAGCAGTAGATAATTTATGTTTTGGTGTTAAATCACACACATGTTTTGGTTTATTGGGAATGAACGGGGCTGGTAAGAGCACTACTTTTAAAATAATTACTGGAGAACTAGAACCAAACAAGGGTGATGTTTTAGTGAATGGTTTTAGCATACAAGCAAAAAATTCGTTAGCTAGACAAAATTTGGGCTATTGTCCTCAATTTGATAGATTAATTGAATTTTTAACTGTTAAAGAAACACTAAATTTGTTTGCTCTTTTAAGAGGTATCGATGCTGAACTTGCTCTTAAATTAAGCAAAGACATGCTTGATATATTTCAATTGAATGAGTTTAAAAACACCTATGTACAAAATTTAAGTGGTGGTAATAAAAGAAAAGTAAGTTGTGCAATCGCTTTCATCGGAAAACCAAGCGTTGTTATTTTAGATGAGCCATCAACTGGTATTTATTTTATTTAAAAATAAATTTTATAAAATTTTGATTTTTTATTTGTTAATCTAAAATTTATTTAAGGAATGGATCCGGGTATGTCTTCATAAAATTTTTTATTAAGCTTGAGTTTTTAAATTAATTTTTGAACAGGAGCAAGAAAATTTTTATGGAATATAATTAAAAAAGCAAGAGATTTAGGTATGACCATTGTTTTAAGTAGTCACAGCATGGAAGAATGCGAAGCACTATGCGATAAGCTTGGTATATTGCTAAATGGTCAATTACAGTGTCTGGGAACAATACCAGATATAAAAAATAAATATGGAAATGGCTATAGGTTATTGATCAAATGCAATCACAGTGAACAACTGGAAAATGTTATTCTAAATCTAGACAATTTCATAAAGCTGAATTTTCCAAGCGCTTATCTAGAAGACCGTCAATATGAGACTTTGTTTTACATAATTAAATCTGGTTATGGAGAAAACGAGCAAAATTTATCAAAAATGTTTTCAATAATAGAAGAAAATAAAGATTTTTTAAACATAGAATCTTATTATTTATCACAAACAACTTTAGAACAAGTGTTTATGTCATTTGCAAATAAGTCTTTAAGTCTTATAAGCTCAATTAATAAAACAGTATTAAATAAAAATATATCTTTTAATAATGATTTGGATAGCTTAGAAAATAATTTATATAATAATAAAAAAAAGAAAAAATACAACAAAAATAAAATTAGTTTGTTATCATATAAGCAATTTCATAATTTAAATTCAAATGATTCAATACCATATCTTTTTTAAAATATAATTTTTAGACTATAAACTATATTTATTTTCATTTAATTGTGTTTTATTTTTTTATTATTTTTGTTTTAAAATTTTAATAAAAATTAAATATATAAAGATCTTCTCTTTTTTTTATTATATTTCTTCTCGATGAACTTGTTTTAAAACAAAACTAAAAAGAGAGAAAAAATCATAACTTAAACTCGATAAACTGGTGTTGATTTATTTTCTCTTTTTTTAAATTATTACATAAAAAAAATTGCTTATAAAAGCCAAAGCATCGGTTTTTATTTCTTTTATTTAACTTTAAATTTAAGCAGCTAATTTAAGAAAAAAAATTGACATTGAAAATATGCTTTAAATTTCAATTTTTTTTTTAAAGTTCAGTTTTTGTTGATTCTTTTTTTAAGCTTATTAATTGCTTATAAAATGATAAAACAAAAATAGATTTTTGACTTAAAGTTTCTATCACCAAGCCTAATCGTGGAAATTTTAATATAACTAAATTTTTTTAGTACATACCTTAAAAATGAGAAAATTAAAAATAATTGAAAATTTTAATAAAAACTTAAATAAAAATCACATGTTTTTTTATTGCATAATCAAAAAACATTATTTTTGTTAAAAAAAAAAAATTAAAAAAACTTATTGTTTTCCAAAAGCTTTAAAATTAGAATTCATAAAAGAGGTTTGTAAAAATTTTTATAACTAAACCGCTTTCGAGTGAGGTTTTAATTTTATATTCGACATGTATCTTGATTTTAACAAATTACTCTTCTATTTTGAAAGCGTTAAATAAAAATATTAATCGCAAGAGAAAGAAAAATACAAAAAAAGAATGCAAACTTTTATTTTTTAAGCTTTATGTTTTCTTTTTTTATGTTTTTTTTTTAAATCTTTTATTCAACTGTTTTTTTTTCTCGATTCGAGAAAATTAATTATCAATTTTTGAATAAGAAATAACTTTGACCTTAAAATATTAAATAAAATGCAATTTTCTTATTTAAAATTTTGTGTTTTTTTTATTTTTTATTAATAAGTCTTTGTTTGATTTCAATTTGTATATTTTTGTTATCCAAAACTAAAAACTAGAATATTTTCAATTTTTAAATAACGAAGAGACACATTTGTTGATTATATTTATTAAGCAGTTTTTTTTATAACAGTTTTATAACTTTAAAAAAAAATAAATCTATTCAAAAAAGATTTTATTTGAAAACGATTTTTCTAAATTTTAATTTATTTTACAAGTGGTTGAAGATAATACTTTAAAAATGGTTAATCACGATAACGATACAGATGATGATCATTTAAATGACAATTTAGACACTGACGATGATGTTGAAAATAATGAAACTACATCATTATTACATCAGTCTAATTCTAATTCACATAGAAATTTTAATCCAGAAGAATCAAATAATCAAGGTATATCCTGGTATTTCGCTGTTTTTCTAATTGTAAATGCAGCACTCGGAGCTGGCTTGTTAAACTTTGCCAAAGCTTTTGATAATGCAGGCGGCATTTTAGCATCTAGCATTATTCATTTGGTAATTTTTAACAAAATAAAAAGTCAATAAATATAATCATTGTATATATATATTTGTTTTATTTTTTTTCTCTAAATAAATCATCAGATTTTGCTTGTTATTATAGTTGGAGCTTTGATAATATTAGCTTATTGTACAGATAAAAAGCAATCTGCTAATTTTCAAGATGTTGTTTATAGTATGTGTGGCAAAAGATGGCAAACTGTTAATTCACTTTGCATTATACTTTACATGTTTGGTTGTTGTATTACATTCTTTATAATTATTGGCGATCAATTAGATCAGAGTAAAATAATTATATATATATATTTTTTTTTTTAATCTAAATTATAATTCAAATTCAGACGAATTAATTGCAATATAATTAAAATTTTAATTTTATTTTCATTTTTAAGTAATTACATGTATATTTGGTGAATCGTCACTAAATTATTGGTATTTCGAAAGAAAATTTACAATTACAATTAGTTCTTTGTTTTTTATATTACCATTATGTTATCCGAAACGGATTGATTTTTTAACATACCCAAGGTAATTTAAATTTATTTAAATTTATTTTTTAATTTAAAAAAAAAATATGAAATTTAAAATTGATTTTATATGGTTTTTATTTAAAAACAAAATTAAAACAATTTTTATTTTTCTTGTTTTACTTTTTAATTAATTTATTTATTTGTTAAAATTAAGCACATTTGCCGTGATCGCAATCGTTTATGTTGTTATATTAATACCAATAAAATATGCTAAAATAAATACAGAATCGGTGGTTATTAAACATAAGCCAGATCATTGGATGGACATTTTTACAGTTTTACCAGTAATATGTTTTGGCTATCAATGTCATGTAAATGCTGTGCCAATTTACGCTTGTTTAAAAAATAAAACTCTCAAAGAGTTTTCAAAATCAATTATAGTATCTATAATAATCGTTTTTTCAGCTTATACGATCACAGCAACATTTGGTTATTTGACTTTTGGAACTAAAGTAAATGATGATTTACTCAAGTCGTACAATTCTAAAGATGCTTCGGTTTTGATAGCAGTTGTTATGTATTTACTAAAAACTTATACTTCATATCCGCTTAACTTGTTTTGCGCAAGGTATTTCAAATTCATTTAATTAAGTGTCTTATTTTATTATTTTAATTAATATTTTGTATAAAGAACAGCTATAGAAGGCTTGTGGATCGAGATAAAAAAGCTGGATACTCATTCAATTCAAAAATATGAAAAAAATAGAAGATTTTTGATTGTTACAATTTGGTTTATTCTTTCTTTATTAATAGCATTGTTTATACCAAATATTACAATAGTGATACATTACTTGGGAGCTTTAGCAGGAACATTCATGTTTATATTTCCAGGCTTGTGTCTTTTATTCTATTCATTGAACAAAAAATCAACTATTATTGATTCAATAAACACTGACACTTATGAAAGACCTAAATTAAATATGCTAATCGCTTTAGCAGTATTTTATATAACAATTGGAACATTTATTATGGGCTTGGTTATAACACAGTCATTTTTAACAGACTTAAATATTTAAATTTAATTTTTAAAATTTTATTTAAAATTTTTTTTTTGTGTGTGTTTTTTTTTTTGAAAAATGACCAGAGATTTAAATTTTTTTTACATTTTTTTTTTTTAAAGATTTTTTTTGTTTATAAAAAAATGCTACTAGTTATAAAATTGACTTAAAATTTTAGCGAATTAAAAAAAAAAATCTTTATATTGTATAAAATTTTTAGGATTTTATTTTATTAATTAAAAAAAAAAAGAATTAAAAAGATAATTTTTTAAAATTTTGAATTATCTCTAATTTAAAACAAAAAATTGAAATAAACTGCAATTTTTTTTTGAAATTGTGTTTTTGTAAACTTTGATATGAGTTTTTTTTTTCTTAATACTATTATTTTTCTTGAATAAATATTTAAAAAAAAAAATTTTTTTTTTCAAACATGTTTTAAGTTTTAATAACTAATTTTTAAAAAAATGAAGCGAAACGATAATAAAAAATTTCCAGATATTTTAAGTAGATTTAGAAACGATGTTATTGAATTTAGTGAAAAGTTTGGTGGTGTTACTTCGAAAAAGAGTAATTTTAAAGCACCTTTGACTCGTAAAGAAAAACGTAAATTAGAGCGAAAATTAAAGCACGCTAAAAAATTGGCATACAGTAAGAAAGAAAAAGCTCCAACTTTGGAAGCATTTATTGAATCTAGTAAAAAAACAAAAAATAAAACACCACAGATAAAAAATTCGCAAGACAATAATGAAACAGAATTGGATAAACCAAAAGAAAAAGCAAAAAATTTGAATTCAATTGAAATGATAGAAAATCGTATGAAAAAAGAAGTTAAAGAGAAAATAAGATACGAAGATTCTTCTAAGGTAGAACAAGCTTTTGTTTTAAGTTAAAAAATTTGATTCAAATAAGTTCTTTTAAAATAAAAATAAGGGCTCGAATAAAAAAAAGTTAATTGAAGATAATAAACAAGAAGAAAAAGAAATAGCTAAACTAGAAAAATTATTACATATCAAAAAAGATAGCAAAAAATATAAACAAGCATTTTATGATGAAGGTTTTGCTGATTTACTTGATTTTTGTGATGAAGGAAAACGCAAAGAAATGTTTAAAGAAGAAGGTTATTTTTTTTCTTATATATCTTTTTATCTCATATTTTTGATCTATTTTGAGTTTTTTTATAATATAAATAATAAAATCTATAATATTAAATTAAGAAAGCTATTCTAAGGCTCTTTAAATAGAATATTAAGTTAATTTGAAAATATTTGCAATTAGTTTTTAAATTTTTAAAATATCTTTAATTTTATTTAAATTTTAAGCTAATTTATGGTTAGATACTGATAATTATGATAAAAAATTAGAAGAAGAATCTAAAAAGAAAAAAGACAAAATAGAAAAATTAAATAAAGAATTATCAAATGATGAGTCAACAGAGAATTCTGATCAATCGGAATACAATGAAAGTGGTGAATCAGATTTAGAAGAAGAAAACCAAGATGATTTTTTCATTAAGCAACCATCAAAAAAGAAGGTTAAATTTGATAAACAAAATGAAGCAGAAGAATTTGATGATGAAATTGAAAATGAAAATGAGAATGAAGATGAAGAGCTAGAAAATGAAGAATACAATAATGAATCAATGGAAGAAGAATTTGAAAATGATGATGAAAATGAGAATGAAGACGAGGAACTTGAAAATGAAGAGAACGATCTAAGTAATGAAGAAGAAAATGAAGAAGATGAAGAAGATTTTAAAGAGGAATTAGAAATGAAAAAAAAAGGCCTAAAAGAAGATATTTATGGTCGCTTAGTAGATAAAAAAGGAAACGTAGTAAAAGCAGAGAAATATGTTCCACCAGCACAGCGTTTGCAACAACTTTTAGAACAGTCATCAAACGTAGAAAATTCTAAACTAGCTAAGCTATCTAAACAGTTAAATGGTCTTTTAAATCGTTTAAGCACATCAAACATAGTTTCAATTTTAAATCAAATATCCCAAATGTTTTATTCAAATCAATTCACTCGTTTTGATCTAATGCAAACATTGTATAATTTGATAGAAAATTCTTTAATTAAACAAACTTGTATGACTCCAATACGTTTATTAATCGAGCACGCAGCTCTAATTTCTGCTTTGACATCTGGTATTGGTGTTGAATTGGGTGCAAATTTACTACAAAAGCTATGTCAAAAATTAAATACTTATTTAAATAATGATAGTTTTTTTTTAATCGAAAACAAAGCTCTGGACAATTTAATATTGTTTTTATGTAATTTATACAGTTTTAAGTTATTTTCATCTAATTTAATAATTGATTTATTAAATGAACATTTAATTCAATGTTTGAATATTAATGATTTAATTAAAATAGAAAAAAATGCTGATTTGATTTTATTAATTTTACGATCAGTTGGTTTTTCGCTAAGAAAAGATAATCCCATATCTTTAAAAGATTTGATAATTAAAATACAAACAAATATAAATACTTTATTAAAAAATATTGATTCAAATAAAAGCTCGGATACTGAGTCTATAAATAATCGTTTAAAATTTATGTTAGAATCATTAAATGCAATTAAAAATAATGATATTAGAAAATTGGATGCTTTTGATCAAACTCCAATTGATTTAATTAAAAAACAGATGAAAAATTGTTTTAAAGAAGATCAAACATTATTAAATATTAGTTATAATGATCTTTTAAATGCTAACGAGTTGGGAAGATGGTGGATCGTTGGCTCAGCTTGGAATTTAAAAGAAAATGAAAATAATACTAAAGAAAAGTCAACCGAGCTAAATAATAGCAAAAGTGATGAAGATCAAATTAGATCAAATGAAGGAATATTTAGTGAAAAAATTCTTAAACTAGCCAAAGAGCAGCGTATGAATACAGATATTAGAAGAGCAATATTTTGCATAATTGTTTCAGCAGAAGTATTTTAAAATTTTTATTAAGAATAATTTTTTTTTCCTAAAAATATTTCTACAAGGATTATACAGACGCTTTTATGAAATTGGTTAAGCTATCTTTAAAAAAGCAACAAGAACGAGAAATAATTTATATCATATTGCATTGTGCCTTAAACGAAAAAAAGCCAAATCCATATTACTTTTATTTGATGCAAAAATTTTGTGAATATGATAGACGCTTTAAAGTAATTTAAAAATTTTATAAATAATTTTTATTTTCTTAATTCTAAACAAAATTTAGATGACTCTTCAATTTCATACATGGGATAAATTTAAACTTTTAACAACAATGTCTCAACAGCAAATATCAAATTTTGCTGCTTTATATTCACATTTGATAGGAACTGGAGCAATGTCATTGAATATTTTAAAAGTAAATAAAAGTCAAAGAAAGTTAAAATAAAAAAAGAAAGTAAAAATTTTATTCAAAATTAGAATGCTGATTTTGGTGATATGAATGTATCTATGTTACAATTTTTGAGAGAACTATTAATCGGTATATTCAATCATGATTTGGAAAAAATGCAAGAAATATTCTTAAAAATATCATCAATTAAAAAGTTGTACCAACTAAGAAATGCAATCAAGTAAATTTTTATGATTATAAAATTTTAAGAAAAGAAAATAATATTCTATTTCAAAAAAGGTTGTTTATATATCATTTTATTTTAACTGATAAAGGAAAAAATATAGTAATTGACGATTCGTTAAAAGAAAAATGCCATTTAGCAGAAAAAATTTTATCAATTAATACAAATAATTAATATTTGATGAATAAAAATTTTAAATAATAAATTGCTTTAATATTTTGCTTGATTAATCAGATTTTCAAAACTGATGGCCTTTTTCTACTTTTTTGTTGCTATTTTTATTTGTATATATCTGTATATAGTGAAAATTTCTATTAAAATTTGGTGATATTTCTCTTTATTTTTGGTTTTACATATTCAACTCAACTGTTAATATTTTAAGACCTAAACATTCCATACAAAATAATCTTTTTTTTACAATTTTTATTTGTTTCTGTTTTTTCATTTTTTTTTGCACAATTTTTCTTTAAATCTTGCCTCAAAAGGTCATCCATTTTTACAAATGCTAATTATACTTTATATACACATTTATATATTTAATAAACCAAATAGAACTATCATTACTGTTACTATGGATATTAAGACTATCATATGAATTCTTTTAGATTTGATATCCGAGTTTAAAAATTAGTTTAATTTAAAAAAAAAATTTTAAAATATAATTTTTTTTTAAAATGAGTAAAATTAATTGGCAACAACCTTACGTGAATATATTTAAAAACTTTACGATAGCTTCTGACAAAAATGTTGTTAAATATGGAGAAATTACATCAGTTATTGTAAGATTTTTTTTATTTTCATTAAATAAATTTTTCTCTATTGGTTTTTTTTCATAGGATAATCAAATAAAAACATCGATCTACAAAATTTTAGGTCCTTCTAGTTTTATTAATTTTCCAAAGCTTTCTGGTCAATCTCTTAATCTAACCGGCCGTTACATATATTTTTTGTTTAAACCTTTACCAAATAAATTTTTTTCAATTCACATTGACTTGGCTACTAATGAAAAAATCTCGCTCAGAATTTCATTCAGCAACTCATTTAAAGAATTTAAAGCTACTTCCACTTGGCTTCAATTTCCTTATGTAATTCTTTCACCTAAAGGATCTGTATTTGAACAAACAGAACAAAAAGCTAAGAATTTAACTGGTTCTGCTCCTCCCATTACAAAATGGACCATTTTATGCATTGATTTAATAAACATTGCTCAATCATATTCTAATAAAACTTATCAATCTGTTCGTAGCTTAAAACTTTGTGCTAATATGTTAGTAAAAAATGTGGTAACAAGCGATTATTTATACGAGCCTGGTATTAATTATGCTGAAGCACGTCTCAGAAACAGAAATGGCACTGCTTTCCCTCGAGAATTATCCTATCCTTGTGAAAAGTATGATGATTGGCACCAACTTTATGATTATATTTGTTTTCCAGGAGAATCTTTCAAAAAACCATTTGATTCTGTTGGTCAATCAAGAATTATGACTGGTCTTATAGAAAATGATATCCCTCTCAATCAACAAATTGACGTAAAGCGAGCACAAATTAAAGATGTAAATTTTGACAAAATTCTATATAGCCAATCTTAAAATCTCAAATCATAAAATTTTTTCCGAATTTCTATAAATTCATTAAGATAATTTTTATTTTTAATTTATCAAGGTTAATTTAACAAAGTCTAACAATAAAACCACCTCGAGTTCTTTTATTGATTCAGTAATCCAAAAAAATACAAATAATAATGAAAAACAAATAGTTACTTGTCTACCTTTAGTGGGAGTACAAAACGATGAAGATCTAGAAAAAAACTTAAAAAATACTCAAAGCAAATTGAATTTATGTGAAGAAAATGAACTATTTCAACAAGATATTCATGTTTATCCTTGCAAAATAAAGAGTAGTGCTAATTCAAGCTTGTCGTCAATATCTAATTTTGAAGAAGAGAACAACATAATAGAATCGACAAATCAAAAAGAAAATTTTGAAATGCACTTAGAACCTGACCCAATTTTACGCTTAAAAAAAATAATAGGATTCGGTAGTAGAACTATGTCTACAAACAGTTCTAATGATAATATACGAAGCTCCGAAAATAACTTCAAAAATTGTATTAGATGGAGTTCTGACTCAAAATTTTTGGTTTATGCTTGTCAGGCGAATGTGGTAAGTTATAATATTAATGATAAAACTCAATCATGCTTTGTTGGTCATTCGGACAGAGTTTCCTGTCTGTCAATTAGCTCTGATAATTCTCTGTTAGCAACTGGTCAATCTGGTCAATATAGTTTAGTCCGACTTTGGAACTTTCAAACCAAAAAATGTTTGTCTATATTTCGTAATCATGATCATTCGCTTTACTTGTTAGAATTTTCGAATTGTGGTAATTACTTGTGTGGAGTAGGAAAAGATAAACAAGGCAAATCATTGCTTATAATTTGGGATGTTCGAAATATAAAAATGAATAATCTTAATAAGACTGAATCTTATGCAAAAGTAATTGCCAAGGCTCATTCTGATGTTCATATTAACAGAATCATGTTTTTTCATTTTGATAGTACTCGTTTGATTTCTTGCGGGAGAAATAACGTGAGATTTTGGCGATTGAAAAATGATACATTAAGATCTTGTTCTGTTAATTTGTTGCCTTATATCAATTACTTGAAAATTAATAATGAATCTGATGAAAATGTTTGTTTGGAATTCACTGATATTTGTGCCAATTCAAGAATAGATAATAATGATAATTTAGTATATTCTTGCACAAAAGCTGGCCAAATATTCATATTAAATTTAGCTAAAATGGATATTGAAAATGTTAGAGTTTTGGAACCAATTATAAACAAAAAAGAAAGTATAGAATCTGATAATAAAAAACATCAAAAGATTAAACTAGCAACAAGACTTAATTCTTTGTCTATTTCGGACAATTATTGTGTAACTGGCTCAGAAGATGGCGTCGTACGAATTTGGCCATTAGATTTTTCTCTAGTTTTAGTTGAAGCTGAACATGAGAGTTCAATTGAGCTAGTAATTTATTCTTGTGATTGCTCAAAAATTGCTACAGCTACAGTAACAAGTTTAGGTAAATTTTTGACTATTAAATATCTTCTTTATTCAGTAAATATAAAAGTCCTTTTGCCATTTGTATGAATTTATATAATATATTCATAAAAATTCAAAAAAAAGATAAGAGTGTAAATTAGAATCTGATTTTTTTTAAATAGAATCCTAACCCTAACCCATAACTCTCACCCTTCAATTGTTATTTTATAGCTAAAAGAATATAAATATATATACTTTATAAGAATTTGTCGTTAAGTGAGTTTGTTTAGTGCACCCTTGATATTTTTTTGAAAGAATTTTTTGTAAAGCTTAAATTTATTTTCTAAATTACAATTTCTGAGTTTTTAATAAAGATTTATTTTTAATAAAGAAATATTTCTATAGACAATCAATCTTAAATAAAGCCCCATCATCAAAAATTCTATGAATTTAGATTTTTATTTTATTCAAAACTGAAATTTTTTTCGCTTAAATTTTGAAGATTAATAAATTTCTTTTTAAAGGGATTTTGGACATAAATACGAAAGAATATTCAACTTTGGTTCGTAGTCATGTGGACATTATAAATGATATTTCTATAGATTTAAATAATAAGTTTATTGCTACATGTTCAAAAGACTCGACCATTAAAGTTTGGAGCTTAGATTGTTGCAAACAGCTTTATGAGTTTATTGTCCCAAATGAAAAACCAACTAGATTGTGTTTTTCGAATTCCAAGAATTCAGACAATATATTCGCTTGCGGATTTAGTTCAGGAAAAGTTCGTTTATTCGATGTAATTGAATTTAAAATTATAAAAGAAATAAGAGCTCCACACATCGAAACCACAAATCAAGAGTCTAATTCAGCCGTAAATATGTTAAATTTTTTGAATATGTCGAAGTACGAAATTACCGACTTGATGTTTACAAATAATGGGAAAAGACTAATAACAAGTGACGCAATGAAATGCTTATGTCTTTATGAAACAGAAAGAGACTATTCTTTGCTAAGAATTTTACCAAATTCTATTTCATGCTTCGGCTCTTTATGTATATGTCCGGATGATAAAAAATTAGCGATAATAGGGCCATCAGATTTTTTAATCTCTGTTTTTGATTCTTTAACACTTAATGAAGTTATTCGCATCAATATTATGACTAATTCTAGTACAAACGATTTAAATGATATTAATACAAATTTATGTTCTAAACAAGAAGCCGCTTCAAAAATCACTTTTTCTTCTACTAGTCAAAATCAAATTTTATGCGTGACATCATCAAATAAACTATTGAAATTTGATTCTAAAAATGGTCGCTTATTGTCTTCGTTAGAGAAGCTACATCGTTCTAGAACTGATTTTTTAACTGCGTCGAACGAAGGTAAATATTTGATTTCAACAGGTGATAATTGCATTAAGATATGGGACTATAATATGAGATTTGATAAAAATTTTCAAGTACAATAAATAAAATTTTTTTTGAAATATATATATTTTTTAATTATTATATTTATTAGACATTTATCGCACATTCTTCAGCAGTTAAGAAAATTATTTTGAGCTCTGATAACAAAACTTTAATAAGCATTGGAGATTCAATTTTATTTTGGGATTTTTTAGCTTATTTTCCAATTGAAGAGAAACACAGTCAAAATTCAAAATTAGAAGATAAAAAAATAAAAATTTCCGAGAACAACATTTTTGAAGATAAAGTTAAAATTTTTAATAAAGACGATTTCAAAAATGTTTCAAAAAAAGAAATTATTTCTTTGGTAAATGAGAAAAAAAAGTTTAGTAATTACAATTTAAACTGGTCAACAATATCTCAAGAAAATCCTAGAATTCCACCAGTAGCTGCTACAAATATTCATATTGAAACCATAACAGCCAATATACAAGCCGATGAAATATTTTCAAACGATGAATTATCAATTGACGAAGAATTTGATTACAATAATTCTAAAAACAAGCCATTTAATAAATTCCAAAATTTACCCGAATTGATTTTGGATAATGATGAACAAAAAAATTTTTTTTTTGATATTTTAAATAGCCCAAAACAAACTCGTGAAAATATTCAAAAAATAGATGCGTTTCAAAATTTTGACAAAAACTCGCTTATAAATGAAAAACTACCTGAAACAATATCAAAAGATATTTCATTGCCAGATTTTATTAAACCAAAAAATAGTAAACATTTGATCACCAGAAAAAAAGAATCTATTCAAGCAAAAAAAAGATATACTGCTCCAGAGAAAAAATGTGGTTTAAAACTTAACTCAGTTATTGGATTTAATGGTAAATATGCCAGTAAAAATTTAATATGGAATAAAGAATTTGAATTTTTTGCGTATTCAATCGGTTCCATAATCTCGATAGAAGAATTAAAAACAGGAAAACAAAAATTGTTATATTCTCATTATGAAGACATAACAGCATTATGTTTAAAAAATGACAATAGTCAAATGGCATCAGCATCGTCGTACATATTTAACCTTTCAATTTCTAATAAAACTGACTTAATTAATCATAATGAAATACCTAAGTGTCAAATTGTAATTTGGAGTTGTTCGAATTTTAATAAAGTTGTAAATTTATTTCACAAGAATGCTTTTAACATAACTTGTATGAGCTTTTCAGCTGATGACAACTATTTAGTTTCAGCTTCAGACTATTTTAATCCATCACTTACAATTTGGAATACATCTGATTACTCAGTGTTAGTAGAAATACAAAATTGTAACTATGTAATAAATGAAATTTCTTGGAGTCTTAATAAATCGAACGAATTTATGATTTGTGGTCAAAACAAAGTTCTAGTAATTTGTCATTTAGATCTATATGCTTTTGAAGATAGACAGAAAAAGTGTGCTTCGTTAAGTTTCAATGAAATAGAAATACCACTGATTCTATTACAGGTAAATTTCTTTTTATAATATAAAAAATATTGATTTTAAATCTTATTTTTATAAAAGGAACACGACAATTTTGATTTCACATCATTAAATTATTGTGAAAATAATCTGTTTTTTGCAGCAACAAATTTTGGAACAGTTACTGTTTGGAATGCTAAAACAAATTCATGTTTATTAAATTGGAAGGCTGATACAAATGAAATTGATGTTTTAATAAGCAACAAAAATAGACTCATTACTGGGTCCAGCAAAGGAAATTTAAAACTTTGGAATATAACTAATATTATAGATAACAAACTGTCATTAAAGAGTGATAGGTTAAAATAAAAAATATTAAAAAAAAATTTAAATTTAATAAAATAGGTTATTATTTTTTAGCCTTATTATTGAAAAAGAAATATTGTTAAATGGTGCAATAAAATGTTGCCAGTTTGATACTAATTTAGAATTAGGATTAGTTGCTACCAATAAAGGAGCTATTTGGTATATTAATTGGCAAGAAGAATCAAGTGTTCGTCTTATTTCAAGTCATACTAGCAAAATAAATAGTGCTTTGTGTATTGAAGATAAATATTTATCTACTATAAGTGATGATGGTTCTTTGAATATTTGGTCATTAAGTGATCGAGAAAGAATTGTTCAATTTGAAGTCAAAATACCAGTATTATAATTATTGAAAACAAAAAAAATATTTTTTTAATATTTTTAATAATTTTAAAAGGCTTTGTGTCAATGTTTAATTTTAAATCAAAATCATAAAGATAAAAAGCCAAAATATAAAAATAATTCTATTATGGTAGGGTATAGAGATGGATACATAAGGGTTTTTGATATAAATAGCAAGAATATTGTCAAAAAATTATATGTAACAGATCATAATATTACGGTTATACATTTTTTAGAAAAAAGTAATTATTTTTAACAAAATTGTTTGAATTTGTTAGATTTTATCTTTAAAAAAAAAAAGCTTCTACAGTATTGGTTGGAACTAATGAGGGATTGATTTATGTTTTTGATTTAGAAGATGACATGGTAAAAAGAATAATTAATGATCACAAAGGGTCGATAACAAATATCGACAGTTTTTTTAAAGAGAGCAAAAAAACAACATATTGGTTAGCTTCATCTATAGATGGTAATTTAAGTGTATGGAAATTTTTATGGCTTGAGAATATTTATCAGCTAATAGATTGGCTAAGTTTTCCTAAACTTGAATTAGACGAAGAAAAAAAGAAAATAAAAAAATATCCGTTAAATTTGGCATATTTTGAGCCTGAATCCCATGAAACATTAATTTATGTTGGTTATGGTTTAAATAAAAAAATATTCTTTTATAATTTTATTCAAAAAGTAATACTAAAAGCAATCGATATAACTGAGTATTGCGAATGCATCGCATTGTCTCCAAAGCAAAATTTAATTGCTTTAGGAACCAATACTAGACTTTTGCAAATTAGAGATTATAATCAATCTACTTTCCAAGATTATTCTCAACACTCAGATACAGTATCTTGTATAACGTTTTGTCAAAATGGAAAAAAGCTAATTACCACATCATTTAACGAAATATTTATCTGGGACATAAATGTATAATACTTTGTAAACAAAAAATTAGAATTTGTTTTCTTTAAATTAACTTTCTTAATATTTTATTAAATCTAATAAGTTAAATTATTCTAAAACTAACAATTTATAAATTTTATATTTAAAACAAAAATAATGTAATAGTAAATAAAATGAACATTAAAAATAAAAATTTAATTAGAAAAAGCGCTAGAAAATTCTTCAAATGAAACAACACCATCACCATTAGAATCTAATGAATTAAAATAAGCTCTCAATTCTGATTCAGTTACTGGTTTTTCAGAACCAGCATTTAAATTATTAGCTGTAGCTTGAGCTTGTTCTATCGATATTAAACCAGATGTTTCAGTAGATGTAACTAAACCAAATTGATTAGCTGATGTGCTAAATCTAGCTGAATCATATTGTACACCTAATCCACTTAAGTATGATCTGTATTCAGCTAAGCCAGCTCTATCTAAATCGACTAATCTTAAGGCTTGTAAATCACCTTCTAATTCTGGTAAACCTAAAGCTTGCTGTGCAGCAGCTAATTGTTCTGGAGCGCCAAATCTTCTAACAGCAGCAGCAAATTCTTCGTATCTTACTAAGCTATTTCCGTGCTGTCTAACGTATTCAGCTGGATCAGCTTGTTGAGTACCTAAGTTTTTATATTGACGATTGACTTCAACTTCTGGATTTTCCCATTGAATTACTAAATTTTTGGATTTGGTAAAACACAATCTGGTTCAGCTGGTTGAAAAACAACTCTTCTTTTTTGTTGTTTATAACCTAACCATTTTTCTAAAAATACTTGTTGTGGTTTTGGTGGTATAGCTGGTAATCTTTCAACAACTACTTTTCTGTCTGGTGGTGGTAAAACTTTACCTGGTACTAATACTAATTTATCAGCAACTCTTGGTGGTGGTTGTGGTGGTGCTTCACGTAATACTAATGGAGCTGGATTGGCTGGTTTTGGTGGAGCTTGTCTAACAACCAATGGTGGAGCTGGGGCAATTTGTCTATTTGGTAATTGTTTAACAACTAAATCACCTGGTTTTGGAGCAGCTGGTGGTTCCAAAAATCTGTATTGGACTTCTTGTACATATCTTACTTTATCTGTTGGTCTTTTTCTAATTATTTCTGGATTTGGATCATTGTTTAACTTGTACTGATCTAATGACAATGGTGGTAAAAATCCACAACCACTTGATGAAGCTTGGGCAGTTTCACCACTGAAAATACCAACAGTTCTGTATGATGATGGTTCAGTTGAGAAACTGAATGATTGAGCTGATTCTTCGTATGAAGCCATTTCTTAACTTAATCCTTTTTTTAATAATATGTATTTTTAAATTCTATTAAATTTTTATTTAATAATTTTTTTCTATTTTACTATAACTATTTATACATAGTTATTTAATTAAATTTTTTTCATTTTATGTTTAAAATATTAACTGAAGCATGTAAATATTACCAGAATTGATCAATTTTTTACTAATTTAAAAAAAGAAAAATATTCATTACAAAATTTTGAAAAATATTTTACCATTTGAAATCTTACCATAGAAGCATCAATATTTCAAATAAATTTTTTTATCATCAAATTTTTTTTCCAAATATTTTTATAAATATTTTTTTTACGAAATTATTATTAAAAAAATTTAATAATATGATATTTTTAATTTATAATTTTATAGTTTAAAAGATTTCATAAATTGAAAAATTCAGCTAGATTGTAAAAAATTGAATCTTTATTAATGATGAGTCGATTTCGATTAATCGCGATTAATCGAGTGCGATTTTCAAAATCGAAATCGTTCGATTTGAGTATCCAAATAAATAAATTACGATCTTACTTAAAAAAATAATTGAATTGATTAAATTTTATGAAAAAATAATTAAAATATATAACTGTTTTCTTAATTATATTGTGTTTGAATAACTGTTTAGTCGAAGATTGGATTTTTGAAAATTCTTACATTTACTTACAAAGAATGTTATAACTGCTTTAATTTCATAAATTTTCAAACATTTCTGGAAATCTATGAAGGAGAAATGAAGCGTTCCAATTCAAAATCAAACATTTATTTACTTTAATTATGGTGGATTTTTATAATATGTTTAGTTTTAACTTTAATTTAACTTAAAAAATTTAATCAATATTTTCTTTAAAGAAACGAGGCCTTAGAATTGCGAATTTGGCTCACATTTTAATACAAAGTCTTTTATTATGCACTTATGTTAGCTCAGTTCTTTTCTATGAACCAGAAAATTTCAACTATAATTTGAGTGAGATTTATAGAATTTAAGATAAAATTATAAAAAGCATAATTTGTATACCCAAAAGATAAAAATCTAATGAACTGCGTTAAGCCCATAAATTGAACCTATAAAAAAATTGTAAAATTGACATTAATAAAACATTCATTATACCGAATAGTATTTATTATTTTGTTCTTAAGTTAAAAATAAATATAAATATTTAAAAGAAAAATTATGTGGTTCTATGGTGTAACGGTTAGCACTCTGGACTTTGAATCCAGCAATCCGAGTTCAAATCTCGGTAGAACCTTTTTTTTCTTTTTTTTATCTTAAATACTGTATTTATTAAATTGTACAGTGAATTTATTTTGCATAATTAAAAAAATGCTAAATAGATATCTTAAATCTATATTGAAGAAAATCTTAAATTTCAAAAAAAAATAATATCGATGTTTCCACTGCTAGAATAAGAATCTAATGCTTAAAAATTTACTCAAGCTTCAATAACATAAAGTTTAAATCAAATCAAACGTTTCAACTTATTTACGAAAATAAAGAAAAAAAAGAAAATAATATAGTCATCACAGATTCTCCAATACCAAAAATAATTACCAAATAAAATTAATGATAAAAGTGAAGAAGAATTAAAGACCGGTCCGGACCTTCTAGAAATTTTATGATTTTTTTCAACCTCTTCCTAGAATCGATCTTAGTAAAAAAAGATTTGAAATAGTTGTTTAAACTATTTGCAATGTTACTGTCTCTTTTTTTATTGTTTTACTTTTGATATATTAGAAAAAGATTAATTTTGGGTTTTTCCTGGCTCGGGAGGCTATGTATTTTTCATATTCAATTTTTCCTAATTAGATGCGACAATTTTTTTCTTATTTTTTTGGGGTTCAAATTAAAGTCTAACTTTTTTAGTAGACAATCGTCCCTTTTTTTGTAAAAATAATAAGCTAAATTAATAAACTTTCATTTTTTTTAGATATTTTTTATCAATTAATGCAATTGAATGTTTAATTAATTAGATCATCACTTTAAAAAACAAAAGATCACTAGAAATATATATTTCATTTCTTATAAAAGAAAATGACACTTTTTTATGATTAGAGAAATAGAAATCAGGATTTGTTTTCAAAACTCTGTTGGTTTAAATACGAAAAAATGAACTCTAAAAACCTTTTTTAATTTCAAATTGATTAATAATTAAAAAATGAGACTTTTTTGCAAGATTTCAAAATTTAAACTATCTTTTTTTCAGATTTTCCTTCATCAATTTTTTGAATAAATTTAAAATATATTTATTAATATATATTGTGATGATAAGTTTAAAAAATAAAATTTGATTTTAATTGAACCATTTTTTTCTTTTAAATCGTTTTTATGTTTTGTAATTATTCCAAAATTGAAATTTTAGTTTAAAAATTAAAGTTAAAAAAAAATATCAGTCCTTGTTATTATATTAAGTTATGAGTTTATAAAAACAAACTAAAATTATCTTTAAAAAAAGTGATTATTATTTTTTAAATTAAAGTGACGATTTTATATAAAAAAAGTGAATTTTTTTAATATAAAAAGTAATTATTTTTCTTCAAATTAAGTGATTTTTGTCGTTAAAAAAAGTGAAACGATAAATACAAGCCATTTTTTTGTAATTACGAATTATGTTTTGATTTCTATAATAAGAATTTATCATTAAATGCCATAGTTTTGTTTTTGCTTTCGCAGCTGTTTGTTTAGTTTCTTTATTTAACCATTTTTACTTCATTCTGTTGCTTTTATTCTTAAGTTTTAGGGAAAATAAAGTAGTCAATTGATCTGTTGCATATGTTCAAAAATAGATTATTATTGCTCTTTAACAGATTTATCGCTTAGTAATTGATTCCAATCAAATGAGTTTAAATAGTTATTTATCTTTTTGTAGTTTCCTTTTCTGATGTTATAAATTAGCTTTTATTTACTGATCCTTTTAACTTAAAGGTCCATTCTATACCAATATGCCTTTGTTTTGAATTTCCTTGTCGAGGCAGTGACACTAGTTCAGGAATTCTGTTCCGAGATTCAGTGTTATGTAATCTAGTGTATTAATATTGACAACATCAATTTTTAAAAATATCGGTATATTCAGATTTTAAAACAGAAAATAATCATTTATAGTGTCGATGATTTTGATTTCTGATCAATCAGGGTTTTATAAGTTGGTATTTGGAAAGCAGCCTGAATCCCATTTTAATAAATGCTAATAAAAATAAAAATTATTGTTACTATTGATATTGCTTCTATTATTATTACTACTACTAATACTGCTATTAATACTTTTATTGTTATTATTGACTATTAAATAAGCGCTTAGATTAGATTGGAAGTGTTAATATATAGCCTTTGTTATAGCTGATGCATCTATTTCCTTTAATTTAGCTGATTCGATTAAATTCGTAAATGATGTTATTTTGTTAGAATATGAAAATTTTGAGTTAGTTAGGAGTTTATTTTGAGTTTGTGTAATAGGTTTAGATGAATTTATTATTAATTTGGAGTTATTGTTAATGAAATCTATATTATTTAGTTAAAAATACTTGGAAATATATGTGAGTGTATATTTGTAACTTTATTGGAGTTTACGATTGCATACATTTTTAATTAAATCTTTAAGGATATTTGCTGTTGCTGTTTTTGTGTATAGTCGTTGACAATCTTGAATCGCTTGAGGCTATATTCCTACCGAAAAGGCTGGTTGCTTTTCTTTTCTTCATGATTCTTGTCTTACGGAGCAATCTTAGTTCTTTATCTCCTTTCCCTTCAGATGCTGTTTGGTCCGGATAAAACCATAATTTGAATTATTTTTCAAATTCTTTGATATTGCAAAAACTTCTAGTTTGTCCTATTCATTCTGGATTTCAACCCTAGACGATATAAATGTGGACCACCATCTTTGCTTTGAGTTTCAAAGAGACAAAAAGCGAGTCTATCTTTGTCATCCATATATTTGTCACGCGGTTCTACTTTTTTGAAGTTTCAATTCCAAATATGATTACATTTTTGGAACGTCGTTCTCTGTCTTTTTGATCTATCATCAAACCAATACACATAGAAAAGAGAAAAATAAAACTCAGATAAAAGATTATTTACAATTGTTCTAAATCTGAAAAATCAATAACACACACTGGAATCATCGATATTTGTTGAAGACGTGGCTAATCTTGAAAAAACCAGAGAAATACCAAGAAAAAACCAAAGATAAAATTATCGAAAAAATTTTGAAGAGTCTATAGCCAACAGAATTCATGAGATGAGAAATAACTTGATCTAATTCCATTAATAAAAAACACTAAAGATCTCAAAAAAATGAATAAAGCAGATCTAAAAACATGGTTTGAAACAAAAAACGAAATAATATCAGATGAAGAGGAAATCTTCAACATTTCTAATTCCTAAATTTTATCTAAAAAAATTGATGATATGGTTTACAACTCAAACAAATCACGGAGAAGCTGTTGCATCTTTAAAAATTACTTGGTTCAACTATCCAATTTTAATATGTGGTACAACGGATAGAAAGTTTTTATCCATGTGGTTCTATGGTGTAACGGTTAGCACTCTGGACTTTGAATCCAGCAATCCGAGTTCAAATCTCGGTAGAACCTTTTTTTTCTTTATAAATACTGTATTCATTAGATTTATAGTTAAATTTTTTTCAATGATCAGAAAGAATTGGCATTTAGATTTAAATTTTACAATAAACCTTATCTAATTTGTTTAGACTCCTGTCTTTGACCAATCTAACATTTGAATTGCTTATTATTTCTTCACCTAAACAAAAATATCAAAAAGTAAGCAAGAATTTCTATAAATTCAAACTATTACGCATAAGCACTCTTCATTCCTGGATTGGAATTGTTATTATAATTATAAACGAAAAATTAAAATTTGTTTTCTTTAAATTAACTTTCTTAATATTTTATTAAATCTAATAAGTTAAATTATTCTAAAACTAACAATTTATAAATTTTATATTTAAAACAAAAATAATGTAATAGTAAATAAAATGAACATTAAAAATAAAAATTTAATTAGAAAAAGCGCTAGAAAATTCTTCAAATGAAACAACACCATCACCATTAGAATCTAATGAATTAAAATAAGCTCTCAATTCTGATTCAGTTACTGGTTTTTCAGAACCAGCATTTAAATTATTAGCTGTAGCTTGAGCTTGTTCTATCGATATTAAACCAGATGTTTCAGTAGATGTAACTAAACCAAATTGATTAGCTGATGTGCTAAATCTAGCTGAATCATATTGTACACCTAATCCACTTAAGTATGATCTGTATTCAGCTAAGCCAGCTCTATCTAAATCGACTAATCTTAAGGCTTGTAAATCACCTTCTAATTCTGGTAAACCTAAAGCTTGCTGTGCAGCAGCTAATTGTTCTGGAGCGCCAAATCTTCTAACAGCAGCAGCAAATTCTTCGTATCTTACTAAGCTATTTCCGTGCTGTCTAACGTATTCAGCTGGATCAGCTTGTTGAGTACCTAAGTTTTTATATTGACGATTGACTTCAACTTCTGGATTTTCCCATTGAATTACTAAATTTTTTGGATTTGGTAAAACACAATCTGGTTCAGCTGGTTGAAAAACAACTCTTCTTTTTTGTTGTTTATAACCTAACCATTTTTCTAAAAATACTTGTTGTGGTTTTGGTGGTATAGCTGGTAATCTTTCAACAACTACTTTTCTGTCTGGTGGTGGTAAAACTTTACCTGGTACTAATACTAATTTATCAGCAACTCTTGGTGGTGGTTGTGGTGGTGCTTCACGTAATACTAATGGAGCTGGATTGGCTGGTTTTGGTGGAGCTTGTCTAACAACCAATGGTGGAGCTGGGGCAATTTGTCTATTTGGTAATTGTTTAACAACTAAATCACCTGGTTTTGGAGCAGCTGGTGGTTCCAAAAATCTGTATTGGACTTCTTGTACATATCTTACTTTATCTGTTGGTCTTTTTCTAATTATTTCTGGATTTGGATCATTGTTTAACTTGTACTGATCTAATGACAATGGTGGTAAAAATCCACAACCACTTGATGAAGCTTGGGCAGTTTCACCACTGAAAATACCAACAGTTCTGTATGATGATGGTTCAGTTGAGAAACTGAATGATTGAGCTGATTCTTCGTATGAAGCCATTTCTTAACTTAATCCTTTTTTTAATAATATGTATTTTTAAATTCTATTAAATTTTTATTTAATAATTTTTTTCTATTTTACTATAACTATTTATACATAGTTATTTAATTAAATTTTTTTCATTTTATGTTTAAAATATTAACTGAAGCATGTAAATATTACCAGAATTGATCAATTTTTTACTAATTTAAAACTAGAAAAAATTGGTTCTTTTATTTTTTAATGAATAAGGGAATTTCATTACCAACTCTTTTTTCAAAAAAATACTTTATTATATTTTTGTTTGCATTTTCTTTTTAAATTTTTTTTTATTTTTTTCAAACTTAAAATATATTTTTAATTTTTAAAAAAATATTTCTTAAATAAAATATAATATTAAAAGTTTTCTTATATTTAATTGAATTCTGATTACTTTTTCATTTTAATGTTTCATTAATTTTAATTTTGGTACTAATTAAACAAATTTTATAATTTTTTTCTAATTATTTTATTTAACAAAAACATATAAATTATTATTATTCTAATAAAAATTTTAAACAATAAATTATTTTCTGGAATGGAAGCTTTTAAAAATAATTTAAACTCTAAACATCATAACCAAAATCTTTAACTGGTGGTAAAGCACATATTACTGTTTTCGCAAACGCTGCTGCACATAACGCCGAATACGGTTGCCATTCTTTTGTTGTCGTTCCATCGGCATAATCCACAATACTTTTAACTATAATATAACTGTCCTTTCTATTACCTTCTATTGATTCCATTACTTGATCCATTCCTGTGTCAAAGCACATGATTCCATATTTTTCACTAATAAAATTTTTAAAGTTTTCATCTTTCACTATTCCTTGTCCTCCTCCAATTTTTCCAAATCTTAATGTCGGTTGTCCGTATTGTCTACGATCAAAAGAGCCTGTTGGATCTTCAGGATGATTAACTTCAATAATATTCTTCTCACCTATTGTAATAAAAAGCTTGTCTTCAAATGGTCTCGAGCAATCTAACTCTTCGCTTTGCATTGCTTTTATTCCTTCTTCTAAATACTCTTCCCACGGATATATTTCATTTAATTTTGGATTATACGCTTTGCGTATATTATTTGCAATTTTATATAGTTCGGTAGATGCCGGCATCCACGTTTTTAAATTAAGTTTACCATCTTTTTGTATTTCAAAATTACCATAAACAAAATCTTGACTTTCGTCATCTTCAACAGATGGTTCTGGAAATGATATAAATATATCACCTCTTCTGGGATGTTTTGTAAAATCAGAATAATTTGCAACACCACCAGAACAGCCGACAAGAAGAACATGCTCAACTTTTTGAAAAATTCCTAATAACCGAGTAGTCGTATTACCAGAGCTAATTTTAGCACTACGACTATCTCTGCCAATTAATGGTAATTTTGTACTAACTACCCTATGATCTCCTATTTGACCAATCGTGTAAACGTTTGATTCTCCTTTTTTTAAAAAAAAGTTTTTAATTATGTTTTAAATTAATCTTTTTTTTAAAGTTTATAATAAAAAAGCATTAAATAAACAATTGAGTTAAATTAGTATCAAACAAAACAACAACCAAGCATTTAAATTAAATTGTGAATATTAATGGCAAAATAAAATATAATAAAATATAATTTTGGACAAATTCAAATGAATAAAGCTTATGAGAGAAGGTCTGTTAATTAGATTTTAATTTTTTAAATATTTTACCTAATCCTATTTATTAATATTAATTTATTTATATTAATTATTTAACCTATATTAATATTCTATAAGTTAAATTAAAAAAAAAAATAAATTAAATACCTTCCGGTTTGTGTCTCACAAAAGTTATTTTATTAGTCATCATAGCATCAACTGCAAGTTTTTCGTAATAATTAACAGTTATTATTGCGATCGAAGGTTGCATATCGTTTGCTATTGATGGCTGTTGTTGAACCATTACAACTTCTGTATAGAAAAAAAAAACTTAAACAAAACAAAATTTAATTAAATATAAATATTTCTAACCATGAGTTTGCTCGTCTTGTAAATTAACTATATTTCTTATCCAATTGATACCGTTATCATAATATTTAACTAAACCACGTGTTAATAAATCTCGTAAAAAATCATAGACCAGACTAGGATCAGCATTTGTTAATCTAGCTAGCTCTTCTATTGATATTGCATTTGGAAAGGCTCTTTCCAAATACTCAAGTATTTTTCCGCTTATAATATCAGCATATTGTTTTGGATCTTTTAAGCTTACTTGAATGATTTAAAACATATATTAAAATATTTGTTTATATGAAAACAAAATTATAATATGATATTATAAACTAAAAAAATTCAAAATCTAATAATATTAAAAAAAAAAAAGAATCTAAACTAATAATCTAAATTTATATAATACAAATTTTGATAATTTTAATTCTAATCAAATCTCACTTTCTTCAATATATTCTGTTTTTAAATGCATTACTGATGAAGTTATTTTATCAACTTTAATTAATGTATAAAAAAAAAAGAACTAAATAAATCTCAACAAAAAAAAATTAAATAAATTCTAAAATTGATCCAATTTTTAAGCTTAAAAAATTTATTGCATTTGTTTATGTAATTAGCAGATTAATTATCAATAAATAAAGTTATTTATAAAGCCATAAGAGTTTATAGTATAAATTTCAAAACTTTTGATAATTACTCATTTATGTATTTTTTTTCTTTTTTTGATTTCAAGATAATTTAAATATTTCAAAAAATATTCAAAAAAAATTTCAAAATAAAAAAATAAATTATAATAATTTAAAAAAAAATAATAGGGAAATAAAAAAGAATATTTGAAAATTAAAATAAAAAAATCATTAAAAATAAAAGCTTAGAAATTAAGCAGCATATGAAAAGATAAATTTAAAAATTTCTAAAATATATTATTTAACTTATATTCAACAATTTATATTAAGTAAGATCAATTTTAGAAATTTTATTTTAAAAAAAATAGATTTAAAAAAATATATTAAACATCCAAACAAAAATATTCAAACGGCAAATTGAAAAAATAATATATTAAAATCTTACACTGAGAGCCAATTGGTTGTGGTGTTCCAATTTTTTCTATTTCGATTTTTATTTTTCTTATAGATCTTAAGGCTTTAAAAATTTGCATAGATTTTAATAAAAAAGAGAAATAATCTTTTGGAAAATTATCTCCTTTGTATAAATTGTGAAAAAAACTATTCGAATTTTTGATTTTTTCTTTATCTTCGATATTATAAAACCAGAATTGTAAAACTCGTTGTTCTTGTTGTTGCATTTCGGGTAAACTTGTATGTTTCAAAAAAACGCTTAATTTAAATGATAAATCTGATTTTTCTAAATCTAAATATCTTTGCAAATTTAAAGGTAACATTTTTTTTATTACAAAACCAGAATATGGACCTTCTGCTTCGTGTAAAATTAAACTCTCTTCTTCTTTTGTTAGCTCATTTTTACGCTCAATTAAAGATATATTTAAATTCGAATCTGATGATTGTAATGGTTGTAAAACTATAAATTCCATTTTATTTCGAAATTATTTTTATTTTTTTTTTTTACTTAAATTTTCAATTAATTTTAAATAAAAAAAATTCTAAAATAAAAATAGCATATGACATATAAATTTCTAATATTAATAAAAAAAAATATAGGTTTAAAAATCGATAAGAGAAATTTATTATTTAGGCCGGTTATCTTGTTTTTTTTTTTTTTATTATTATTATTAATTAAATACTGACATAAAAATTTGATTAATTTGAAATATTGTTTTAAATAAAATAAAAAGGTTACAATTTTTTTTCATTTAAGTTTGAAAACAAAAATATAAAATCTAATCTCAAATTTAATATGGATGTTAAAAAATTATATATTTTATTTATAAAAACATTTACCTGTCTTTAAAAGAAAATAAATATATATTTATATATATGAATCACCTATATATATATATTTCTCTATATATATTTTTCATCGAGAATTTAAACTAATTAAGTCTTTTGAAAAAATAGTATTTTAGTTGATTTTAGATTTGTCTTTGATTATGATTATTTTAATTAAAAAAAAAAAAAACTCTATTTATAATAAATACAAATTTTGTGTTATTTCAAATCTTAAAAAATTGCTAAGAGAATTTAAAATTTAAAAAAAATAAAAAAGAATAAAAGAAATTTTAATCCCCATCATTTAAGAAACAAATTGAGCTTTTCTTTTTTTTTCTTTTTTTGTTTCTTAATGCCATTTTTATTATAATTTTGAAATGACGTTGAAATATTATTTTTAAATAGTAAGACGATTGTTATTTAAAAACATATTAAAATAAATATAAAGTTAAATCTCAAGAGTATAGAAAAAGAATAATAAAGAATTTTTATTTTTAACTTTGATTAATTCAAAAACTGGGTTTTAACTTATAAAACTTCCTACTTTAATTATTTAACTTAATTTAAATTTTAATCAAAATATTTGATTTATATTTAAGATTATTATTCTCTGACTAGTATTCAAACTCCCAATAAAGAAACAACACCTTTATTTAAAAAAAAAAGAGATAATTTAGTTTCATAAACTTTTATTATATTATAAATCTCATTCAAATATATTTTTTTATACAACAATAAATTTGGAATATTAATAACTTCATAAATATATAGAAATATTCAAATAATAAATTAAATAAAAAAAAATAAATAAATAAATGACTCTTGTTTTTTCTAATTAATTTATATTTGATAAATTTGCCTTTTCTGATTTATTATATAATTTGTGAGTTAAAGTATCATTCTTTTCTTGCAAATATCTGATCATATCTGCTTGATTCTCTAATATTGTGCTAATATAGTTAGAATCCTTGTAGCCTAAATCTTTTAATTGTGATGGTAAGAATATTGGTCTGTCCATTTCTGAGCTAATGTCTGGTGATTTTTTTGTTCTATTAAATTTTACTGTCAAAACTTGAATTAAAGAAAAATATTTTTAAAAAAAACCTAAATTTGAGAATTAAGTTAAATTTAAATCAAATTAATACTTAAATAGTAGACTAGTATTATTAACAACAAAGCTGATTCGATAGATACATAAATTTGTAAAAAGTTCATCGGAGAAAGATTTGCCGATGTACATTTTGTTGGACAATATTTATTAAGTATTTTTATCAAAATAATCAAAATAGAATTGCCGGCAGATACAATAATCAAAGGTAATGACCGTATCGTACGTGTATTTCTATAAAAACTTAAATAACCATGTCTTCTAGATTTCATGTGATGATAATGATAAATTCTATCAAATAACAATTTTATGAGCCATAGTCCAGCGTGTATGAAAGAATACAAGTCAAAACCACCAAATTCAGTACAATTTTTATCATTTTCACCACATAATATTGGAACTATAAACACTCCTGTTTCAAATAAAATCTTAAATTCAAAATTAAGTCCTAGTTAACTTTGATTATTATATTTAAGCCTTACAACTATTAGAATTTGTAAAACAATTAAAAAAGTTGTTTTTATTTGTTTAAAGCCAGGCTCTGTTTCAACAGTTAATGGCAATGTATCAGCACTTGGGTTTATAAAATTTATAACTGAATTAGTTTCAATAACTTCTTCATTGGTTTGACCAAAAGCTTCGAATGAAAATCCCTAAAAAAAGCAAAATTACTTTTATTTCTAGTTATGATAAATTTAAAAAATCCATTTTGAGTAATATTACTCCTTTTGGGTTTCTGGTATTTTCTAAGCTAACCATCTAAATATATATATATTTTTTTTTAAAATTGAATTAGACAATTTACAAAAATGATACGGTATGAATTGCATCATTGAAATAAAATTTAAAAAATACTTTTTTGTTGGAAAATATTTTATTTTTTATCAGAGATCAATCATCATTTTTATCGAAATTAAAGATGTTTTAATTTAAGTTTTTATTAAATTATACAAATTGAAAAAAAAAAAAAAAGTTTTAAATATACAAAATAAAAAAAGCAAATTCCTATTTAAATAAAAATTCAAGTTCACCATGTTTTTAATTTATTTTTTTTTAGTATTATATTTTTGAATACAACCGGTATTTTTTTATTTCTAAAAAAAATCAATCATAAGCAAATTGAATAACAATATTTGTATTTATACATTCAAGGCTCAATTTTCCTATTAAACTAAAGGTTCTTTTTTTATTTTTTTAAAAGACAAGACCTGAATTAAAAATTCAAATTCTTTGAGATTTTGATTTTGATTTTTAAACTGTTTTTGTAATTTAAAAGAAAGTATGGAAAAATAGTTGGTTAAATAAAGTTCAATTAAAAAAAAAGAAAAAAAGTTACAATTTTGGAAAGAAACACTTTTTCTAAATTAAAATATCAAAAAATTTACAAAATCGTTGTTTTTCCTAATTATTAAACAAAATTCATTATTTTCAAAAAACAGAAATTTCATTTCTTTTTTTGGTTATGATTCCATCATCTAGAGTTAATATTACTACGAATGACATAAACATACTTAAAGCTGATAAAAAGTGCCATGCATCATGATGATCATACACGCTCAAAAGAATACAAGATTTATTCGATTCTCTTGACTCAGCTGGTTTTTTCTATAAAATAATAAAAATTTTGAATTTATTTTAAATCAAAAAATAAAAAAATGTTATTCCCAAGTTAGAAAAATTCAAATTTATTAAATTATTTATTACTAAATTTCTATCAATCATTTTTTGAAAGATTATTTAATTACATAACTTTTAAAAATTCTCTAAAGAATAATTTGAAATTTTTTTTTTTTAGTATCACTTTTTGAAAATTTGATATAAATTACTATATTACTATGATTTAACTTGAGAATTTAAAATAATTTGGAATAAACACGTTTTTAAAATGATTTATAAATTACGAACCTCCCATTGTTTGATTTCAATGTTGAAAAAATACATAGCTGAAATCCAAGCAATTGTGGCAACAATCAGATTTATAATAGTTATGATATGAAATTTTTCTTTTTTTATTATCTTAAATTTAAAAAATGAATAATTTTGAGTAAAAAAAAATTTAATATCTAAATTTTAAATATTATACTTTGTTGATTAAATACATTAAAAAATATAGCAAAAAGTTTCCTAATAAAACATTTAATAAATATGATGAAAATTGCGTAGGTACAAGAATTCCATGAACAGCTCTTTTTTTTGATAATTTTTAAATTAAAGTCTAAGCAATAATTTGGACAGAAAAGTTCTAAACTTACAGTCCAATATTGAATACATTTGCTATAATTAACATTATTAATCTATCTATGTGAACTGGTTGAGTTAAATTTTTTTCTTGTTTTAATTTTTGTGCCATTATTTTAAATGTAGACATTCCTTTTAAATTTTTATAAATTTAAATAATTTCAAAATGAGAATTAAATTTGTTTTATACAAGTACCTAATTTGGGTTGTTTCATATAATAGACTATAATGCTTAACATAAAAAAACAAACAACATGTCCTATTGTATAGCCGATCACAAACCAAGTATACACTTTTCCATAAAACTTTAAAAAAAAAATTTTTTATTAACATTTTTAAGTAAAATAAATCTTATAAGAAATAAACATACCACTCCAATAACATTTAATAAAATACATAATGCTAAGAATAAAAAAACTTTTTGAGAGCTTGGGTGTATATCAGGATGTCTGCACTGATACAATTTAATTGTAGTTATTACACCAGTAATGTACATAAAACTAGTATCAAATTGAAAGTTATTGAAACTAGGACAAACATGATATGCAGCGCTCAATATTCCTTCCATTACCAAACCTATTCCCATTGTATAAAAAAGGCCAAAATGTTGTGGTACTCCATGAGTCTTAATTAAAATTTGATTTAATTTTGTTTTGTAAAAAAAAAAATTTATATTTATAAAGTTTTTTCATCAACTTACAGACATGATATATGGATATTTTTTCCTCATATAAGTATATGAATAAGATCTTTTCTTAACTACGATTATAAACATTATTCCTAATAAAATGTATCCAACATTGCTAAATATGTTATTAAAGGCAGCGAAAGGGCCAGATTTAATCATACATAAAAAGTTAAAATAACAAGAATCCTCATTACCAGACTTGGTTAATTGCTAAATATATAAAAATAAAAGTTATTTATATATATTCTAATTATTAGAATGACAAAAATTACAGTTTGATATAAAAGAACTAGTTGTATAACCGGCAAAACATAAAAAGTAGCTATGGCAATTATAAGCCTTGGATAATTCATTATTTTTCTATCGAGTAATTTAGGCTGCTTTCGAGCAAGATCGTGCACTTTTAGATTTGGTTTGTTTCGTACTACTTCTTTATAAGCTTCCGCATCTTCTACTTTGTCATACTCGCCCGAACTGAACGAATTGTCTTCATTGACTAGTCAGATAATAAATAGATTAGATGTATATTTATTATTAATTTCTAATATTGAATATTTAATTTTACCTAATAAATTTTCTTCAATTGTAATTGATGGAGCTTGTTGTAAATTATTAGTAGCAACTGTTAAACTCACTTAAATTAATTAAGCTTTTATTAAAACTGTTTGATTTATATATATTAAAAAATAAGAAAAATTCATGCCATTCTTATTTTCTAAATTTTTATTATTTAAATTGACTTGACTATCCGAGCCTTAATTAATTTAAAAAGGATAAAAAAAAAAACACATGCTTTTTACAAAAATTAAATTAAATTTTATTTTTAAATTTAAAAATTACTCGATGGTAAATTGTCATCGTGCAAATAGAATTCTTGGTCAGTGTCGGTTGGAGATTTGGTCGAATTATCAGAATTTGGATTAGAACTATTCGAATCGCTTTTACAATTATTTTTGGGTTTCAAATTAGGTTTTTTCTGCAAATTAGCTTTTTTAATTTGCTTTGTGTGTAGAATAGAACCATTTGTTTGTTGAATTGTTAATAATTTTTCATTAATTAAACCGTTTTGATTAATGTTATTAGTTTTTGAGTTTAAACGAGCTATTTTGTATTGATTATTCGATTTTAAACTATTCGTAAAATTAGAATCTAAACTTTTCTCGATTTTTATGTTCAATTGTTGATTATTGCTTAAAGTTTCGTCTAAATTTTGTCTTAAATGCTTCTCGTTTAGATAATCGTATAAACGATTGCTTGAAGTTGGTGTCACGGCTGTGCTTGATGTAAACGTAGTTTCAATCATTCTAAGCTCTTTAAAAAAAAAATTTTAATTTTTAAAAATAATTCTCTTAAAATTTTTTTTAAATACCATCTATTAAAGGTTTTAGGTTTTTTTCACTGTAAGGTTCTACAAAGCATAAAAATGGACATATAACTACATAAATGGCTAAAAATACAGAAAGTGTTATTGCATAATTTAAATTTACATTTGAATCTTGATGAAAAAATAATTTAAGAAAAATTTTTATTTTTTTTTAAATTTATAAACAAATAAAGCTAACGGTCGTAGCCGGGTAAAAGTTCAATGGTAACGTTTTTTATTCGATGAATTGACGATTCAGAGCAATTGACTGTATCACAGCAATCTTTATCAGTCGGGTGCACGCTTATTACAACATACATCGATTTGTGCATAAAATTTGGATTCTTTAGTTAAAATTTAATAATACCATTAGTTATAATAAGTATAAACAAGTTTTAGAAAATTAGATAACATAAATTTCCTAAGCCTAGACATAAACTTTGAAAATACTTCAAATAGATAAAACAAAAATATATAAAAATATACAAATTTAATCAATTATTTCAAAAAAGATTATAATTTATCGAATAATTGATTAAATATTAAAATCTTTAGATAATTTATTTTATATTAAATATATTATAGCTAGACACGAAAAAGTGCTTGCGTGTTTAAATACAAATTAAAGACTTAGATTAGTATTTGAATAAATATAAAAACAAAAAATTGAATTACATCAACGGAGATTGCAGCTAAAGTAGTCATGGTCTGATATTGGCCAGCAAAGTCTACTGTATGTTTCAAATCGAACACAGGGCACATCATTCTTTGTACAGACACTGTTGTACATATTCGATCCTTAGACGTAAATTTTACTATAGAAGATTCCGATTGAGCATCATATTTAAAAAAAACAGGCGCAAAAGGCGAAACAACAGCAGTAATTTTTGAATTTTCACTTTGATTTCAAATAAAATTTAATATTTAGCTAAATATTCGATATAAATAAACACTTACGTTAATATGAATGAAGAGAAATAGCTAACTTTTAATGAATATGAAATATTTATTTCAGAAGAAGTGTAAATGTCTATATAAAGAGTGCTTAGGCCAGTCGAATCACGACTAACATAAGCCGGGCATAGAATACGGCTAACATTTTGCACTGACTTGCCAGTCTCTTTATTAGGCAATTGCAAAGAGATAAGGCCTTTTTCTTGTCTAATTACAATAAGCAAAGGCAAATCGGTAGTAGCATTCGTCCAAGCGAACACTTCTAATGTCGTATTTGTGCTGTTATAAACAACTCTGTATATATCTTCAATATTCGAGCTTATTAAATCATTTACAGTTTCGCCTATAGTCAAATTTGAGACCCGTACTGATATTGCATTTAAATCATATTGCTTGTTTAAAACAAAAATCGAAATTATCAATAACGAAAATTTGTTTATTATTTTGTTTATTTGCATAACTCTTCTATATTATATTTTGTTTTAATATTGTTTTGTTTAATAATATTAGAAAAAAATAGAAAAATTTCAATTTTTTCCTGATGATGATTCAATTTTTTTTAATTATTATTTTTCTTTTTTTTTTTTATTTTTTCGTTTTGAATTGTTTGTTTACAATGAAAAATAATAATTATAATTACATATTTTTAGTTCAGTTGAATCGAAATATATTGAGTATCTTTTCTAATAAAATAAAAAAATATATAGAAATATATATAGAAGAGAATTGATTGATTTGTAATAAAGAAAACAAATATAGATAAGGTCATTCTTTCAAAATATTGTTGGATAATAAAAATTTAACCTTTTTTTTTGCTAATTTCAAATATTTGAATTGATCAATTTTATTTTATTTTAAATAGAAGATAAAAAAATAAAAATAAAACGCAAAATCGCTTAAATTTGTAATCTTTTTTAATATTTTGACGTAGTTTACTTAAGAAAAATAAAATAAAGAATAAAATTCATGAAATTATTAAATATATTACATAAGAAGTTTTTTTTTTTGTAATAATTTTCTTAAACATCAGAAAATCAAAAAAATCCAAAAAAAAATAAAAAAAAAATAAAACTAATGTTATTCTCCTGATAAATTAATTAAGTTAAATTGATTTTTTATTTGTAGTTATGTTATGTAACCACAGCTAGAATAGCCGAGATTAAAAATAAAAGCAAAAATAATTTTAAAATCAGCAAAACAAATTAAAAAAGAAAAAAAAAAAAAAAACTTTTAAATTATAATAATAAATTTGAAATATTTAAAACTTTATTTTTTATTATAGATATTATAATTTATGTGTTTTTCAAACACATAAAAAAAGATATAATAATAATAAATAAATAAATAAATAAAATTTGAAATTTGTTTTATATCATTCGATTCAATCATAATTTGAAATTTATTTGATAATTAACACAAACTTATTTTTTTCTTTTTTTTTTTTTTATAAATTCTTTTAATATAATATCGATTTTGAATGTTTTTTTATTTTTTTTCTTTAAATAAATACTTTTTAAATAATTTATTTTCCGACTTGCTTTCAAATTATTTAACTGTTTCTTAATTTATTATAAATATGTTAAAATAAAAATATTTATATATATAGAAACAATAAAAATAAAATTGTCTTTGTTTTGAAATATATATTTATTTCAAATCGAGAAAACGTGAATTTTACATTCACATGATAAATACCAAGTCTTAATATTTAGAAAAATAAAAATAAAAAAATAAAAAACTTTTTTTTTTAATTAATAAAAACATCATATGATGAAATTATGATTTTATTTTTGTGTTGTTAAAAAGTACAAATCTTTCTATATATATATATATATATATATATAAGAAAAAAAAATATAAACAAAAAAATTGAACTTAAAAAATTAATTAGTATTAAACATATTCTCTATTAAATGTAAAGGTATTCAATAGACAATGTTGAATTATTGAGAGAAAAAAAAAATTGTTCTTTTTCTTAAAAAAAAAAATAAAGAATTAGAAAAGTCAAGCCTTGTTTATTAGAAAATAAAAAATCTTTACGATAATAATAATAATAAACACCCAAACATTAATATTTAGAAAACTAAATATACTGTATAAAGAAATTTGAAAACTTGTAATGACTTTATAGGTGGTTTTCTTTTAAATATTTATTTTAATTTTATGATAATTATTTACTTTAAAATTTTTAGTGTTATCTGAAAAAATAAAAATAAAAAAAAATTGATAAAATATGTTTAAAAATGTAACTGTAGATGTTTTTTTTTTTTTAAAAGCTTTGCATGTTTTTTTTTAACTTATTAAGTATATTTCTTTATCTATTAAATATATTAACAATAAAATGTATAGATTTTAAGCTTATTTGAGACTTGGATTTGTCACTGAATAAGCATTAAAACAGTAAAACAATATAGATCTTTTTAAATATAATCGAATTCATTTATTTTTAAATTTTATGTATTTTAAAAATACAGTAAATGTTAATATAGGTAATATCACAATTACATTATTAACTGCTTTTAGTAAATGTAGTTTAAATTTAGAAATGCATTTAAAATCTGACTAATTTAATTTGTTTATAATTTATATAAAAACTATCAAATTTTTTCAATATTTGAATTAATATAAATATATGACTATTTTTATATTATAAATGCTTTGAAAAGGAAATTTTGAAATTATTTTATTATTCAAATGAAAACTAATGATTCTTGAACATTGAATGAAAACACAAATTTTATTAAAATGTATTAAACTAATAATAAATAAAAATAATAAAAATAATACTGTATTGAATAATAACATAAAAATAAAATATTTATTTGATTTTATTATATTTTAGTAAAATTGTACAAATCTATCAAAAAAGTCATAACATTTTGTTAATATCAAATTAATATCTAATTAAAAATTTAAGATTTGAATTGTTTAAAAGTTATATTATCTCTTACGGCTGTAAAATTGCATTCTTTCTAATCTTTTAATCTTTTTCATAGTGTTTTTCATTTTTGAAATAGATAGAATAAAAAAATTTGATTATGTTTTTTCTTTTTCTTTCTTAATAAAAAAAAAATATAATAATAATAATAATAATAATAAAGCTTCTTAAGGATATAGGTGATAATCTCTAATTTTTTTTTAACTAACTTTAAAATCAAAATTAACATTAAAATATTTATCCAGTTGTTTCTTTATCTATATGGTATTTGACAAGAATTTTAAATTATTCTTCTTAAAAATTAACTAAAGCATAAACAAAAAACGAATCATTTTAATAATAATAATAATAATAATTTAATTATTCTTGTTTTAATCGGTATGATTAAATTTGATAACAAGCTTCAAACAATTCTAGATAGTTTTTTTATGTCTAAATTTAAATTTGATATATTCATATTAATATTGGCTTATTTTACCCCAAAAAAATATTTGAAATAAAATTTTTCTTAAAATTTTCCTATTTATCTAGATTCTTTTTGGTTCAGTTAAATTTTTTTTTTATTTTTTTAAAAGCCCTAAAATTAAATTTAACCATAAATAAAACGCCTTTGAGTTTAAAATATCAAAATATAAATTTTTTTTTTAAACTAAGCTTAAGAATGTTTAAACAAAATCAACTAATAATTTTTTTTTTGTTGTATTTGAAATTACTATTCAACTCTGGATTATAATAAATTTTGTTATTCTTATTATTTTTATATTAAAAAAAAACAAAAACTTAAAATTTATTTTCTACTTTTTTTTTTGTTTAATTTACTTAAGCTTATTGCTGTTTTTTTTTAATTGTTTCAATTTAAACTAATCACAAAAATACAGTTTATAAATTAATATAACATCTTTTAATTTTTTTTAAATAAAAAAAAAAAAAAAAAAATTAAGCTAAAAATAATTTCTAATAATTGCAAACATACACCTGCTATGAGGTTAAAAAAAAAAGATTAATAATTTTTTATTTCATAAAAACAAAATTTAAAAGTCATTTTTCATTATATAAAAATTAGATTAGTTAAAAAATTAACAATTTTCCTCTGAATTTGAATTAATTTTATTATTACTAATCCATTTTTGACTGTCAAATAAACCTTTGAAATACACTTAAGTAAATTACAAATTATAGAATATTAAAAAATAAATCTACTTAACAAATCAAAATAAAAGATATGTATAAATCAAAAACTAAAAATTTCTCAATTTAAATGTCTGTATTTCCATGCTGAATACATTTTTTTTGTTAAATTAAGATTAGAATGGATCAGTTAGGAAAATTAACAAAAAAAAAAACAAAATTTTATCAAACACTTGTATTCAAGAATTTGAAAAGTTCCTTAAAAAAACACATTTTTATGTTCAAATGTAAGCAAAAGATGGATTATATAATTTAATAATAATAATAATAATTTTCGAGGTTAGAATTTTTATTTTAAAAAGTTGAAATGAATTTTGAATAAAAAATCAGCTTGATAATTGTTCTGAGAGTATAAAGTGCTAAAAATCATGAATCACGATTTAGATATTTAAGTCTCTAAGTAATTTTTAGGTTTTAATTAGAAAAAAAACTAAAATTTCGTGATTTCATTCATATTTTAATTTCAAACTTGAAATTGAGTTTAATTATATAGAAAAAATTGAATATTGAGTAATTTTATTCTAATTATAGACAATATATCTTAAGCTTAAGCTTAATCTTCGATATAATTGCTTAAATCTTTTAGTTATAATCAAGCATATAATAGATTTATTACTCAAATAATCCTTAAATAATTGCTTTTTTTTTTTAATTTTGTGTATCGAAATTTTTCTTTCTAAATTTCTAAATTAATATGGCTTTAATTGTTTCCTAAAGACATTTATTTTATTTTATAAATCAATTAATAAATCGATTGAAATTTAATAATTTAAATTTTATTTTTATAAAATAAAAATTTTTTAGAATAAAATTAATCAATAATAATCGATAAATTTCTTAGACAATTTTTCTAAAAAAAATTTAAAATAAGATTTTAAGAATATGTAATAGAAATTTTCAAGTCTTAATTTTTGATACAGTTAAATATATATTAAAGTCATGTAAAATATTTAGGTAATTAGCTAAAATTAGAATCTAATCAGTTTAATTATATATTTAGTTCTTTGCTATAATTTTATGAGTATACTAGATAGATAGATAAAAAAAAAGAATAATGCCTAAAGAACAAAAACAAGCCGTTTTAATTACTTGTATATTTCAATATGCTTGTTCAATAGTTGCTATGAATAATTGTTATCTTTGGTTTTATTTAAGAAAATATTTACAAAACCAAAAAATTAAGTGATATCTTAAAAGCACGGATAAAAATGTTGAATCAAAAATAAAAAATTATCTTATAACAATTTTATAATTTTTAAAAAAAAAAAAACTCGTTTGTTTTCAGATTTTTGTAACTCGTATTAAAAATAAAAGATTATTATTAGTTTTTTTTAACCTTTATTAAAAAATCAAAAGATTATCTATATAAAAGAATTATATAGATTAAATGAATACAAATAATTGTCCTTATACAGAAAATAAATAGTTTAATTTTTTGGAAACGAGATTACAATATTATTTAACTTTTAAAAGTTTAAAAAACAAAAATTAAAATTTATTTTTTTATTTAGAAATTAGTTATGTTATGTTTTTCTCTAAAGTCTAAATGATATTTAATTTTGGTATATTTTTTTTTAAATAAAAATTTTAAATTCTTTTTAAATACTTGCTCAATTAGGAATTCAAAAAACCAATCGATTTAAACCACTTAATAACATTTATAAAAAAGTTTTTTTTTTTTTTTTTTAATTTCCAAGATAAAAAGTTAAAATAAAATAAACAAAATATTTTTATATTTTTATTATTTAGAAGTTATAAAATTAATCTTTGAATTTATTTTTATGTATAAATTTCTTATATCAATAAAAATTAATTATTTAGAAAAAAAAATAAAAATATTGATATGATCAATTATCATCTTTTAAAAATAATAAAATCTCAGAACAAATTTTTTGATATGAAAAATAAATATATATATAAATGATTTAATCTAAAATAATTGTTATGTATGGAATTTGAAATTTAGAGAAAGGGCTTTGTTTTTTTTTTAATACAATTATAATAACCAATTGATTTTTCAAAAAGAGGTACTAATAATATTATCTATTATTAAATTATCTGATTTGAGATTATAAATATTTGAAATTAAAATAAAATAAAATAAAAAAATATTTTATTTCGTATTGAAAATCTATCTAATATCTTATCAACCATAAAAAGCAACTAAAAATATATTAAATACAATGAGCATGAATATAAACACAATTGCTATATTGTTAAATAAATCCAATTTTCTGTGTTCATAGGGATCATTAAAATCCAATATTGCAACATACATCAAGAATATTCCTTTTTAATTTTAATTAAAAAAAAAAACATTGTGTATTTTAATAATAAAATTTCTAAAGTTTCATGCAGTTTATAAAAATGGACTTGAAATAAAAATTTTATTTTTTTTTAGAAAATATTTATTCTACGATCTGATTTTATTTTATTATATTGAAAGATGCATAAAGCATAGGTAATATAAAAAAAAAAAACTTTTTTAAGGTATAATAATAAATAATAAGCATTCACAAATAATAAATTTAAATTTATTTTTTTTTAATTATTAAATCTAATTAATTAATTGATTGCAAATAAAAAATATTCTAAAAAATTTTTTTTTTTTTTTTTAGTTAAAAATTTAATTCATTGCAACTAAAAATATGTTTATAATGCATAAAACGAAAAGCTTTATCATGACTGTGTTATTGATAAAATCAAGTTTTCTTTGTTTGTATAAATCGTTGTAATTTAAACGAGCTGAATACATCAATACAAATCCTTAATTATTAATTATTAAACTAATTTATTTATTTTAATTTACAAAGGACTTGGAGATCAATTATCAAAAAAAAATTGTGAAATTTATTAATTATTTCAAAAAGCAAGAGCTATCCCTTACTGAGCTTTTATAAGTTTAATTTTAATTAAGTTCAAAAAACATTTGATTAATTCATTAATTAATTAGATTTAAAAATGTATTGAAATAACTAAATTTGCATTCACAATTTTTTTTTTACTTAATAATTTTAACTTAAAAGTCAAAATTGAAAAAAAAATTGAATGTTAACAATGAAAATTCATGCTGATTCTATTAAAATACATATTGTGTTTTACTAATCTACTAATCTACAGGATGTTGATAATAGTAAAAAAAAAAAAAAAAACAATAACTAAAATAATCTCAAAACATACCTATGAAAGCTGCTAGTAAAACACTTGTAATTCCAAGACCAACTTGAGCGCTATAAAACTGATTATGAATAGCACCTGCATTTTTAATTACAAACTTTAGTTGAATACTATTTGCCATGATTATTATGATTAAACATAAAATGGTCATAACTGTTTTTTTGGTAGAATAAATGTTGGGATCAAGAGTCATTGGAGCTTGCTTAAATATTTTGAAAATTTTTTAAAAAATAAATTTAAATTTATCCTTATTTTTTATTAGCCTTTTTTTAAATTAAAGTCTTAATTACATCTTCTTCATCATTCGTGCTATAATCTTGGGAATGTTGGTCTCTATTCAAATTAAATTGAGACAATCGAAATTTATTCTGTCGATGTAAATCTTGCTGATGTTGTTGCTGCTGTTGCTGTCTTTGTAAATACAACTGGTGTTGGTTTATAGCAAATGGAACAAAAGATTGAACATTTAAAGGTATTTGATTTTCTTTTTGATTTGAATTAGAGTTAGAAGCCATTTTCATTTAAATTCTTAATTTTAAGTTTTAATTCATCTATTTGAAGTTAAACTAAAATTTTTGTTTTAAAGTTTTTTTTTGGAGAAAAAAAAAACTGATAAACTCGGTCTAGTTATTTTTTGATTTTTAAAAAAGGCTAATTAAAAAAAAAAATTGTTTCTATAAAATCATCTTACATTTCTGTCTGGAGCTAATAAAGCTTGTGGTATCTTAAAAGGATTTTTCAATTTTAATTTGCTCTCATTATGAGATGTCTCTGTTGTTGGTCTATAGACATATTCGGTTTGTTGATAAACACTTTCGGTTGTTGGAGCCATCATTGGAGTCTTTTAGAATTATAAAATTTATTTTTAAAAAAATATAATACAATTTAATTTATAATTACTGATGAATTAATTCGCTCTTGATCACTCATATTTATTGTTGAGTAGTAATATTTAACTTTAAGTAATAAAGAAGAAATTTTTGAAATTTTTTATATTATATTATTTAGTTAAAAAAAAGTTATAGTTTTTTGTTAATAAAAAAAAAATTTAAGATCAAAATTTGTATATTATTTTATTTAAATTAAATATATTAATGTGATTTTTCTTTTGCGAATCAAGTTGTTGCATCTAAGCTAAAATTTTATATTATATTTTATAAAAAAATGTTTGAATAGTAACTTGCTTAAAAAAGATCAAATTTTTTTGTTAATTAAAACTTTATTAAATAATAAAAAATAAAATTAAATAAAATAAAAACTTAAGAATAAAAACATAAACACAACTAATAAATAAAAAAACATCTTAAGCAACTAGAAATATATAAAAGTAATACTAGACGCTATGTGTATGTTCTCAGCGTAAATTTGAAAGGTATTTCTTTGATAAACATTCTTATTTTTTTTTTATTTAAAAAATAATAAAAGAAAAACAAAGCGATAAGATTTGAAATAAAAGTTATATAACTAATTTTTAAAATATGAACCTTGATTTAATTTAAATTCATGATTACTTTGAAAAAGTTTGTCAATTTAATTAAAAATTATTTTAATATTATTAAAATATTAAATAGCCTGCTAAATTAAATTAAATACCTGTTCGGTAATTGGGTTTTAATTGAAAAAAAACAAAATAACTCAAATTTTTCAAACTTACATATATATTTACTAAATATTTGTTTAGAATCAAATAATAATATGAAAAATAGAAATAATAAATGAAAAAAAAAACTTATTATTTAAGAAATAATAATAATAATAATAATAACAAATTTAATTAATCTTTAAGGTTTTATTTTCATACTATATTGAAATGTTTTTGAAAATAAGGTTCTCTTTGTTAGTATGGAAAAAGTAGTTGAAAATGCCATCAAAATGTTTATATTTTATCAATAATTTATAAATAATAAACATTTATGTTTATAATTAAATAATAATAATAATAATAAGATAACTAAAAATAAAATAGATATATCATTCAAAAAAACAGGATTTTTGTTTTTATTTTTATATTCAATTTTATTTACTATTTCAAAATAAAATTACAATTATATACCTAAAGACTAAAAGCGTATTTTATCATTTATTTTATAACTTGAGTCCTTATTATTGTTTATTCTAGTTTTCAACAAAAAAGCATTTTAAAATAACAAATTTTAAAATTTTTTTATTTATACCAAAATAATAAGCTTAAATACCTTCAATATTTAATTAAATTTTGAAATTTATACCTTTTTTATAAATATATATATAATTTTATTTTTTGAATTTTAAAAACAACCTCAAATGTTAAATTTTATTAAAAAAAATTTATGAAAGCTAATATTTAAAAATTAAAAAAAAAAGAAAAAAAAGATAAATTCAAAATTCAATTCTAAAGCAATATTTTTTGTTTAGCAACTTGTTTGTGAAAAAAAAATATTAAAAGATAAATGGTTTATTTTCACGTGGATTGATTCATATTTATATAGATAAAACTGGATTTTAAATAAAAAATGTTTTTTTAGTGAAAAAAATTTCAAACCTGATTATTTTAAATTTTCAAGAATTTTTTTTTATTTAAAAGCAAATAAATACAGACTTTACCTTTGGTCTTTATAGTCCAAAATAAAAATAGAAAAAAAGCTTTAAATTATGAATAAAAATTAGTTAACAAATTTTAGCTAAGAAATATTTTAATACTTTTGTTGAAAATTGCTTGAAGAGATTTATATTCATAAGAAATGTCTAATTTGCAACAAAATTTTTTACCTCAAAATGAAAATAGAAATAAATATTTTAAAAAAATATTTGTCGAGTCATTTGCTATAATAAAAAATAAGTTTATAAATAAAATAATTTTATTTATCTTATTCTCAATATCATGTTGGCTTTTACTGTACATTTTGTTTGGTCAAAAGTGTCTACCTGGTGGTTTATATTTTTCGTTATTGGTTTTAGTTATTGGTTCACATATTTTTGGTTTTATTTTTGAATTGATCAAAATGCCTTCACTTTTAGGTTCTTTAATTAATTAAATTAAATCAATATACTTTTAAAATTAAATGAAATATAAAGGTATGCTAATAACTGGCATTATATTTAAAAATGTACCATATATATCCATTATTGGGAATTCAATTGATCAATCAACGTCTTCAGTATTAAGATTGATTTCATTTTCTATTATTTTATGTAGAGCTGGCTTAGGCCTTGATTTGACTAAATTAAAAAATATGAAATTTGTAATTTTAAAATATTCTTTTATTCCATGCTTAATTGAATCGTTTTCTTTTGGTATTATATCAAAATTTATTCTAAATATACCATTTTCATGGTCACTTTTGATGGGGTAATATTTGATTTGATATGATTATTTAATCTTTAGTTTATTAAATGTGATTTAAATCAATAAAAATAGTTTCGTAATAAGCGGTGTTTCTCCTGCTGTTGTCGTACCACTAATGATAGATTTACAAGAACGTGGTTTAGGAGTATCTAAAAATATACCTAGTCTTATAATAGCTGCAAGTTGTATTGATAACATTATAGCTATTACTGGGCATAGCTTTATGATTGGAATAGTTTTTAATAAAGGTGTTTATTTATCTAATTTATTTATAATAGAAATATAGAAATTTTTAAAATAAAAAAGGTAATCTTTGGTGGACCATAATTCAATGTCCAATTCAAATTATTATTGGCTTATTATTTGGAATCTTTTCTGGAGCTATTTTAAATATAATTAGACTAGATCATAAAGTAATTTAAAATAATCTCACTGAAATTAAAAAATAATTTCTATTTTTAAAAGTTGGATCAAACAAGCTTAAGGTTTATTTTCTTGATTATGTTCTCTGTTATAGCTACGACTGGCTTTAAAAAGCTTAACTTTTCAAGTATATTTAATTAAAATATCCAAAATATTATTACTTAATTTTGTTTTTTAATAAAGCTTCTGGACCTTTAGCAGTTTTATCACTCACAATAGTATCAAAGTTGATATGGAAAAATATAGATGAGTATAATAATGTTAATTCAGAAAATAAGCCGGTAATTTAAAGTTATTGATTAGATAAGTTGTAAATTTTAAATACAAATTATTTTCAAGAAAAAAGAAGAATTGGAGCTAATGTTTTCTAAACTATGGTCCTTAATTTTTTTGCCATTATTGTTCTCTTTAATTGGAAATGAAATCGATTTCAAGAACATTAACTTGAATATATTAGGTTACATTTAAAAAAAAAAAGATATCAAATTTTTTAAAATCAATCTAAGTTAAAAACCTAGGACTACAATCTGCCGTTTTATTAATAGGCTTAATATTCAGATTATCTTCAGCGTTTTTATCAGTTACATTTTCTGATTTTAATTTAAAAGAAAAATTTTTTACCAGTCTTTCTTGGATACCAAAAGCTACTGTTCAAGTAACTTTATTTAAAAAATAGCTTTGACTTAAATACATTCAAAATTTTTAAAAAGGCTGCAGTTGGATCGATTGCATTAGATTTAGCAAGAGAAAGACATAACGAATATGAAATAAAAATTGGAACTGATGTAAAACTAGAAAAATAAATTTTAGTTAAAATTTTTAATTTATTTTTTCTATATATTTAAAGGTCTTAAATATTGCGGTTTTAAGCATATTAGTTACAGCTCCAATTGGAACACTTTTAATCTCAATTTTTGCTTCAAAATTATTAAAGAATTAATTTTTTAATTTAAAATATTTATCAAGTTTAATTAATTTTGTAAAATATTATTTTGACTAATAAATGATATTAAATAGAATTTCCAATTTTTGAATGTACTTAAAACAATTTGAAAACCAATTACATCAAAACTTAAAACACTTAATCTATCAATTATATTAATATTATATGTATTCAATTCAAATTTTATTATTAAATTGATTATATTTTAAGTTTTTTTTATAATTATTTTTATAAGAATTACACATTTAAAACTCTTTTCAGATGAATCTCTTTTTATACCTTTTTTAATTTTCTATTTATATGTATAAAATTGAAATTTTTATTTTTTTTCTTTTAGTAGGAAGTAGCAAATAAGTAAAATAAACAATTTTAAATAGTATTTGTCTAAGAATTTGCTCTTTTTTTTATAAATCTTATTTATTACACAATTTAATTCAATTAATAGTGTCAACTCAAAATTTCAAGAGATTTCAATTTTGATAATTGATTCTACTTTTTTTTTTTTTAAAGATTTAAAATAAATAAATTTGTTTCGAAATTAATTAAGTTCCTTAAACTAGTACAAATATAAACACATTTTTGTTATTTTCTATTTTTATTTTATTTTAAAAAAATTAACTAACTCAATTATCTCATGTTTTATTAAAATTATTTCCTAAATTTAAGATAAAATTAAGATAAAACAAATCTTAATAAATGTGTGAAAAAACTTCGTTTAATGATAATATGGATTCAATACGTAATGATTTAAATCCATTTGATCTAATAACTAAGGTTGGAAATTTTATCAAAAAACAAACAGATACAAAATCTAGTAAAGAAGATAAGAAAAATTTAGGATTGTATGATTCTATACTTCCAAATGGTGATTATCAACATACGGTTGAATTTTTGCAAAGAATAGTAAATCTCATGTATAAACATATTTTAAACACCAACACCCGAAGTGAAAAAGTTTATATATTTTAATTTTAATTTATTATTCAAAACTTTAAGATCAATAAAAATTAACCAGATTTTAGATTTTCAATTTCCTCAAAATTTAAAAGAGAGACTTGATTTAGAAATTCAAAAAGAGCCATTAAGTTTAAATGAGATAATAAAAGATTGTCAAATGGTTATGAATCATGCTGTCAAAACAGGTTTATTTTTGAAATACGTATGCATCTTTGATTAAAATTTAAGCATGATATAATTAAAAGGCCATCCGCGCTTTTTTAATCAATTATCACAAGGTCTTGATCTTGTCTCATTAGCTGGTGAATGGGTTACAGCCACAACAAACACTAATATGTTTACTTATGAGATTGCACCAGTCTATAATTTGATTGAAATGACTACTTTAGATAAAATGAGAAGAATTGTTGGTTGGGAAGAGCCTTGCGATGGACTTTTTAATCCTGGTTTTTATTTTCTAAATGTTTAAATATTAATTATATAAATATATTAATTTGAAAAGGAGGAAGCATTTCTAATTTATATGCAGTTCAAGCTGCTAAGCATTATTATTTTCCTACCGCTAAAAATGAAGGATTATACAATTTACCGAAAATGATTGTATTTACATCTGAGCATGTAAATTTAATTGACAATTTATTTTAATACTTTGTTTAATTTTGTTTTTTATTGAACTAGAGTCATTATTCAGTTCATAGAGCAGTATCTATTTTAGGCTTAGGTTTAAATCAAATTAAAAATGTCCCTGTAGATAAAAGGTATTTTAAATAATCTGCGTATTAGATAATATTTTTTTTGGAAATAAAAAATTAAAAAGGGGAAAATTGATTCCAGAAAAATTAGAAGAAATGATTACACAAAGTATTGAACTAAAAGAAGTTCCTTTTTTGGTTGTGTTAACTGCAGGAACAACAGTTTTAGGTTTATTTTTTAAAAAAATTACTAATTTTTATACTAATTAATTATTTTTTAATAAATTAAAAAAGGCGCTTTTGATCCAATTGAGCAAGTTTCTGATATTTGTAAAAGATTCAATTTATGGTTACATGTTGATGTAATTAATACTACTTATTTAAAATAAAATATTTTTTGTAAATTTTTTAATTAATTGAAGGCAGCTTGGGGTGGAGGCGCATTGCTTTCCAAAAAATATAAACATTTATTAAAAGGAATCGAAAAGTAAAAATATAAGTAGTAAATATAAATAACAAAAGTTGAATTTAATTTATTATAAGAGCTGACTCGGTTACTTGGAATCCTCATAAATTAATGGGAGCTTTACTTCAATCATCTGCATTTTTAGTCAAAAGAAAAGTTTACTTTTAAAGAAAGCCTACTTTCACACCAATCAAACATTTTGTTTTTTTTTTTTAAAAGGGTATTTTGTTGAGTTGTAATGAAATGAATGCAACATATTTATTTCAACAAGATAAACATTATGATATGAATTACGATACGGGTGATAAAACTATCCAATGTGGAAGACATGTCGATGTTTTCAAAGTATGGCTTATGTGGCGTGCTAAAGGTGATGATGGTTTTGATAAGCAAATAAATAGACTTTTTGATTTGGCTAATCTTTTATACGAACAACTCAAAATAAGAAAAAATTTTGAAATTGTTCTAGAAGATGTAATTTAGTTTTTTTTAAATTTGTATCTTAATTAATATAATAAAAAATTTAAATTGATCTGCAAAGCCTGAATTTACAAATATTTGTTTTTGGTATGTTCCAGATAGTTTGAAAAATTTAAATAAATCTTCAGATGAATATAAACAACAATTAAACAAGGTTAATAATAAAAATAATCAATTAAAATATTATTTTAATTAAAATGATTTAAAAAAAAAAAAAGGTTGCACCAAAAATAAAAGAAAGAATGATGCTTAAAGGTTGTTTAATGGTCGGCTATCAACCGTTAGATGACAAACCAAATTTTTTCAGAGCAATAGTCTCAAATGCTGCAACCAAAGAAGAAGATATTATATTTATGCTAGATGAAATAGAGAATTTAGGTCGTGATTTGTAATTAATATTGGATATTTAGATTGTAAATTTCAATCAAAATTTAGAACCCATCTGTTTTAATGTTTCTTTTTATTATTTATTATTATGAATTACAATAAAAAATTTATTTAAAAAATTTTTGTTTTAATTTTTATTTGCCTCAGATTTAATACTACTAATAATCTCTTTTTCCAATGTTTTTTCATATAATTGTTTAGCATCAAAAACAGAATTTTTTATTTCTGTTACATTATACGACACATAAGGCTTTAACTTAGGAAAATTTTTAGAATTGTTATTCTAAATTTGAGTTTTAATTATAAAATACTTCGAATCCGTTTAAATCAGGAACTATTATTTCTGGAACCATTTCTTCTACAAATATAAATCTTTTTGTTTTAGGATCAAAATATCCCGGCATTTGAACACCGCGATCTTAAAATTAAATTTTATTTATAAATAAATTCATTTATTCTTTTCAGATTAGATTTATTTACGTAAAAATTTCATTTTAACCCAATCTGGATGACCTCCTCTGACATTGTATGGTTCAGCACTTTTTGAGGTCCATCTCCAACGACTTGGTATTTAAAAATTATTAAAATTTCTTTTTATTTATTAAAACTTTTTTATTCTCTTTAACCTTACCGATCAAATGGATCAGAAGTTCTTTTTCTGGTGTGTAAAAAGTTATTCAAAAATTCTTCTTTTGGTGGTTTTCTACCTAGTGATGAAGTTGTAAGGCTGAAATTTCTGGTAAATACCATTAATTTAGATGACTCGATTTTTAACATCTTTTTTGCTATTTAAAAAAGATTTCTTTTTTTGAATTTTAGTTTTAAGCAAACTTATTGTAATAATTCATATATAAACTAATAAATATAATTTTTTAATAAAACGTTTTTGTCTGATTCTAAATATAAATTTGATCTAACAAAATTTTTGCTTTCATTTTGCTATTTTAAGTTATATTATCTATTTATTCAATCATTAGTTTAGTTTATTTTCCAAATAGTCCAAAATTTATCCTAAGGTATATTTTTATTTTTCAAGTATTGTAAAAAATTTAATTCAAATAAAAATTAAAGAAATTTTAGATTTTAAATTAATAAAATTTAATAGAAAAATGTATTAGCTCATTTTTTAGAACATTAAGCAAATCTTATTTACTTGGTTTTTAATTTCTACAATTTTTTTTTAATTTTTTAAGAATAAAAAAAAAAAATTAAACTATTTTAATATTCAAAATTTTTATTTAAATAAAAATAAAAAAATTTTAATAAAAAAAAAAAGGGTTTATACTAAAATTTTAAGTTATTTGTCTTTTTTCCAATTAAATATTGACTTGTATGTTTCTTTATCTTTATTATCATATGACTTGAGAATACTTGATCTTACTTTGGATGGTAATTTTTCAAAGCAGTGTTTACATACTGGCTTTGAATCCATATCATAAAATTTAGTCCTTTAAATTAGAAAATTTTTCAAATTAAAAAAAAAAAAAATATTAATTAATTAATTAAAAGTACTTTTGATTCATCAAATCATCGCATAAATAGCATGAAAAATGATCAACGCACCATGATTTGTTCATAAACGAAAATACATCGCCTGTAATTATCATGTTACATGAAAAACATAAATTTCCATATAATTGATTATAATGAGTTTCACAATAGGCAAGACCACGTTTTTCAAAATGACGCGAACCATTAAAAGGTATTTCGCATTTAGCACATGCAAAATGCTCTACATGCCATTGTTTACCAAGAGCATTAACAATTCTCTCTTGATCAATCGGCGTATGACATGCAGCACATATTGGTATATCTATTTTATCTTGACACTTTAAGCAATATAATTCATCCTTTATCTCTCTAGCGCTTGAGTTTAATTCACTATTGCATAATTTACATTTAAAATGATAAGGGTGATAAGTATCACCCTTAAAACGTATAACTTCATCATCAATAATAGACCTAAATTAAAGTCTACTTTAAATTTGTTTTTGATTAAAAAATTTTAAGAAAAAAAACATACAAGCATTTGTTACATATTGTTTGTGAATTGTGTTTTAATTTTTCTTTTTGGTTACATTCTTTACAAAAAGGTCTATTGGAATTTTTAACAAATCCTGAATCGACTAAAATAATATTACACGAATAACATCGAAAACAATCTGGATGCCAGTTTGAATTTATTGCTTTTATAACTCTTCCTTTGATATGATTTTCTTAAGAAAACAAAAAATGTTTAAGCCTAGCAAAATGAGCATTATTTTTCAGTAATAATTTACTGCATCCTCTACATAAAGGTGCATACAAAAGTTGAAAATCGTATTCACAATATTTTCTTTTTTCAAATTCGTAATAAATTCCGTCTTTAAAAGGCTGAAAACATTGAGAACAACTTTAAATGAATAAAAAATTTATTTTATTTATTTTTTTATTAAAATTAATTATTTAATGTTTAAGCTTAAGTTACACAAAACAATGCGAATGAAAGGTTTCTCCTTTGGCGTTAATAATTTGTTGATTAATATCAAAAGATTGATTACAATTGGAACATTTAATTAACGAATTGTCTTGCAAAAATGAGCTATTTTTATTGTTTAAATTGATTGAATTTAAATTATCAGTAATCAAATTCATTATTAAAATTTCAAAATAAATAAACAAATATTTGTGTTCAACTAAAAATAAATAAAATGGAGATCATATTTATTAAAATTAGAAAAACAAAAAAAAAACTATGTTATATTCATCGATATTTGATTGATATTTTTTTATATTTTTAATATATTTAATATTTTGATCTTTGTATAAAAAAAAAAACAATTTTTTTATCAATCATAATAAATAATCTATAGCAGTAAAATATTTTTAATATTTTATTAGTTTTTGAGTTTTTTGAAAAAATTAAAAAATAAAAATATTCAAAATATTTTGAGCTTTTTTTTTATTTCAAATATTCTCTGGATTTTAATTATATTGAAATAATTAAATAGAAGATTATAATTAAGATCTGTTGGCCTAAATTTAAATAAATTATACTTTAAGAGATAAAGTATAAGAGTCGAAGCAAAATATTTAGTCTTTTGTATTAACAAGTTAATTTTTTTTTTAATTAATAATATTGCTAATTTATATTATTTCCTATTACTTGTTTGTATCTTCATGGCTCTTTACATTTTTATAAATATATTTTAGAATAATCAATAAAAAATTTTCCAAAAATAAGATCTTGAATTTTAGAATTTTAGAATTGAATTTTGTACTCAAAGCCGAGAATGATACTATTACAGAAAAAGTAGTTTTCTATATATGATCTATTTATTCAAAAGCTAAAAGCTACCAAATCTTGCGCATTTATAGAACAGTTTTTGAATTCTTTAAAAATAATGTCTTTTTTAAATATGATTATTATTATTATCACCTAAAATAATACTTTAAATAGATTAGCGTGCGAATGTTAGGCTTACCGGTATGGATTTAGTTTTTGATTTTTGCTTAATATGAATTTACATTAGATAGGCTTTATAATCAAAATACTTCTCTTTATACAAATGTATACATACATATAAAACTTGAAATAACCATTTGTCAGACAAAAACTATTTACATTTAAAAAATTTTTGAAAACAAAAATATTATAATGATAAATTGAAAATTAAAAAAAAAAAGATTTTTCCATAATTTATTTTATTTTAAACTTTGAAATAAAAAAAAATAAATAAAAAATTTGTTTACTTTTAAATTTTAGCTATATTCTGAAACCAACTGATAATTCTAATTTTATTTCTTAATTTTAAATGACAAAAAATAATGTTTTATGACGATTGTAAGTAAATACTTTTATTTTTAATTCAAACTGCGAATATAAAATTTTTAATTTTTAAAATCTCAGTATTTTGCTCACTGACTAATTCTTTATATTCCAAACCGTCAAATGTATCTTCATCCACATCTTTGACCAAATTAGAACCATCTACTTCTACAAATACCTCTATTCAAACTAAAAATAAAACTGAATTTACACCAGCACCACAAAATGATGCAAAAAGCGCAAAATATTTTTCTGAAGTGGATACACTTTATATTCTTGGCAAACATTATCCAAAGCCAATAGGTATTTATATAAAAACATAATTTTTTAGCAATTAGCAATAAGAATTTGTTTTTTTTTTTTAAAGATGAACAAGAATTACTTAAAGACATATCAACTAGAATATGGTTTACATATCGTAAAGGTTTTAGCCAAATAAACGGAAATGGGCCAGACTCAGATCAGGGATGGGGATGTATGATAAGATGTGGCCAAATGTTGTTAGCCGAAACATTTATAAGAATTTATTTGGGTAGAAATTTCAAATGGGAATCAGATATGACTGGTAATCCGTTTTATTGGAAAATATTAGGTTATTTTCGTGATGAAAAATTAGCTCCATATTCTATACAGCAAATAGCGATGATGGGTGTTGGCGAAGGAATACCAATCGGCAAATGGTTTGGTCCAAACGCTATAGCTCAAGTTTTAAAGTGATTTAATTACCAAAAAAGATGTTTAAAAATTTTATTTTTAAGTTTTAGTTTTATTTAGTAAATTGACCACTTATGAAGAATCGAACCATTTGAGATTTTATATAGCTATGGATAATTCTGTTTTTATAGATGAAATTTGTAAATATTTTAAAAAATAAAAAAAAAATAAGAAACCAAAAATTCTAATTTGGTTTAATTAAGATGAATTGATGAAAACTTGTAATAAATGCATAAAATGTAAACAACATAAAAAAGGAATTTGTGAAGAATGGAGTCCATTATTGTTAATTATTCCATTAAGACTCGGTTTAAACGAATTTAATCAAGAATATAAAGAAGCAATTAAAGTAAGATTAAAAATTGATTGATCATAACCGATAAATTGCAAATTTTAAATGTATTATTTATTTTCAAGAAATGTTTTCAATTAAAACATACAGTTGGTATGATAGGTGGTAAACCAAATCAGGCTTATTTTTTTTATGGCTATTCCGGTATTTTTATATTTAGTAATTAAATTATTTTGTTTGAGTAAAGTTAGAAAAAAATAAAATTTTAGATGATGATTTGCTTTACATGGATCCTCATGAAGTTCAACCTTATGTTCAAAATTTTGTTGAAGATATGAATGATTCAAGTTATCATACTAATGTTATGTGGAAGTTAAAATTTTCACAATTAGATCCTTCCGTAGCTTTGGTAAAAATAATTATTTTATATAAAATAAATATTAGCTTTCATTAGTTTGAGAAAGTTAAGCTTACTGCTTTTAAAAAAACTACTATTAAAATTGAAAATTAATTTTAAAGTTTAAGCATCTCGAAACTATTTAATAAGCCTAGTAAATAATTATTCAAATAAATTTCCATATAAAGTTAATTAAATCTTGGTCTTTGTTTAAATTTTTCAATATTAACAATCCCTAATGCTTTTTATAATAATCTTGAAAAATAAATTTAAAAGGGTTTTGTATGTAAATATGAAGAAGACTTTTTAGATTTGATAGAATCCTTGCAAAAAGTATATAAATATTCTTTTTTAAATTTTAAATGAATAAAGTTAAATAAATAATCAACAAAAAAATTTTAAGAATGTTATAAAAAAAGGAGATATGCATTCAATATTTGAAATAACAAGCAAAAGACCTGATTTCGATAACATGAGTCTGACTGGTTCTATTGATTTAGCTTCTGATGATGAATTTGTTTTAATTTAAATTTTTGAATTTTTTTTTTTTTATTATTGATTGATTAAACCGAATTTTTTTTTAACCAAATATGAAAGATAAATGAAAAATTGATTGATTTTTTTTTTAAATAAAATTTATAAATACTTTGTATATTAATTATTATTTTTTCTTAATTTAATAAATTTATAAATCTCTCTGAACTAAACATTTCATTTAATTTTTTAATTTGCTAAAATAAAATATAATCCGAAAGCTATTTTGATTATTTTTTTACATAATTTTTTAAAATTATTTAAATTTGAGATAAATTTTAATATTAAAAATGCAAATTTTAATTAATATTCAAATAGACTTATTAACACAAATTAATCGTACCTTCAGGATGAAAAACGTCAATTTTGCAACTATATTTAAACACAATTTTATGCTTGCTTTCAATTAAGCCTTATCATAGTTTAAAAATGGCAGTGTTTTGTTTACAAGAGTTTTATATTGAAAAATTAATTAAAAGATATTTATTTGTAAATATTTGTTTTCCTATTATCATAAAATAGAAAAGCGCAATTATAATTAATAACAATTATTGATTGCAAAAGTTTATATTTGAAACACCAAACACTATTAGCATTATTACTCATAATATTTATATTTCTAAAATAAAAAATAAAAATTCAATTCCGATTTTATTATTTTCTAATTTTATTTAATAATAAAAAAGGTTTTTATAATATTATAATAAATTATATTATATAGATAGTTTATATTTTTGTTTAGATCTCTTCTTTTTTGCTTTTGAAATTAAATTTAAATTCAATTAGAAGCTTATTGTAGAAAAAAAAAGTAGAAATATTTAGTGTTTGGATTTATATTACATATTTTATTTTCTGTTTAAAAAAATTTATTATTTTTTACTTAATAATATATTACTATATTAAAAAAAAAAAATGGTTGAATTTAAACTCGAAAAAAAAAATTATGTTTAAAAACATAAAAAAAAAATAAAAATATTCTTTTTTTTAGCATAATTTGAATGAAATAGAAACAAAAAATTTTATTTTATTTAGTTTTCCTGATTTTAATTCTCAACAATAACATTAATCAATAAAAACATCTCTCAAAACATTATTTTTAATTTAACATTAACAATGTTGTTTCTTAATAACAATTTTAATATAAAATCAATTGTATTTCTATTAATATTGATTTATTATATTGGTAATTGATCATAATAATTAAGCTTATTTAAAAGAATAAAAGTCTAAATTTTGTTTTTATTTTAAGTTAAAATTGATTGTAAAATAGGAAGAGGTGGTGGAGGTGGTTTCAGAAGTAGTAGTGGCTCACGTTTTAGAAGCTCTGTAGGAGGAGCAAAGCCAGGTGTACCTTTAAAACCAAATGGTCCGAACTATAATCGGTATAACTCATATTCTAATTATCGAGGTGGAGTAAGGTATAAATAAACTAGATTATATAATAAGAGTTAAGTATAAAATTTAAAAAATTTTATATTATTAAAAACAGATGGTCTAGCTTTGGAGCTGGCATGGTTGCTTATGGAGTCATGTCAAGCTTAATGAGTCGAGGTCATTATCATCATAGTTATTATCATGGTTCTCCAGGATATTCTAATTCTAGAAGTTTAATTTATTAATTTTTAGAAAAGTTTACAATTTTATATTAAATATTTAAATAACAGTTAGAGGAAGTGTTTGTGTTAATAATGAAGATTTTAATGGTACAAAATTTGGTAGTTTTATGTGTCCATTGCCAGGTTTTACAGAGTCTGCTAGTTATTGTTGTGGTTCACTTGAAAATCAAACTCAATATTGTTGCGAATTTTTTGATGAGTAAGTTCTTATTTATTATTTTTATTCGAAAAAAGTATTGTATAGCTTTTAATTTTAAATTTTTTAAGTGAAACGAGAAAATATGCAGTGATAATTGCAATTTTTAGTATTATAGGTATTTTAGTTTGTATTTTAGGTTTCAGTATTAGAATATATGGAATGATTCAAAAAAGAAGACGCCAACAAAAATGTAAACCTGTTTAAATAAAATTTGAGTTTTTTTTTTGAGTAATTTAAATTTTGTTTTATTTTGTCATTTTAAGTAACCAATAATGGTAGTTTTGCTCAAATGCCAATTAATTTAAGAAATATTAATAGAAACTTTAGTAAATAATAAAAACAAATATCAAAACATTTTAAATAATATTTTGATATTTATTATTTTAATCAAGCTCAACCAGGACCAAGGCCTGCTCAACCAATTTATAATAATCAAAATAAAAATTTTAGCAATCGACCAGAAGATGTACCATTCTTACCAAATAACAATACAATTTATTCAAATAATAATCCCAATTTTAATCCAAACAATTCAAACGCGCCATACCCGACACATTCAAATATGCCACAGCCCATGATAATACCGAATATAACTTTGACTGCTCCAACAGGTTTTTTTGTTTGTTATATTAATTTTATGTTAAAATAATTATATTAACAATAAATTTTTACAGAATCATCGCCACCATGCTATTCAGAGGCTGTTAAACAATAAGTATAACATATAAAGTTTTTGGAAGAAAACCGGTTTTTGTGTTTAATAAAAAGATATAATACAAATTTTAAATTTTAATTAAATCTATGAAATTATTTATTGTTGCAAATTTTTTAATTTAAAATTACTTAAATAAAAATATAAAACATTTTGTTTTGTTGATTCTCTGAATATGTATTGTAAATAAATTTAATTTTTTTTCAAATTAAATTTTTAATTAAAATTATTAATTAATTTGTAATAGTATCATATTTAGAAAAAATCTTTTGAAATTTTATACAATTTAATAAATAATTAACTTTTAAAAGTTTTAATAAATTAACAAAAATTGTTTTAAAAAAATATATTTTCTTTTTAATTATAACCTTTTTATTTGTGTTTATTTAAATGATATCAAAAAAGTTTTAATTATCTGAAAATTTTTTCTAGCATCAATCATAATTTTCTTCTATTAACTGTCATACACAAGTTAAAATTTTTTTAAATTCTTCTTTGTCATTTAATTTAATTGCAAAAACAAACATTTATAACAATCAAGTATTTTAAAAATAGGAGAATAATTGAATGATTAAAATAAAAAATTTTCTAATATTATTTAAAAAATAAACAAATAAAAAGAATTTGTACTTGAATCATATTGAAAATCTCTGATATTTAATAAATAATTTCAAAAACCTAACAAGTTTATTTGAAATTTTTAAATAACTTTTATTTTAATTTGACTTAAAATATAAACGAATCAAAAAAGTCTAACATTTATTCAAAAAAAAAAACAAGACTGTTAATCAAGATTTTAGTCTAAAAAACTATTTTTAATGTTTCAATTTTAATAAATTATTTTAAAAAATGAAAACAAATATTTGGCTTTAAAATTTAAGACTTTTCTTATCTTTTTTAATTTAAAAGGTAAAATTCAAATATTTTAATTTTTTAATATAAAGTGTGAATTACATAATTAAGTACAAAAAAACTTACAATTTTAATAAATTTTTACATTTAAATCTTAAAAAAGAAATCAAGTAAAAATTAAAATAATAAATTTTTTTTTTATTTATTGTTTTATAATATATATATATATATATGCGCTAAAAATAATATATATAACATTGAAATCGAAAAATTTAAATATCATACATTCTTTCTTATAACAATATTAATAATATAAATAATAATAAATGCGCATTTTATTAATAATCAAAATTTAAAAAATAAAAAATCTAAAATAATTTTTTCTTTTATGAAATTACATTAAAAAATACATATTTTTTTTGTTTTGATTAATCAAAATTATATTTCAAATGGGGTAAATAAGTTTATTCCTTTTTTATTAAATACTTTAAAATAACTTTATTATATATATTTTTTTGTTTTGAATATCAAGTATCAAATTAATTAGTAGTTTATTTTCCTTTTTTGTTACATTGTTTTGTATCATTGGCATAGCATATTGTTTCATAAGACTTTTTTTCAAAAGAAAAAGCTCAGATGCCAATAAAAGTTTGTTTGTTATTTTTAAAGCATTTAAAAATTTCAAGTTTATTATTTCAATTTTAAGATCGCTCGACATTGAATCGAGAAAATAATATAATTCATGTCAATTATCCGACTTCAGGTAGACTAATATTCAAAATTAATAAAAAATACAATTTTCTAAGCATTTTAATTAAAGATAATCCATTTTATGTAGCCAATAATGAAGTTGTTCCTTTACCAAATTCGATTCATGGAAATAACAATTTACAGATGAATACATCAAATATTGGCTGGCAACCAGAAGCAATTCCAAGAGCACCATACACTAATAATGATCTTAATCAACCTCCACCGCCTTATTCAGCTGTTGTTTCAAATAACTAATATGATGTGTATCATTTCTTTTATTTGTATAAATTTTTGTTTATTACTTTGATCTGAAATAAATTTTTTTATTAAAATATTGTTATATGCTTATTTACTGCTACAAATATATTTAAATTTTTAAATTAAAACTGATAAAACAGTATTGGTTATAGCACTAGTAAAGATATATGTATGCTGAAAACATGTGAAATTATGATTATAATACATTAAGGATTAATCATCTAATTAGAAACCAGTTTTTATTTGACTAAAAATCTTTATTAAAATTATTGCTTAAATTAAAAATAAAATAATTTAAAAAAATTAAGAATATGAACAAAAAATGATTATAATTTATCTACGTTGTCGATAGCTATTTGCAAATTCAAATCAAATAAATCAGAACGTATCGGTTGGTCGATTAAATAAAATGGATTTTTAAGAGCATAATCTGAATAAATTTCATAAGTTTTTCTTAAAAATGCATCTACATTTTGTTGTCTTGAATCTGATATAGCTATAAATTTTATTCCAGTTATAGTATGGAAACAATGTAGTTTGTATTGATCTGTTTCAATTTGTTCTATTCCTGAGGAATGCAAAACTGGAGATAATTGCCAAGCTAGAGAATACAGTCCAAAAAATCTTCCTGTTAACACTAGTTTATCATTTGTTGTTAATTGAGGCTTACCAAATTTTAATTGACAAGGATAGTTAGCCGGATTTTCCAAGTATTCCAAAACATCAACAGCTCCTTTTAAATCTTCTATTTTAAGCTTGTTTTTTTCCATTTTATCTACATAAACTTGTTGTCCATTAATAGATAATAGAGTCTGACCAATTTTGATCGGATCTCGTGCTCCAAATTTAACAATACCTAACTTGTCTAATTTTATTTCTAACGGATAATTAAATGTTCTTTCTGTTTCGCTTTTAATTGATGTATAATCTCTAGCATAAACCATACCAGCATTTTTATTTAAAATAAAAAAAGAATGAATAGCCATTTTAAAATCTAAAAAAAATTAACCTAAAATAAATTGAGCTTTCTTATTTAATGCCAAAAGCAATTTAATTTGCTTTTAAAATGTTTTAATCAAAGAAATTTATTTAAAATTTTTTTAAAAATTTTATTAAATAGTTTACTAAACTAGAACAATTTTTTTTGAAAAATTTAAAAAAAAAACGGAGTTTGGCATAAAAATTTAAGAATCAGTAAATTTTGGTTTTCTTTTTTCAACAAAAGCACTCATGCCTTCTTTGCGGTCATTGCTGGCAAAAGTGGCATGAAACAATCTACGCTCGAAATTTATGCCTTGAGCTAAGGTTGTCTCATAAGCTGAATTTACTGCTTCTTTAGCTAATTGAGTAACTAATTTTGAATGTCTAGCGATTCTTTCAGCTAAGTTAATAGCTTCATCGACTAATTTATCAACTGGATGTACACCACTAACTAAGCCATATAATTGAGCATCTTTTGCAGATATACGATCACCGGTTAAAACCATTTCCATAGCTTTTGATTTCCCTACTACTCGAGTCAATCTTTGAGTACCACCAGCGCCTGGAATTGTACCAATAACAATTTCTGGTTGACCGAATTCGGCTTTTTCGCCTGCCAAAATAATATCACACATCATTGCTAATTCACAGCCACCACCTAGAGCAAATCCATTAACTGCTGCAATAATTGGAGTTTTCGATTCAGCTAAAGCAGCCCAATTGGACAAAAAATTTCCCATACAAACATCACTAAATGTTTTATTTTGCATTTCTTTAATATCAGCGCCAGCAGCAAAAGCTCTAGTTGAACCAGTTAAAACCATACAGCCTATGGTTGGATCTCTATCAAATTTTTTAACAGCATCTTCTAATTCGGTCATTAATTCAGCGCATAAAGCATTAAATGCTTTTGGACGATTTAATTGAATGAAACCTATGTTTTTGTTTTGACCTCTTACTTCAGTAATTAAATTTTTATATTGTGATGTTTGTTGTGTTGAGTTAAAGCGTTTAGCTACATTGTTTGCTGACCAAACAGTCTGACGAGAAGTTTGCTTTAAAATTGATCTTAAAGCTAATGAGAATGACATTTTTTTTCTAAATTAAAAAAAATTTTATGTATTTTTTTTCAAATTTTTCATATGACAATAAAATTAAAAGCATTCTTAAAACTAATTCACACCTCTTTTGAATTTTATTTTGCTTATTAATTCAAAAAAGCAAATTTAGAAATTAAAATTTGCAATTTGTCTTAACTAGTTTTGAAATTTTTATTTTCAGTAATCTCTTATTTTTATTTAAACATGTTTGAAAAATAAAGAACAAATTAAGAATAGTCCTAGACCTTTATTTTGATTTCATGCTGAATTTAATTTAAATTTAGAAATAAAATTATTTTTAAAAAAAATTTTGATTGAAAATGTCTTCGAAATGCTCTTTGTGCAATCTTGATTTTAATAATGGTTTTTTTTTTTGTTTGATTTGAAAATTCATTTAAAATTCTAAAATTGATTTTTTATTAAAAGATGATCAGTTAAAACAACATTTGGATGGTAAACGACATAAAAAACTCGAATCTATAAAAGAAGAAAGAGAAAATAGCGCAAAACGAAGTTTGTTTGTAAGTGGTCTTAAAAAAGACACTTTTGTTAAACAATTAGAAGAACATTTCATACAATTTGGTAAAATAAACAAAATTGTCACTGATCATCAAAAAGTTTTTTAGTTTTATAAATTTTTAGCTAAAAAAAATTATTTATTCTAAATTATAAATAAATAAGAATGCTTATGCGATAATTGAATATGAAAATGAAGATAGCGTTGAGAAAGCTCTTGAAACCAAAGAGCATAGAGTTAATGATAAAAATTTAAAATTATCTCGACGTGAGCTGAAAGAATTCGTTTCTAAAATAGCTAATGCTAGTGAAAAAAAGAAAGAAATCCTCGATAAATTAAAAGAAGAAGCTTTAACTGTTAATACAATTTTGGGAAAATGTGAAACTGTAAAATATTGGTTAAATTGTGAACTTTAAATTGTTATTAAAAAAATTTTTCAATAGTTTGAAGAGCAAATTGAAAAATTAATTCATCATTTTCAAATCAGTCAAAATGATGTTAAACTTAGAGAAGAAATATGTCAAAACTTAAACGATGTATTTAGAAAATTCTGGGCACAAGATGGTATTT